>JAGFNQ010003872.1:704529-903371 GCA_024364735.1 Boesenbergia rotunda
TTAGCTCCAAAACGACATTACAACCGCTAGCCCCTTGTTCCTTTTGTTAGTTGTATTCCCCTTAACACACTCTATGCAGACATCAAAGTCTGACATGTTAAGGGAATCAAGAATTCCATGTGACATTAACCTTTCTAGGCGCTGTTTGGATATATGTCCTAAACGCCTATGCCACAACATAGAAGAATTCTCGTTGGTCAACTTACGTTTCGTACCTACACTATGCATTATTACGTTGTCAATCGTAGGAGTAAAGGTGTTTAATTTATAAAGCTTATCAACCAAGGAACCATTACCAATCAAAATTAAATTATAGAAAATACTAAACATTTCATTTCTAAATGAACAAGAATAACCTGATTTGTCAAACAAGAAATTGAAATTAAGTTTCGTCTGAAAGACGATACAATGAATGTATTCTCCAAATCCAAATAAACATCAGTTCCTAAATAAAGCCTAAAAACACTAATAGCCTCTACTGCAACCTTTTTTTCCATTCCCCGTATAGATGTATCTTTCACCATCAAGTGGAAGTCGACTCCTGAGACAACCCTGCATAGTGACATTTATGTAAGTAGTAGCGCCAGTATCTATCCACCAAGTGTCATTGGATACAATAGCTAAATTGACTTATGAACTAACAAGGTTGAGAAGTTTACCCTTCTTTACACGCCAGTTGGCGTACTTGAGGCAGTCTTTCTTCATATGACCTTTCTTCTTACAAAAGTAACAAGTGGATTCCTTATCCTGCTTCTTTTGCTCCTTATGGTCATTGCCTCCAGAATCTGCAGTTTACTTTCCCTTATCTATGTTATTGATCCTCTTTCGTTTCTTGCTCGTATTTTGAGAACCAGATGCTAAGTGAGCACTTTCAGATGTCTCAATCTTCAGTCTCCCCTCCTCTTGCACGCATTGAAAAATAAGCTCATTCAATGTCTTTTGAGTATTATACGATATCTTAAAAGGAGTGAATCGTGCAGGCAGAGACATCAAGACGAAATGCACTAACATACTCTCAGACATATCGAGTTTTAGTACTTTCAGACTTGTCGCTATATTGGACATCTCCATAATGTACTCTCTTATGTTTCCTTTACTACTGTACCGCATGGTTACCAACTTTATAAGAAGTGTGGTAGTCTCGACCTTTTCATTTGAGGTGAATCGGTCTGCCAGTTGGTTAAGGAAGCTCCTAGCATCTTCACTCTCTGTTATTGAGCCCTTTATTTATGTCGGTATGGAAAGCTTCATGATGCTTAGACTCATGCGATTTGATTTCTCCCACAGCTGAAATTCAGTCCTCTACTCTATAGTGCTAGCACTGGTCAAAGGTGCGGGACGATCATTCCTTAATGCATAGTCAAAGTCCATGCAGCCTAAGACTAAGATCACGTATTCTTTCCATTCAGCAAAATTCGAACCAGTTAATGTTGGGATGGTATTAATGTTGGCAGTTACAGATTGCACTGAAATTAAAAAAAAAAGAAAAAATGTATTTAAGCTCACGATTTAACTAAAGCCAAGAACATATATATAATAAAATTATGCAAATAAATAAAATTTTAAATGCATATAAATGGGCTCCTTATGAGATACCACATACAACATTACATTTTAATGTGTAGATTAAAATATAATTTGTTAGCGGTACTCTCTGATATAGCTCAGCCTTTAATTGGCCACACAATGCGCCTTCCTTTGGGCCGATCATTGTGTGCATAATATGAAACTTTATATGAGTTATATTTTGGTCCATAGCTTACAACAACTTTAATCTTCCATGCAATATGTCTTCCTTTAGGCCGACATATTTTGTGAATGATCAGAACAAAATAAATTATGTTCAATAATTGTAAACCATCTTGAACATATATCTGACATAAAAGCAACCTTCCTTTAGGCTGATTGCTCTTAGCATAGATATACGTCTACCAACATAAAATACACTAAACCGACCTAAGGTGCCTTCCTTTGGGCCGACACAATAGTTCAATTTAGTAGCACGTTGTGTAGATAGACCCAAGAAAATTTTAGATATTTAATCGAACAGATAATTTCTTTATTAGTCTTGACACCTCAAAATTAAGTTCATTAATCGATTGACACTATATGGTAATCAAATGGTATGATCCAATTGATTATCCCAATCGATCTAAAAGCTTAATATATACGACTATGCCATATATAGAATCCTCCTTTAAAAATTAGAGTTTCTTTATGGTTTTATAATTAAATGATATTATTTAATCTCTTCATCAAGAAAAATATTTGATGTATTAGCATTATATATATATATAATTCACTTTATTGTTTCTACGAAACAATTTTTTTCGACGTGAAAGAAAAAAAAATATTTCACATGAAAGAATTTTCATCGATAAAAAAAACAATTTTAATCGATATAATTCCTAATTCATCTTATCACAAATTTAAGACGATAATCGATTAAAATAAATTTGTACAATCAATTAAATCAAATTTATTCTGTTCATAATTTTAGACTTGATAATCGATTGATTGACCAAGCCAATCGATTAAACCATCACATTTTAATCTAAAAAAAATTAGGTTAAACATGACGGTTCTTCCGCCGTTTTTGTATTTTTTCACATAAAATATGAAAAATTTAGAAAACAAGTCTATCCTAGATTTTCTTTTACATGATTTTCGACAATAAAAATTGTATTATACTAGGAAACTTAATCTAGTATACATACAATAAATCGATGAGGAAAAAAACTTTATTACCATAAAAATGATGAAACAAAGCCAAGGCTCTGATATCAATTGATAGAACATTGTATTTTCTCCTAACCGCATGAATTCTAGAAAACCAAATAAGAACTCGAAGAGAAAACATAATGTATATAAGCATGGATCTATTGTTTCATCGAATCATGACATAACATAAATAAAAGGCATAAACCGAAAGACAAAGAACCTGATTGATTAGTCATTGTCTTTGTCGTGGCGTCTTCGGCTTGATCCCTGTAGAAGAAAATGCAGCGGAAAGAAGGAGAATCTTCCAAGGGGCTTAGGGTTGACGACCCGTAAAATTTCTTGTCAATGGGAAACAAGAAATTAGGTCAAAATAATCCCTAAACCCTTGGAGACCTCCCCTTTATATAGAAATCTAATATGTTATCAGCCCATAGATAATAACAGATTGGTTTAAAGGGTTCTATACATTGAACCCGCATCCAATAATCCGAAACCCAATAAACATAAGTTAGATCACTTTAAAGGCTCAGATTGTATTTACATGTACAATTTACAAATAAATCCACCTAATAGGGATAATAATAATATTCAACAGAATATGTTTTAAAAAAACTGCATGAATCGCAAGCCTCGGTATCTTACATCTCTGGTCGCGGCGAACATCTTTTGTCACGACAAACATCTCAGCTCTTGGCCAAGTCTTCCAAACAACCCAACCTTCCAAATAGCTCATCCTTCTTGTTTGACAGTTTGAGATTATCAATTCAGATCATCTCAACAAGTCTAAAGTTGATTTTATTTTGTAATTTTAATTTCATCAAATCCTCTATCGCTGACTAACAATCTTAATTGTATAAGATTGCCCAACGATTTTTATCCTTGCAACTGGAGCAAATGTTTCAGCGTAGTCGATTCCTAATTTTTGAGAATATCTAGCGACGAGTCAAACTTTGTATTTTTGAATTGACTCATCTTCATTGTATTTAATTTTAAAGATCCATATTAGATCAATAGTCTTCTTTCCTTTGGGCAAGTCAACGAGCTCCCATGTTTTGTTTTTGTCGATTTGGATAGTTCATCATGCCTGCATTACTTTTATCCAACATTCTTCTTTTGATTTCGCATGGAGGAAATTGTCTCGCCTCTAGCTTCCATTCGAGACGGGATCCTCTATCCCAAAGAGGCTCCTTGTCCTTCTGTCCTATTTGCCGACGATGGCCGACGAATTGTCCGATTGGACACCATCGACAATCTCCGACCGTCGTCCCGAACAAAACTATACCCTGGGGGATATGGTGAACTCGTCGGGGATCGCCGTAATTGCAATCTCGTCATATTCATCGTCGAATCCGACGAAATTGTAATGTGGCGATTTCAACCGATTCAATATCGTTATCCCAAGATATCGTTTGATTCGAGACGGCAATAAAAAATTATTAGTGGTGTCCGATTATCGATCGGATGACTCACCGACCATCATCGACGAGTTTAGGACAGGAGGGACAGAGAAATTCGGGACAAAGATCCCGTTCGCTTCCATTCGATTTCGAAGGGGCAAAAAAAAACAAAGGGACAAAAATAATCAACTAACGGATTTGAAATTGGCCCATAGGATTTTAAGGTTTGGGATTTAATATTTATTCTTTTAAAAATTGTAAATTAAATAAATGTTATTAAGTAAATTTGATATTCTATTTGGTAAATTTTATTTATGTTTATTCGATACATATAAAACTAATTAAATAAAATTATTTAACTTATTAAATAAAATGAATGAGTTTGAATATATTTGTTTTCAGTTTGTTGCTCATGAATAGAAATTGTTAATTGTTTGTGAATAATATTCACAAAATTTGTGAATTATGTTATCAATAAAAATTATTTTAGCATGGTAAATAAACTAAGAAAATTTCAAATGAATAAATAAGTTTGTATTATCAAATTTTCAATAATAAATTTAATTTAAACTAATAACATACCAACCTCAACTAATAAGTTAAGCTTATCCGAACCCAACTTCCGATCTTCTCCTCGAGTAGACTTATTCCTCGGCTTCTAGTATCTCGGATATCGTGCGCGTCCTTCTTGCTTCACCGATATACTCTTCCGCAGCTTCACGTCCTTGGATGCACCAAGCTCGTCGGCTCCCTTCTGATGCAATCTTCTCGCTTGCTACGTCTTCCACTCAATTTCTTGTGCTCATAAGTTCCTGCACACTTAGACACAAGGCTTCAAAACCTAAAAGGACTTAACTCAACTCAGTTGACCATATCAAAACTATCTGAGGTACTTATAGACATTTGGTGATCAGCAGCTCAACAGGAAGTTGACAGTGAGAAAGCCCAAGTGAGTCAAAGGTTGACCAGATACTTGGTGAAGACCTGACAGGTCAAGGTTAATCAGATATTAGACAATGAGAAGTCCCAGCAAGTCACGGATGACTTTAGATCAGGCAAAGGAATCCTAAACTCAAATTCAGAGTTTGGCAATTGATTGGCCTAATCGATTAAGATCAATTATGGGCGTTTTTGCGAAATACAGTAAGGATCAGAATCGATTGATCAATCAATTAAACTTTATGTTAATCAATTAGGGTATTTTCACGAGAGCATAGAAGGTGTTGGAATCGATTGGTCAATCGATTGAAGCTAAGCCAATTGATGAAGGTAATCGATTGGGTGCCTTTTCTTGAGAACACAGAAAATCGTCAAGGCTAAGTCTATCGATTAGTATAATTGATTGGGAGTTTTTTTGAGAGGACATAAAACTATCGAATAGATTGGGGAATTGAATGAAGCTAAACCATTGATTTGGGTAATCGACTGGGAGTTTTTTTGTGAATGAAAATTTTTTTTTTGAATCAATTGATATGATTTACCAATCAATTAAGTAGGCAAAAAAATAGTTATTCTGCAGGTTTTGAATGATGATGTGACAATTAATTGGGGGTATGACTAATCGATTGAGAGACATTTTCTAGCTTTCGAGAACCCTAGAAAAAGAGAATTCGTGAATATTTGAAGACGCCAATTCTTGAGGTTTTGATGACAAGTGTTGTTGCACTTTCTTTGTATTAAGAAGCTAACCAAAGCAAAAAAAAAAAAAGCAAGCAAAACAAAATTTATTGTCGTAAAGTTTTCGATTTCATTTGTAATCTTGTTTGTGTTTTTTGTTGTATTACTTAAGCTTGTATGAGGCTTCTTTGCCTTTAGGAAAGAGATATTCATAGTGGAGTTATGAGCAAGGAGTGAACCCTTGAATTAGTTGCCTCAAAGAGATAGATATCAAATAAAATCGAAAGAGTTAGCATCGTACTTGTTTTGCTTCAAGTTTTCGCTACCGTTCATCATCAAAAAAGCGAAATGAGCTATTCGCCTCCCTTCCTCTAGCTCATACCGGTCCAAACACAAAGGATCATGTCTTTGATATCACTTTAAAACGTAGGAAAGCAAACAGAGAGGAGAGAAATAATTGCTTTCTATATTGATAATTATCGTAGGCTAACTAACCTATTTATACTTATTATCAAGATAATATATAAAAATATAATGATAAACATGATAATATATTATGATAAATAAGATATAAATAAATAAAGATAAATAAAGTTACAATTATAATCCAAACATGTTCAATCATTTGTAAGAAATTATTTTTTGATTAATATTTGAATAACTATCTTTGTTGTCACTAGAAGTAGAAAGAAGAGCGATGGGAGAAGTTGTAATATCCTCTAGAAAATTTAACTGGGTTGTCCAATTTAGGTTAGCGATTTTGGCTTCTTATGGTCATGATTTAGCTCGTCCATGTTAACTCCGAGATGAGTTAGCGGAATACTGGGACGAACACAATGCTTCTTCATTAGATGCATTAATCCTTTTGGAATTAATGGTTAAGATTGAGCCAAACAAAAAGGCACTCATATATGCCTTCTCATTGGGATGAATCTGATTCGTCCATCTTAATGTCACCTGATCTACTGGATATCTCATTCATATATAGTATTTCAGTTCAAAATAAAATTTTCAATTGTTGATTCATCAGGAAGTTAATCAGAAATAAGTCGGCAGAGAGTTGACACATCTCTATCGGAATAATATTATCATAATTTTAATTAAAATAATTTTAGATCAATTTTGATCCAACTAAAATTAATTTTGATTAAAATTATTCTTTTTTTAATCAATTATTATAATAATAATAATTTTGATCAAAATTACTTCATTTATAATAATTTTTAATCAAAATTATTTCACTTTGCAATAGTTTTGATCAAAATTATTATAATGATGTTTTGATTGAGCTATTTTTTTATAAGTTGGAACAACTCTAATTAATATTTAAATGGTTTTGAGTGAGTTATTAAAATAATTTTAATTAAAATTATTTATAATAATTTTAAATATATATTAGTAGTTTTAGTTAAAACTATTATAATGTATATTAATATAAGAGTATTTTAAAATGAAAAATACATAAACTTTTTTTTTTGATATTTTTTTTTCCACGTGAGACTAAAATAAGAGATAGTTTTTATTTTTTTCTTTGCCAAGAAATAAAAATATTCCCCACGCCGGCTAATTAAAATTGTTGATGAGTCAATGTCTTCTCAAAATACGTGTGCAGTTACGTTAGACCGAACATGGAAAGGTGCCTTCTTTGACGACTCCTCTAATCACTCAATAGAATTCACTAACGAAATGTGATACATTCTCATTTGAATATGCCTTTCTTAATTTACGGCATTTGACCGTGATTAGTCTGCGTGCGTCCAAATTCACGTCCAATAAACAATAAATTGTCATTAAAAACTATAATTAAACTTAAATTGTGATGCAGTTTTTTTTTATTTAATCTCCCGTCGTTGTAGCGTGCGAGGAATAACAAAACGCAACGAGTCAACTCCGACAACTCATCGTGCGACGCTTTGTCAACGCCGGATAAATCTTTCTCGCTGAGGGCGAGCGATGCTTGTCCATACGCCAATACAACCCCATCGTTCTAGAAGCAGGGTTGGTTTCCCGAACCAGATGCGGCTTCAGTCTGGTCGAGTGGTTCGAACGGTCAATTTACTGTTTTACCTTTGAAAGTTCGATTAGTCCAACTAGATTTTTCATGTTATAGTAGCTCCAAATAATTATTATATAATTGTAGTTGAATTCTAAATCATGAACTTATAAATTTTAAACTCAGAATATTATTATATTAAAATATTTTTTACTAACATAGTAAAATAATTTAAATTTTATCAAAATCATTTTAAATTAAACAAATTATTTTAAAATAATTATAAAAAACCACTAAGTAACTGTTACATTACTAAAAGAGTATTAATAGAATAATTTTTATATATTGTAATAGTTATAGAATAATTTATACATGTTGTAGTCATAAACCTGAAAATAAAATAATATTATAATAACTATGTGGTAACTTCTATAATAAACTGAAATAAAGGGTATTATGAGAATAAAATATCTAATGAGGTACCATTTTGATTTTTTTTAAAGAAAAAAATTGATGTGCGTGTGATGTTTCTTTTTTAATTTGAGATGTTTTTTGATTTTTAAAAATGAATCTTAAATAGAAAATTCAAAGGACGTCCTTAACTATTCATGTGTTAAAAAGTACATTTAAAAAAGGGTATCTTTCTTGTAATTTGTTTTCTAAAATATCTATAAATTTAATCAAAATTATATTATTTCAAATCAATTATGATTAAAATTACAAGCAGTTTTAGTTAAAGTTGTTTAAAAATAGATATACTGCTTGAAAGGGATATATTTTTTGTAATAAAATTATTTTAAATAAAAGTATATTTTAGATATTAAGTTATGAATGAGATATTATTTTAATAATTTTTAAAAGCTAAATATCTTTTTATTTATGATGTAAATAATTAGGAGCGGGCTTTTAAGTTTTTTTTTTTTGCATAAAGCCCCTTTAGGATAGCCGCCCCCTTTTCCTTTTCAGCCATTAGACATTGTTAGAATTTTGATTTGATCCCGATTAAATCTAACGGTTGGGAAAGGATCCTCCCTGTGAGATTCTAGAAGAGATCCACGTTTACCACGATGGAACGACACAAAGGATAAATAGCCCACAAAACTCCGCACTCCGCATCCTTCCTCCTTGTCCTCGCGTTCCACCTTCCACACAGAGAGCAAGAACAGGGGAGGGAAGGGGGGAACGATCATGGAGCAAGAGATCGTGCCGATCAGCTTCTACAAAGGGATAAACTCCTACTGGAGGAGCAGGAGGTACCAAAAGATCGACGCCTCCTCGTCGCCGCCGACGGGGAAGAAACCCAAGAAGGCGACGTCGCGGCTCGGGTCGGGCAGCGGGCGGTGGTTCCTGCGTCTCCGGCGCCGTATAAGCTTGAGCCGGTTCCGGATCCGGATCCCGTCTCCGGTGAAGATCCTGACCCGGCTCCGGGACGCCTACGTGGACTGGATGCTGTCGGCCGCAGGCAAGGCGCCGGCGCTGAGCGAGCCGGCCACGTGGACGAAGCGGATCCCCAAGGGCCGGCCGGCGAAGACCCGGACGAGCGAGATCGAGCGGCGGCTGATGTTTGAGATCTACAACTCCCTCGTCGTCGCCGGAGAGATCAAACTGAAACAAGCATGATCAGTGAATCCCAGCGCTCTCCCTCGTTGAGAAACTACATCAACGTGGGTTCGTTCTAATGGTATCGCTCTGATTTTGTTTGTTTTTGTTGTACATACGCTTCTACCAGTGGGAAATTAATAAAAAGGCAGGCGATGAATTTGGGAAAAAAAATATGTCGATCATAATTTTCATTAAATCGATTCAAAATCCGACCGATCCAATCGAAAAATTAAAATCAATTAAACTGAAGATTTTAAAACAAACTGAACCAATTATAAAACATTAAACAATCGAACTTGGCCAAATTATGTGTAATTCAAATATATCAATCTCAACTAATAATATTTCGATTGAATCAGGTTTATTCAATATATAAAATTTAAACAAAATTAAAATTTCTAATTCAATCGATTAATTCATAATTTCTGCAGCCACGTAATAATAATATTCCTCGAGGACGACTTTGTACCGGAAAATCGGGCTCCTGCAGCGTGGCCGAGGTTGCATGGGGCGGCGCGCTGGATTACGGGTCGCGCATGCAGTAGAGCATGTCACATCACGCGAATGGCGCGTGTTATTTATTCAGAGCCGCAGAAGTATACCTGATAGAATAAAATGAAAACCACTTCACAATTAATGAACTCCAAAATCGATCTGTGAGGGGTTAAATACAAAAAAAAAAATCTCTGTATTGTCCTCTTTCCTCTTGTTCTTATCCTTCTGCAGAAAAAAGAAATTTATGTGAGAAGGAATTGCTACGGGTACACACTGGTATATATACATATAACCTCTCGATTACAAGCAGCTCGAAAAATAAGGTTAACTTTCTTGAACAATTCGAGATCAATCTGGGAGACAGACAACAAGCACGATATATTTTACAACCATGTCCTGAGTAGAATAGAATACTTATGGCACCTTTAAGTGCTGGCGCCTCCGTAACCCTTGAGAAATGTCTGCCAAGTAAAACAAACAGACTGGTTACTTATAACTGCAAAGGTCCAAGCCATGCTGAATGTAATTCTATCGATTTCTAAGAAAATTTCAAACTGAGTACCAGTTTGGTGGTGGCCACTGACAGACGCTGCCTTTCTTTCTTCTCGCGCTGGCACTCGCCGCACCAGCAGGAGAAATCCTTTTGGAACTTCCTCATTTCTCTGAAGACTGAGCTGTAGAATAGATCGTACGAGGATTATTGCATTGAAAATTTGCATTTTTATCAATAAGAACAATGAAGGAACACAGGGATACAGAGTAAGTTTCGCACTGATAATCTGTTTGTTCATATCGATAATTTCGTGCTATGACAATAATTCGATGACCAGAAAACGACTACCGAAAGTGCACTAATAGGATCTACAACTAATCTACTAGATCCTAGCTTCTTCCTTAACCATGTATTAGTGCTTCCATATCTCTCCAATATCTCTTGTTCAGCAGTGAAACATCAAAAATAATAATAGATGACCAAGAAAGGTTTCAACAGTTCATCCATAGTACATTTTATTTCTGAAGTGTCTTCCGATGCCTGAATTTATAAATACTGAAGAATGGAGAGCTATTGAAAAACAGTTAACCATCAGATCACCATGCATCTCGAGAATAAAAACATAAATATACCTCCTACACCACAAAAGCATGTTGATTCTATGTCCAGAAGTTGTGGGAAGAGCTCCATGTCGGTGACGCCCAAGATGAAGTACAGCTTGACCAGGGACATGAGAATAATCAAAAATTTCCTATGATAAAGCACCAATGATTTCAGATGGCAAACTTCTGATAATGTTTATGAAAAAGGAATTTAAATGCCACTATGATTTAAAATTCTTCCTGAATGTTGAAAACATTTAGAAACAAATTATTGAAGAAGCATATCTATAAATGAATTTTCTCATATTTTAAAATGGCTCTTTAAATGCCAAGAACATCACAAACCAACACATGGGATGGGCTAACTTGAAACAAAGAGTGCAAATATATTGCTGCAATCTATTTAAAACAACTTCAACCCCACTTATTGACAACAATTTCGCATGGTTCTATTGAATTACATTCATTAATACAATCATTGTGTTCTGTTTCGCAGCCTTCTTGAAGTCAGTGTAGTCATTACTGAGCAGGCAAAATTCCAATTTTTTTAAAGAACCAAATTATAAATGCATGAAAAAAATAGCAAATACAAATGCACCAATTCTCGATATGATTTGTTAACTAGTTTCTGCGATATCTTATTAGCAACATATATATGAACAAAGGAAAAAAAAATCCAGATGCCCTTCAATGAGTTCCAACTACCCAAGACTTCATGTATGTTTCAAGTTCAAGGCAACATAGAATGATTAAATGCTCCAGAATACATACATTTCCGCAAACAGATATGTGCAAAAATACCACCCATGTAATGACAAACCTCTGTTTGTGTCTCAGTATTCACATGCTTATCGCATCGAACACCCCGAAAAAACAATTGGCCACCAGAAAAATCTTTGCCCAAACACACATTTAGAGTGACTTCTGAGTCATCCACATGGAAACCTGGATCATAAAAACTGCAATGACTTAAAAGAAAATTAAATGAATTTACTCAATTTGGCCATAATAAAATAAACATCAAACTGTAAAACAGCCAATTGAGATCTAAAACTACCCAAGAATATGATAGGAAGGTAACAGGTATTTCGTCATTCACTGTGAGACAATAAGAAAACAGCTATGCAGCAATATGTGGTGTTTATCAATTATAATGCTGATAGCAATATGTACTCAATAAGTTAAAGGTCTAAAATCAAAGTAGCTAATAAGGTTGTGCCAGGGGGAATGATAGTAACACGCAGGAAATTGCCATTGATTGGTGTTGAAATAAAAAGATAAGAATTAATGAGGAAAAGGCAAATCAGGAACAAATTATGAAATTTGAAAAGAAAAAAAAACATTTAGAGACAAATCTCACCTAAATGAAGAGAACATTTTATTATCAGAATTCAAGACCATACTCATGATCACTAACTGCATTCATGAACTAAATTTTTTTATTCAAATTAATTTAAAAAATACTTCTTCAGTGATGAGATTCAATCACACAAATGAAAAATGCACAAATTTGAGGATAACATTCCAAGATGTAATGCCAACCAGTGGGTATTATTAATATATACGAACTTTTAATCAAAATTCAGAAAAGACAAAAAGAAAACTTTGCTGCAAAGCCCCTCCACCTACTATGTTTACTATCCAAGACTGTCATCAGGTTCAACAATCAGTAGAAGTACACAAAAAAAGTTATAATGGAAGACAAGTATGGAAGAAACAGAAAAAATATCAGCCTCTAATATCCCTTAAGTAAGCTAGTTAGAATGAGGATAGTACATAAGTATCCATACATGCAACTGCAGAAAATTACTCCAGTACTAAAAACATCCTCAAATTTCATGATTCTGAGATAATTTCAGCACTATTATAACCTGTGCAATTAATGACTCAAAAAATTTACACCAGCATCAGGATTGGTTCAACATGGAAACTTATTGTCAGTCAGATAGGATTGACAGAATCAGAATAATCCATGTGATAAAGGAAATTGATCAGAAAAGGAAGAAAGTTAGAACTAAGAGCTTCATAAGAACATTTAATAATTGAATCTATCTTTTTTAGCACATATATGCTTAATACTTAGAAGAACTATACCGACTGTATAACTAAAGATATTGCAGATCATTGAGTTAAATGATTAGAGAACCAGACTTGAATATTATTTTGTACTTTACATAACATTATTGATTTGTATATTTTACATAGATTGAAATGATTCTTTTGCATTTTTTTTAAAAAGTAAACTCAAATACTTCTTGATGACTTGGTGTAAAAACAAATAAATAGATTTTAGATTTATTTGGTACACATTATATATCTTCAGCTTTTCTATATGTCAGTTATGTAATGATTATATGTTTTCAAAATACTAATCAGTATTTTATGACATTGTAAGATAATCATAAGAATCTGAATTGACAGCTAATAACTTTAGCAGTAATGCTTGTACAATATTCAAGTGGCTACCTAGTTCAACATCCTTGTCCTTTCCATACTCGACCACAAAGCCATGATGTGAATCTAGAGTTGATCCGCCAACCTCCGGAAAAAATACTGCAATTGCATAAAATAGGTCCTAAGAAATATTGGTGAAACAAAGTGGAGTATAAACAAAGTTACAATTCCTGTTATGCAAAGAAGACATGTTTATCACCTTTAGCCATTGGAGATATGTATTCTTCCATAAGCTTGTTAAGCATGGCTTCCAATCCAAAGTCGTCAAGCACAGCACCATACTTATTCATTGTATTTGGTCGCATTATTTTGAACTTGATTGTGTTAACCCATTTTTCAAAATTGTCCACCTAAGAAATTATCAAATTATTATAGGTTATGCTACCAAATGAGGTATTAGGAGATTGTTGCAAGTTTGCATAATACCTCATCCAACAACATCTCACAGAAACTTGGCTGTAGCATAGAAAATGTATATATTCCAGGTGATGGTTCAGAAAGTATATTTCTGAAGCTCTCGTCTGTGTTATCATTGATTGCTTTAACAAATGATGGCATAAAAAACGCTGATGGATGCAGATTGTATAGTTCTTTATGCAAAGGCTGCTTTAGCAACAGAGAGAGTTAAAAGTTACATGCATTGTATTATAATTTATTAGAATCTAGAATGCCTATGAAAGAAGTAATTCATTAATGCGAGTAAAAAAGCAATGTGTAAATATTTTAAGTAATCAAGACTACTAGAAAATTTCCATCCTAAGGGCGTCAACCTAATCACAATCGTTTAAAACAGAGACAAGGTTCGCTAAATATAGACAAGAATATGGAACTTCTTGTATTTGAATAAACCCAAATCAATCTCCATGCAGCCACACCCACCAACGTGTCGTTTGGAACAAGAAGGGAAAAAGTTCAGGAAGAGGTCAGGCAAATTGAGTACTCCCAAGATGAAGATCATTATCAGCTGCAGATAGTGCTTCCAGTTGAAAATTTCGTTAACCTAAAATTAGTTGTAAAAAGGAAATGTGATGTCTAAGAGTGAAGAACATCAACCGTCAAAGTGTTGGGAAATAGCATCGTGTACTATGAATTACTTGCTAAACCTAAATGTGTGCGTGTGTGTGTGCAAACACCTGACACTCCAGTCAGAATGCCTGCAGTATTCAGAGAAGTTACATAAAATACCTACAAACAGTACAACAGATCTGAAAAACAAATCATATATTGTTTAACATCTTATCTCCAGAATATAAATAGCAATGAGCCAAAATAATTAGAAGCCTAGTCAAAGAACTACGCTTATGAGAAACACAAATTTTCAAAATGATATGCATAAATCACAAATACTGAACATTAAAGAGATAAACATATTGAAATAGCAAACCTGATAGGCAGACATCAATTTATATCTGTACTCTTTGTGTCTCTGGACCTGATAAAACAAGTAATAGCTCAAGATTACTAGAAGTAAATGAGACAAGATAATCCAGATCAAACTCGAATAAATGACGAGAATATAACGAAATAACAAGGTATGCCTGCCCAGAAATGATGCAAAATTAATATAAGAAACTACAAACACAGGTCAGCAAGTACTTCATAAACAATTTCCTATTATAAAATAAATAAAAAAAACTTCCACATGATTGCCACCGGCCAATTCCAACTGTTATAGTCAGCTAGTATAATTATACCTCATTTGAAAAAAAAAATTATCCAAAAAAGTTTTCGATAATCCGATCATTGTCATCTTTCTCCAAACAGATCAAAATTAAAAAACACAAATGAGCAGGATGTAATAAAAGTAAACAAACAATTGGAAAAGGGTAAACAGATCTTCTTATGCTCTCCAATACTCCTAGCAATTTCGAAAAGATCATGCAGAATGTTCCTTTAGGATGGATATCCATCTCTCTGCAGTCTTCATGTAGCTACATGAAATGATGAAACTAATCGAACCAATACATTCATAAGTCAACCTCTTTCGAACATTTTAGAACCATCTAGCCAGTCTCACTTTATTTATTTATTTTTTTTAAAAAATAAGAGGTAAACAAAAGCTAAACCATAGTAATGCGCATTGTACAATTATTCATAACACATTCCTTTTACAGACTCATTCAAGACATTCATTACAATACCAACTATTCTCCAAAATATATCCTTTTTCAATGTTGTTTCCTTATATTCAACCATTGTTGTAAAAGTCGCCTAGGCGCTAGGCGGCACCCCACCGTGGTGCCGCCTAGCCTGCCTAGGCGCCGACTAGGCGGTAGGATAGTCCTCCGCCCGACTACCACCTAGCGATTTTTACAACCTTGTATTCAACCCACAAAGTATCCAGAACCTTAAGTCGATTCATTAAGAATTTTCTTTTCTTCGAATATAAGACACGGATGAGGAACATGCAAGTTCATTTTACATATCTCACTTTTAATCATCTTACTTTTATTCAACAAAAAAGGTTATTTTCATCACTTAATTCTATTGAGTAATAATCTTATTATGCACCAATTTTACATTTTTCTATTCTTGTCTCAGCATTGATATATAGCCATTCAAATAAGTAGTTTACATCATATACACAACTCACTTCTTAATCATCCTACCTTAATTATAAGATAGAGATTTACATTAATCACTAATTCTGTGAAAATTATTTGAAAGTACCTGAACTCCTACTCCTAAAAATACTTGTGCAACAGTTTTAATCGGCTTTTTCATTCTTATCTCTTCATTGCGAAGTTGCACTTCGAAAATGTATTTGTTGATCACATCCAATTTAGAACGTCTAACCATAGCTGATTAAACAATGATTCAATGGTCCCATCAACAAATCACAGACACCGTTAATAACATCATGCATAGCTATTTTAGATAAAACATGGATTGACCTTCTAACAGGATTATATATATATCTTATAGTTACATTCTGACCCTGATCGCATATAAAGCATAGAAATCTCAAGCTTATAGTTTAGGTTTTTTTTTTTCCAAAATAGTGACAAGAAATGAAAAATACAGCATGGAAGTGGTGAATAGATAATAATAAATAAATGATAATTCTCAAACATCATGAATGATCAAACAAACCATCTACTTAATTTTGGACCTTTAGATCAAGGGAGAATTGTTCACAAAAAAAAAAAAACTCAGCAAGCATTAAAAAGTTCCTTTTGCATTCTAAAAAAGAATGTTGTTATGATCTCAAACATTTAATAGCATTTAACTTTCGTTAACTAACACTCTTATTTCTGAAATCTTTTGTACCAAAATTCTTACTTTTCCAAATATTAAAGTACAGGTTATTTTAGTTTTTTATATTTCCCTATGCAAACATTTGCAACCTAGTAAACTAGTAATAGATAAATATACTGGGGTACAAGTTCACCAAGTTCTTTTCCCCAGTCCAGCTTTTGCACTAGTTCTCATTAATTTCTCAGTTTGGGCAGCAGTCACGGAACAAAAGAATAGTTTTTTCATAAAGCAAACCCACATAGAGATGAATTAATAGTTAACAATTCGAAACCTACTTTTATCAAGCAAATAACTTTTCAGTTAAGCATAATGTGTCAAACAACAAAAAAAATTAAATATGAAAAAGAATGCCATCTATCTAATGATCATCGTAGAAGAGTCTGACAGGCGATCAAACAAGATAGCAAATCAATACAACGCCAAGTTTAGCGCAAACGATATTCATTAAACTAGAAGCAGACACACGCCGTGCTACACGCCACAGAGGGCAATATCTCGTCGAGTAAAGGCAAGCCAAACAGACGGTTGAATACCAATCAATCAAATAAATTGCTGCAGACGAGTTGACTAAATTAATATTCAGTCTTGCAGGAAGGCACACGAGGGTGTTCACGTTATTTTAGTAAAAAGTTCAAGTCTTCTACAGTAATAGATCCTCAATCTGATCGAAGTCCTACTTCAGCTGCAACGAAGAAGAAGAAGAAGAAGAAGAAAAAAGATGAACGCAAGAAGTAGTTCACCCTGATTCGCTCCCCCTCGGGCAAGTATCGCGAGAGGATCTCCTTCATGAACTGCACCTTGGCATCCCGCGGCACCTCGAGCATACTGGGCGGGAGGTGCCGCTCCAGGGAGCTGAAAATTGCCGGGTCGAAATCCGACTGAACGTCGTCGTACCGCTCCGGCTTGTGCTCCGTGTTCGGGTTCAGCCTCAAACGCCGGTCCGCGTACGTCGGCCTGGCCGGCGCGGCCTTGCCCTTCGCCGGTCCATTACCGTTCCCATTGCCGGCTGGGGGACCGTCCCTCCGATCGACGGCGCCGTTCAGCGACATACCTCTACTGTCGGAGGCTCCGGCGTCGGGTGGAGGGAGATGGGATCACTTCCGGCGCTCCATCTGGGGCCTGAAATGAATCGGAGGAGACGGTTTAGGGTTAGGGTTTCTGTGGAAGGTAAGCTATGAATAGAGAGAGAAGGATGGATGCGGTGTTTGCTTGGCGTACTTGTGATATTAACTGGGGTTTAGGAAAAAGCCACTGGCTGTGGCGACTTATTACGGGCTTGCCATTGAAGAATGAAGGTGGTGGGAGAACGAGTCGTTGGCTACTGGTGCAAAATTAGGGTTTCTTTTGGAGGGGACGGGGTGGGACAAATCCCCTATCGGGAGCAAGATAGCGTATACACATTTCAATGCTTTGTGAGCTGGACACGTGGACCAATTTTATATTGCCAAGGGGAATTCCATCGACACCTAGTTTATTATTATTATTTTTTAAAAAAAATAAAAAAAATTTATAAATATCAAATTGACTAGTACAATCAAATAAATTTAAAAATATAATTTTTTAAATAGTAAAATAATATTCCTTAATAATATTTAAACTATAATTATATTTATCATGTTATATTATATTAGATTGATTTGATTATCTTTATTAAATAAGTTTATTTTATATACTAGATATCTAAATATTATAATATGATTAATTCACAAAATACGGTTTCTGATATTGCACGCATACATCATCAAAATTTCATCGTTGCAAATACATCTAGCATCGTAATCGAACCTTATTATTTTGGAAAAATATTTAATTTTTTATTATCGCACCATATCCAGGCATCTAATTAAATAAATTTGAATATTATAAAATTTGACTTTACCACCCTATCTAATGCCCAGAGTATGAGTGTAATTTGAAAAAAAAATGTATAAAATATGAAGTAAATTACAAGGGTATGCACCTAAGAACATGAAAAGCGAGGGTAAAGGGAAAATTGCCAATAAAGAAGTCGGCATGCAAAACACGCGAGAGGTTGCTGTAGCTGATCCAACCTTGACCCGAGTCGCACCGCATAAGACGGCTCCGACGGTGAGATATTAACCCCCGTCCGTTTCACTACCCTTCGCTTCCCTGCATCTTTCTCCTTCTTCCTTTCTCTGCTCCTCAATTCCCCTACGCTGCCATCGTCGCCGCCTTCGCGATCTCGTTCTTTTTTTGCCCTTACTGCTCTCGTCGACCGCTGGGGCGCCGGCTTGCCCCTTTGAGGACCGATCTCGCCTTTCCCACGGCTGTTTGTTTGGGAGAATCTTTCGCCGTTTTACTTATTGTAGGTATAATCGTGTATTTTCTTTTTAACATGGCGCGTTTGGTACATGATGTTTTCTTATTCTGATAGTGTTCTTACGTTTCACGGCGCTGAAAATTTGGAAGCTGTAGCGACAGGCTGTGGGATTGAAAGGGAAGACTCATGGCCGATTGGGGTTAGTCGTCTTCCAATTGTCGAATAGATATGAACTAGTTCCAATCAATTGATTTAAGTTATGGTTGGTCGAGAAAAGGATTAGTGCTTTCTTTACCCAATGAATTTTGAACGATGTCTGCATATGCTATCCTTAGATATTCTTTGGATATCTGGGCTGCCTAATAACTAATTAGATGCGAATTAACTATATATTTTATCTCTTTTCCCTAAAATTTACCATCTCGATTGCTTCTTTTTTTTTTTCGTTTTCTATTTTTTTCATTCTTAATTTGTTCTTAAACTAATTGATTTAAGGTTCAGGAAATTATATCTTTTTGTGTTGCAAAAAATAGTAATTACTGCAACTCATTGGACTCAACAGTTTACGCTTTAGCCACTGGCTTTAGACAACGTGGACTATTTGTTACATGATCAGTTAATAAATTACGTTTAAGTTTGTTTCTTAGAGACTGGCTGGTATACAGAGCATCAAGTATAGGGTCAGGCGCAAGCAACACAACTGCCCTAAACAAATGTATTGAATCAAATCTGGAATGCATTGAACTGGTGGACAAACAATTGGCTTTTGTTTCGTTTAAAAAAATATAAGATGTTTCTTAAAATATTTTTCTACGATCTTCAACGCAATGGCACTAAGCAAAATTGTGTTGCTATATATAATGTTTCAAATTATATGGTTCGTGTATTTTTTTACATTGAATTATGGATTGGATATCATAGGTTATATTTGCAATAAACATTTATATCCATACTAATTATTTCTAATTCCTCTGATATGATTTGCATATGTCTACATATACTTGCCATGCAGTTGGCTGACCACATATTGCATGTATGCACCTAGTATGCAACTTTTCAAGCATATCTTTAAAAAAAAATCTATGTTTAAGCATATATCTACAAAACTGTCTTAAATTGTAGTAAATTTATGAGTTGAATGGATTTAGTACGCACACTTTCAAATTCAGAATTAGTGCTAATCACTTTTGAAGATGCAAAGTTGAGTCACACATGAAATGATGCAAAAAAGGCATTGGTGGAATAAAAGGCAAAACTACATGATGCATATGACCTCATTCAATTAATGACGATCAGTTTGAGTCAATTAATGACGATCAGTTTGTATTGTTCAAAAACTTCTCCATGCATGATGATAATTCCTTTCCAACATTGCTGAAGGTTTCTGATTTCTTTATCCTTAAAGTAACTCAAAATTGAATGATTTTTTTTTTAAAATTCTTCTCTAAATATCACCTTACTTGTATGTACATTGTAGTAATAAGTTATCCATCTGCATCATCATTGGTAAATTTTAGTGAGTTGGGAATTATTTATTCTTGATGTATAATTATTGTTGTTGATTGATTCTTGTGAGTCATCAGCTAATTGGTCAAGTTAGGATATCAATTCAGTTGCCTCTTTCAAGTTAGGAAATTGCCAATCCAGAGGATACTCAGATCACTCTTCCCTTTAAGTTTTGGCTCTCATCCTTTTTGTAATTGTTAAAACAGGATTGCTATCTTATACATTGAAGTCAAGTCATGGATACTTGCACTATGTTCTGCAATTTTATTAAAGAAAGACTAGTAAAACCATAAATAAATCAACTCCAAATTCTGCTTGGTATAAAAACTCAAATTTGAGAAAGAGTTGAGATATCCTTCATGTTTCTTGCCCTCTTACTTGCACTTTTTATTATGCAAGTATAAGTCACCTTATTAGTTCAGAACATATTACAATTTAGTAATAGAACCACCCATGTTCATATTTCCTTCAGATCATCCACCCTCTAGTTCTTTAGTTAATATTATCAAGCTAGTGCCCAATGGTTATAGATAGGTAATGTTTAGTTTTGTATATTTTGGTCAGCAAAGGGAGCATTAAAGTTATTGTGAGGCATGCAGGATTATAATTTACTTAAAAACCCAACCCATTGGTCAGAGAGTATACAGGTACCATGTCCATAGCTACTAGTGTATCTCATCCCTATTCAATAGAGGACCCTTTCTGGCCCCCCTTTCAAATAACTATCATACACATGCGATACTCGTCAAATATATTCTCTACTTATTGTATAGATTTGAAAACGCATTGTTCATGTTGGATTTTCTTCATTCCACTAAATGTTTTCCTTCTTAATTGTTGATTTTTTGAGACAAGAAGTGATATTTTTTACATTGAA
This sequence comes from Boesenbergia rotunda, assembly GCA_024364735.1. NCBI lineage: Eukaryota > Viridiplantae > Streptophyta > Magnoliopsida > Zingiberales > Zingiberaceae > Boesenbergia > Boesenbergia rotunda. The sequence continues at coordinate 725,826 of JAGFNQ010003872.1, forward strand.
CAGTTCTTATTTTGAACTATTAAAGGAGTGAGGATCCTATGTAGTGTATCTTGAGTGTAATAATATTTTTCATCTTCATGAGTTGTGAGATTGTGATTTTTAACAACACAATTATTTTGTGCTACGTCAATTGATATCAAAGCCAAACTCCTAGTTCGGTCATTGGTGTAAATTTCTTTTGAGTTTCTATTGCCTTATATCATCTCCTTCCTTCACCAAGCACACATGTGACTGCCGCCGCCTATCATTCGTCCCATCAATCAAGGAAACAACAATCACAGAGCATACTAACTACTTGTCGGGAGTTGAGTTCACCTTGGTCAAATTCACCTTGGTTAGAGAGAATGAAGTAGTGTAGTTTTATTTTATTTATGTTGTTTTCAATAAAAGGTTGTTTATATTTATTTGGAATTTTTGCAACAACCAAGTCGTATGCTTACAGAGAATAACTCTTATTTCGAGTCTATATAAGGGGTTAAATCCCATGTATTAGTGTATTTCAAGCTTAATAATATTTTCCTCTTTGTGAGTTTGAGTTTGAGTTTTTTTTTTTGTGGTACGATTAGTTCTCGCTGTATCCGATTTCTTGCTAAATTTGTATGCAATTCAATATAATGAGCAGAAGACATGCATTGTTTTCAAATTATATCTTGTATTTACAGTGATACACATAATAAAATCTTCCTTTTTCCAAGTCTGCCATTAGTCGTGTCTGCTAATATGCCCTTGGATACTTCATTTTCGTTTGCTTCTCTCAGATGAAGAAGATTTTGAACCAGCAGTTCCAGGTTTAGCCACTAATCAGACAAAGACCCAGTGGGACGATGAGGATGTGGAAGATGCAAATGTTAAAGAATCCTGGGAGGATGAAGAAGATACTGTAGAGGTAAACAGTTAATTTTCATAACTTCATCTCATCTTTTTCTGATGTTCCTAATATTGCCTTTCAAGATTTGCCAAAAATAATATTCTGTAAGATAATATATAATTTTCAGCATCATTCAACAAGGAATTTCTCTGGCCACGGTGGCATTTAGGAGTAGGAAATTAGAAAAATTATTCTTTGTCAAGTATAATATCTTGTGTTGGTTATGTCCATGCACTCAGATTTTACAATTCAGTGGCCATCATATTTGTTTGCCTAAATCATTTTGGATATCAAATTATTATCGTCTTTTTGAAACTAGTTACTCAGTAGTTAAGATGATGCTGTTAGTGTGTTTGCAAGTTGATTTATTTAGTTGATCTAAAACCATTTCATGAAATTGTTTTTGATAATAGAGGTTTTTTTTTATTGTATGGACTAATCATGAATTGTGTTTAACTCTAAGCATTTTGGATGCACTGAAAAGGAAACAGTCACCATCGGTTCTTGTTCAATGAATTGATTTTTATCGTGTGGACTTGATATTAACGATTAGATTCATGCTATTCAAGAGGCATGTCCACATGATGCTTAATGGCTACAACTGGAAGTTTTATGAAATTATTTGGAAGCATTCGAATGATGTCATTTTGGATTTATAAAGGCACCAAAGCCAGAACCAGAGGCCAAGACTACTGCTTCAAAGGCAGGTGTCAAAAGTGCTGGGAAGAAGGACAAATTGCCTGAGGCTAAGACATCTGACGTAGCTGATGAAGTTCTAGCAGATCCTGTTGCTGAGAAACTTCGCCAACAAAGGTTATGTTTCTTTGCTACTAAGATAGTTTAGTGGATTGGGTTCGTGTGAAAATTTCCTTGCTAGCAGTCACCGCATAAACTTCTCTGTGTAACCCGCACTAACATGTAACCAATTGTAGCAGACTTGTTGAAGAATCTGATTACAAGTCAACTGCAGAGTTGTTTGCCAGGAAAGGTGATCAGAAGACCCTAGACAACTTTATTCCTAAGTCGGAGAATGATTTTCTGGAATACGCCGAGCTGCTTTCGTATAAAATTTGCCCTCATGAGGTAAAACTTATAGTTCTTCATTGGATCTCCTATACTCATTGTACCGACTATCTTTTACCTCCCATTCCCTTCAGAAAAGCTTTCATTACATTGGCCTTCTTAAAGCAATCTTGAGGCTTTCTATGACTTCACTAAAAGCAGCAGATGCGAAGGAAGTAGCAGCCTCAGCTTCCGCAATTGCAAATGAGAAGCTCAAGGCAGAAAAGGAAGCCAATGCAGGAAAGAAAAAGCAAGGTAAGTGTATCATGCACTTAAAATGTGTTTCTTCAGTACTTTTGGACGAGTATAATGATGGAATGGGTGGCTATGATCCAACAGGTGCAAAGAAAAAACAGCTTCACGTAGACAAGGCTGATGATGACTACAGTGCTACTGCTGATTATGACGGTGTAGATGATTATGATTTCATGTGAGAAGTTTAATGCGTTCCGTGTACTATTCGATGTGTACTATTCGATGTGTTTACTCGAGTCGGAGGGGGGAGAAACAAGCGCGTCTCCATTTCATGAGCATCTGCCTAGGCTTTTCAAGTTGCGACTAAGTTGCAGTAGTATTTGTTTCCTGATAAAGCAGTAACAAGTTCCATGATTGAGATTATTTTGACCTTGGGTCGAACTATTCATATGTTACGTTCCTGTTCGATGGAGATTAAAAAAGTTTAATTGTTCATGTTGTGAAGATGTAAGCTTTCTTCTTAGAGACGATGCCTTCATGTTCAAATTTTCTTTTAGTAATATGAGTTTAATTGTGTGGACATGCCAAAATGTTCCAACAGGGAGAGATCTTACATTGTTTATCGTAAGAGATGCCCATGTCGAACTCTGAACAAGTAATTATTTTTGCTGCTATTGAGAACTTTTTATCCTAAAACGATTGAAAGTGAGATAAAAAGGAAAACAGAGTAAAAAATTAAAAGGGCGAGTTAAATCATAATAGGATTCTTTTTTTTAAAAAAATATTAAATAAAATATTTTGTATCAAAATATTTTTATTTTAAAGTTGTAAGCAATAAATATTGAGTAGCTATTATAAAATGAAAAAAATCAACTAAATTATTTTAATCATTATTATACATAAAACATTGTTATATCAAAATATTCTTTATCAATTTATATAAAATTATTTAAATTTTATCAAAATTATTTTTAATTAATTAAATTCATTTTAAAACAATAACTACTTAAGTAGTTGTTATGCAACTAAATCATAAATCCAAAATTTTAAATTCTTGGATCATAAATTTTAAATTCGGAATACTATTGTATTAAAATATTTTATATTAACTTAATCAAAATTATTTAAATTTTATTAAAGTCATTTTAAATTGGTCAAAATTATTTTACAATAGTTGTAGTGGCTATTTAGTGGCTGCTACACTGTTGTAATAAATATTAAGTAAATGTTTCAATACTACAATATTACTTGTTACATATTATAATAACTACACAACTACTATATGTTGTAGTAATTAATCATAAGTATTACAATGTTATTAAAAGTAAGGAATAATATTGTAATAAATCCAATATTACAGTTTACGTCTAACTACTATAATAATATTGAAGTAATAATATTCTCAAAATAAAACATCAAATGATGCCTTTTTAATTTTTTTTGGAAAAAAGAGATTTTTTTTTTGCCGATTTATATAATTTAAGATGGCCTTTTAATTTTTGCCTAAGAAAAATAAATATTTTAAAATCATCAAATTATTCCATCAAGTTTATAAATTTTAATAAATAAAATAAATCATCAAAAATCAAAATTTACCTCAGCAATATGATGTCTTACCCTTCAACTCTTTGAATCAATTATTTGGGAAATTAATTAATTTTGAAAGTGAAAATTTCGATTCCGCACAAGTTTACATCCGCCATCAAAATAAATTAAAAATATTTATAATTATTCATCAGAAATGACCAACATTCTCATAGATTTGTCATCCACCGGAGATATCATGTCTTACCCTGATGCCTTTCACTGACTTGACTCCTGGATGCTTTGCCGATCATTAGCATTTTATCAAAGAAAATATCTAATATTTAATGGAACCCTAGCCATTAATTGTGGTTAAAGGTTAATTATAACTTAAATTTGAGATAGTTTGTGTTAAACTCAAACAAATTTGTAGCATTAGGTATTTGATGATATTATTGTGGGCCTATCAAATGGGCCTCGTGATTGTGATTAGGTTTGTTTGGATTAAAATCGGATTTAATTTAGATCATTTACAAATTTAATTTAAATCGAGGATCTAGGTCGACCCGGTTCAGTAGCAGCATGTCTGCTGGGGTTCAGTGGAGTTTTTAGCTAAAAGGAGTTACTTAAACCACTCCGGTTTTTATCCGATCCTAACCTTTCGTCGTCCTTTCTCCCTCGGTCGGTCGTGCCCACCTCTCTCCCAAGCGGCGCCGGATCGTTATCCGATCGGTCGGCGAACGATCCTCCGGCAAGCGGCGGCGGTTGTTACTCCTCTGACTTGTAGCAGTGTCTCACCGGGAATAGGTCTCGCATCGGGAAAGCGTAGGTATATTTAAAAATTTGTGGGGGCTGTGAATAGGTCTCTCGATTTGATCTATTTCGTCATCAATTAATCAATTATACTCGATATTGAATGGCAAGGGATCAATTTTTGGCGATAAAGGGCATTTTGGTGAGTTAGGAGGAGGAGATGGAGAAAAATGTTCAGAGAACGGATAAGAAGCTGAAGATCGCAATAATCCACCCTGATCTTGGAATTGGTTAGTGTGTTTTTCTCCCTACTAAGACTTTTCCTTTCTGCATAAGAAAAAGCATAAAAATGCTCTCTTCCAGCATTCAAGGTTGACTTGGTTAGCATAAACCAGTTTGCAATCTTCATTTGCCATATTTGTTAATTCTTATGCATTTAATTATCTACGAACATAAGGAATTTATTTGCAATCTTCATCTTAAGACGTAAACAACTTATGATAAATTAAGAGATTATCAAAAGTCAATAAAGGTATTATTCTATAGACATCAAAGTCAGTCTCTCTTATCACGCCTATTATATGTCCACTTAGAAATTTTTTAACTCTGCTTATGGAAAAGCCAATAAGAGAAGAAATGAATGAGATTTAAGAATATATGAAAGAGTACTGTAAATGTAAATGATAGCCTTGGAAAGATTCTAGCTTCAAATAAAGGAATTATGTAGTATAGTAAATCTAATTAATTTAGCGTGACTCTACTAGGTTTTGATAAGCATGTAAAACTTATAGCACTTGCTTGTTATTTTTTTTTTTAATCTAAGGATCCCATCACATTTGATTTATTAAGAGTCCATAAAGAATACTGTTAATAGCATTCTAATCTGTTTGTAGGTGGTGCTGAAAGATTGATTGTTGATGCAGCTGTTCAACTAGCATCTTACGGGCATAATGTCCACCTTTTTACATCACATCATGACAAGAATAGATGTTTTGAGGAGACTCTTGCTGGTGAGTCTATAGTGGGTTTACCAATCATGCTGCAATATTTAGAAACCATTAGCAATTGAGGTTTCAATTCCAAGTTGAATTAGATACTTCTCAATTGTCAGTTTGCAAATTTTCTACTCATGATGAACTTTCTAGATGACATATTTAAAGGAACCATGAAATGACAGGTTCTTTAGCTAATTCTATGATGCAAATATCAATCTCTTCTTACTTCTCTAGAGGGTGAATAGTGTTGATAAGTGCGAACAATAATGGATGCTGGGCCAATTCATTTTATCGCCGTATATATCAGATGACATTCAATTCTATTCTGTTGTACCGCAAAATGACTTGAGCATTTATTTAGTTTTGGTTTCTGCAGCCACACGCTGAATCAAGTAATGAATTACTGATGCTAATATTGGTATCACCATCTGTTCAGGTCCCTTTTCTGTTCATGTACATGGTGATTTCCTACCTCGCCATATATTCTATCGGTTCCATGCTTTATGTGCTTATCTTCGATGTATTTTTGTTGCACTTTGTGCTCTTCTATTGTGGCCCTCATTCGACATTATACTGGCGGACCAGGTCTCTGTTGTAATTCCTTTGCTGAAACTAAAACGCTCAGCTAAGGTATTATTCTTAATTTTATGATTGAAGGGATTGTAATCATTCTGAAATCTGTGTAATGTATCTTATAAATTCTTTTGCAGATATTATTCTACTGCCACTTTCCAGATTTGTTGTTAGCACAACATACAACTATGCTTAGGAGGTTATATCGTAGACCAATTGACATGATAGAAGAAGCAACTACTGGTTTGCCCTCGCTTTTTGTTTATAAATGCTCTTCTATGCCTTTTTAGCACATGAACACAAAGTTATCTACACGCGCATACACACACCATCTGTTTATTCTTGTGCTGCCCTGTAAGAGAGATTATGATATTTACAGGTATGGCGGATCTAGTCTTAGTGAACAGTAAATTCACTGCATCTGTTTTTGCTAAAACCTTCCACCGTCTCCATTCAAGAGGAATTCGTCCTGCTGTCCTCTATCCAGCAGTCAATTTGCAACAGTTTGACAGGCCTTGCACTTATACGTAAGTACGTAACTGACATTCTCCTGTATAACTTTTATCTACAAGGGTTACAATACAATTCTAGTTTCTTCAGGTCGTTAATTTCTTTGTCTGCATGGTGTTTGTTAAGTCTGACTGATTTTAGATTTCTGTGCATTATTCAGGCTGAATTTCCTTTCAGTCAACCGGTTTGAGAAGAAAAAGAACCTTGAATTAGCAATATCGGCCTTTGCATTGCTTCAGTCCATTGGAAATGGACTTCCTAGTCCTGCTAAAGCTACCTTAACCATTGCTGGTGAGTATGCAGTTCTGCTTTTCGTTGCTAGTAGGCATGCCAATCAATTTAATTTTGGCATCCATCTTTTAGATGTCATCACTTGGCATGATGTTATACAGAGCCTAAGCTCATATGAAAATGTGCTAGACACGACGAGCATGAGCAGAATCTCTTTGTTTCATGTGCATAGTATACACATGGACAATCAATTCACTTGGTGTGGCCATAAAAGAAATGTCGGTCTTGCATATTACGCTCGACATACCTCCAACATGGAATGACATTACTCTAAGCGTGTCAATCGGTTGTGCCTGCAATAGACATAGGCTGAATCCTCTTTAACTGGCCTTCACAGCTAATAATAATTTTTTGGTGGGATAATAACAGAACATTTCAAAAATGTAAATCTAAGTAATTTTGTTAGACATTTTGAATTTGTAAGGTATTTTGCTAATTTCATGGCCAAATGACCATTGTGTCTTGATTTTTCAGATTTGTGACGATTTGGGGCTAGGGGTAAGTTAGGCTAGGAGTACGTTTAAGATGGCTCGAGTTTGATTTTTCTGTGGAAAATTGATTTGGGTGTGCTTGGACAAATTTTACTCTTGGACATATAAATTTTCCTTTGGTTCGGTACAGGTCGCTAGGGTCTGATGTTGTACAGGATCTATAATCTTGATAAGCGAAGCCTAGCATGGGCCTATAATTGGGCAGTCAGGTGTGAAATGACCCATGTGTTGGTGGGTTGTGAAAACGATTTTCTAAGTCTTTTTTGAGTCTCCTCACAAGAAGTTTTGAACGAATCTATAATTGGGCAGTCAGGTATGAAATGACCCATGTGTTGGTGGGTTGTACATGCTTGTGCTGTGCAACAGGCAGCATGACATGGTTGACAACCCTACATTTTAATATATTGAGGTGTACTTTTCGGTACCTATACTCTATGGTCAGAGCAAAGTACCAATTACTATGATGCCTAGTTTGGATGATTGAGTAAGCATCTAGTTTGTTTTTCCTTGAGAGAATTCTGTGGCCTATCACCTCAAGAACCTCACTGTGAACTTGTCCGGTTAAGCTATATTCAGTGTTTTGTTTTCTTAGGTTCTATGCTTATCAGATTCCAGTGTTCTGGTCAATAAGATTGCTCTTAACTAACCTCCGCAGACAATTCTTGAACAGTAACCTTCTCAGTTGGGAAGGACACTCAAGTTTCTCCATTCATCAGTTGAAATAAAATTGCCACCTAATGCATGACCCCTAACCCTCTGTTTGGATGGGACGAGGGAAGGTTTGTTAACGGAAGGGGAAGGGAGGGCAAGGAAGAAAAAGAGAGGGGAAGTAAAGTATTTATGTTCCCCTTGTTTGGAAGGGAGGGAGGGAAGGTTAATTAACATACATGTGTTACTTTGTTTGAGAGGAAAGGGAGGGGAATGAAGATTAAATATATAAAATTACAAAATTATCCTCAATTTATGAACAAATCATCATAAAGTTGTCAATGGACTTCCATTTCTCCCTGCAACCTTCCTTTTCATTTCTTCCGATCTTGTTTCAACGGACTTCCAAAACCATGCGGTTTTCCATCCTCAATCTCTAACTCGTTCCACTCTTAACCTCAATCTGTGGTTTTCCCTAATGGATTCATTGAGCAGCCATGTTGTCGACATCTCCACTGCCGTTATCTCTAGCGAAGAGTCTCACCGGCAAGCCAACTCCGGTGAACTCGCGCTGCAGTATCATCCTTTGAACCAGATCGCAGCTAGCCCCAGCCATCTTCTCTTAAACTCTAGCAGCTCGAGGACAAAATTGGAATAAAATTCCATCTTCTCTTAAACTCTAGCAGCTCGAGGACAAAATTGGAATAAATTTTTTTTAGGTTCCCTTCCCCTTCCTTACACTCTAAATTGGAGTGTAAAGGATTCTGCCTCTTTTCCCCTTACAAGGTCAAAGGTTACCCTTCCGTCCCTTTCACCTCGTTAACTCACTTCTTTCCAAACGAGGTTAAAAGTTCATCTTCCCTTTATTTACCCTTTCTTCATCTTCCCTCATCTCCTCTCAAACCGTAAGCCTCTTTGGTACAAAGGGAACTTTTATGTATTGATCTGATTTTTCATTTATTTTCGGTGGACTCCTAACCCATCTGATCACTTGTTTTCTGTCTCCACTAAACAAGCATGCAAAGCTCTGAAACTTATCGTGGGAAGTAATGTTTTCAAATGATAGTTTCTTTGTCACAGGTGGTTATGATAAACGGCTGAAGGAGAATGTTGAGTATCTGGATGAATTAAGGGGATTGGCGGAAAAGGAGGGAATATCTGAACAAGTAAAATTTGTTACTTCGTGCTCGACTGCAGAAAGAAATGAACTACTTGCACAATGCATTGCTGTTTTATACACGCCAAAGGTAACATTTGCCAATTGCATTAAGGAGTTCATATCATCTTAAGAGTAATGATATGGGCTAGGATTTCATGTTTTCCAGCCATTTAATGTTTTCCTCTTTTCATCATTATATCCTGCAAGTAAATTTTTGTCTGTTAGAATTCCTTAACGTCTACCTGTGCTTTGTTAAACATCAAATCCTTAAACACATCTGTTTCTATCAATCTAGGATGAACATTTCGGTATCGTACCACTGGAAGCAATGGCGGCAAAGAAACCTGTAATTGCATGCAACAGCGGGGGACCTTTGGAGACGATCAAACACGACGTAACAGGGTTTCTTTGCGAACCCACGCCTTTTGAATTTGCACAGGCTATGTCGAAGCTCTTGACCGTCCCCGAGACCGCTGTCAGGATGGGTGAAGAGGCAAGGAGCCATGTAACGCAGAAGTTTTCAACGGAGACCTTCGGCGAGCAGCTAAATTGCTATGTCCTCGACATTCACCACCATAGAATTGAGTAGAGGGATTTGCGATCCATCTAGTTCACAACCACTTTGGACAATTATCTTTCATTTCCCGAGGAACATCCTTTTGATCATATTTCTGCAATCATAAGTGGATAACTATAAGCAATCTTTTCCCCTAACGATCTAATTAACAAGCAGGTTATTCATCAGGAAACAGTTCATCTTTCAATGAGTGAGCAATCCACTGGATCTGAATATTTGTTATATCCCAGAGTTCATTCTCCTCACTCTGCACCAGCACCCCCTTCTCTTTCATTTCTACTATCATCTTCTTCAGCAGCACTGGCACGATCTGCGGCAGGACGCCGACGTGATCTCCGAGGTCCTCCTTCATGCAGGTGTCCATCCTCCTAAGCATCCCCAGCCAAAACGTCCTGAACCCAGGGCTCTGTGACAGAGGTATCAAGAACTGCAAGAACACCTCCACCAGCAACTCCATGGCCAGCTTGAGAGTCCCCTCCATGCTCCACATCTCCCTCTCCGAGTTCTCCCTCCGCGAGTACTCCAGCATCTTCTCGTGCAGGTCGTCCGCCATGGCGAAGATCACCAAGTTGAAGCAGTTAAGGCAAGTTGCCGGCGGGAAGTCCAGCCCCTGTGCAGCTGCAAAGCATTTCCTGAGTTCCAAAATCGCTTGGTTCCGGATCTCTTCGCGTCGCACTAAGCTCGTCTTCCTCAGCGCCTCCACGAGCTTCATGAACAGATTTGCAGCGAGGTTGCTCCCTCCCTTTTGAGCCTCCTCGAATGAATGACTACCATTGCTGCTGCTTCCTGAATCCGAGTAGCCCGAGTTGTGCCACTGGACCAGCAAGTTCACCGTCTCAGCCATTAAACTCAGAATCTTGGAGCTCTTCTCCAGCGGGCTGATCTTTAGCGTAGCTAACCCAAAGGCAGCCTCAATGCAGAATGCGTAATTGTGCCGATTGATATTGGTTCCTTCGCTCATCAGCTTGATCAAAGCTTCGACTCCTTGATCGAACGTCTCCGGATGTCTCCCGGAGACGTTGAGGAGGTTGAACAATGTCTTCCAGCCGAAGACCGTCTGTACATTTTTGCCGTGCTCATTGAGGATCACGATTGTCGAATCCATGATGCTCTCGCAGCAAGTGTCCAAGATCTCCTTATCCAGCTTACACATCAGGTTTATCGACTTGAAGATGAGCTCTTCTGGAGCTTTGTCCAGGCGAGACGGCAGCGATGCGAGCTTGATCGCGATCTTGAACAGCGCGACGATCGCCTTCTCCGCAAACGGGCAGGGGGAGAAGAGGGGGAACTGCGAGACGATGGCGAAGCTCTCGTGTAATTGGGGCCAAAAGGAGGCGAATCTGTGGATGTTGACGAGAGCAATGGTGACCAGAAGATCCCAACAGAAGGTGACGATCTCTTCCTCTTCGACGGGGGTGCTGAACTTTTGTCCCTTGCCGGCGGCTGCGAAGATCAGAGCCCTTCCCAGATTCTGCAACGACTCGTCCGGGAACTTGTTGCTCTTGGTGAATATGTCGCCGATCTGACACTGCTGGATGATCTTCAAGTTGTTCTCGAACTCGCTGCCGAAATTCAGCATCGTATCGTTGTTGTCCAACGACAGGAACTGCGAGAACCGGCCGATGAATCCCGACACGGATTGTTTGCTGTTCGCCCCGCGGTGGGACGCCGGGAAGATGACGCCGGACTCTCCCCTGTTCAAGCTGGTTCTGGAGTCTGGAGCTGAGGCGTTGTCCGGATCGATCAAGGACGGAGGCAGCAGCTTCAGTTTCTTTAGTTTCAGCAGGCAGTCGATCATGTTCTTCCACGCTCCGCGGATCGAATCCCCAAACTTGTTGGCGATGGTGAAGAGCGCCAGCGTCGCCATTCGCGGCTTCACCTCGTTGCTGAACGTGAGCAGCGTCTCCTCCGTGGTGGCGTACGGATTCAAGATGCCGGTGAACTTGCAGAAGCAGGAGAGGAGCTGGTCGAGGACGTCTTCTAGCCCGTATCGCGCGATCCTCGCGATCGATATCAGCCCTTCCAGGCTCTCGTGGAGTAGTTCCTCGTCGTCGGCTTGCTCGAAAATGGCGACAAGCGTGGCCACCGCCGGGCCTGAGATGACCACGAATGCTTCCCTGCTCAGCTTGTGCTTGTAGTCGCACTGGATGAATGGCTCGACTACTCTTGATGATTTGATCAATTCGTTCCATTGCGCAGAGCTTAGCTCCACCGGCGATGCACCGGTCCCTGAGAGCTTGATTTCATGGGTGCCGATCGAATGGAACAGTTCAGAGAGGTACTCCCTCGGGAGATCCATTCCTCCATTGATGGCCCTGTTGTTCCTTATGAAGTCCTCCTCCGTCATCTTCTTCTTCACCTGCGGATTGTGCTGGTCGGTGTTGAGCATGATCAAGGAGTAGGAGAGAATCAACACTGCGTCCTTGCTCACGAAGATGCCCGAGGAGTTGTGCTCATAGAATTGGTCCGCGAAGGCTTCGATGATTCTGTGAATCTTCTGCGACTCTCCTGGCAGCCTGAACGTCTCGAGGTAGCTTCGCAGGGCCGTGTCGAGAAGAACACGGTCGAAATGAAAGGTGCCGGTGAACTCCCTGAGCACCTGAATGTTGAACTCATCAGGATCGCCGAGGAAGTCCCCGATGCTGTTCTTGTCCAGGCCCGGAGTGTAGCGGAAGAAGTAAGCGAAGCTCTTGGGATCGGGCGGGTTGGGGACGAGATTTGCGATCTTCAGAAAATCGATACCTTTCTTGTCGTCTCTGTTGTAGTGGTTCGCGGCAATCATGATCTTCTTCTTCTTCATCTTCCTCATCCTCACGAACTCGACCCAATGGTCCGAGTTCACGGAGCTGCTCTCCCCGCTCTTCGCGACCCAGAAGGGTTTGTAGTCGCCGACGTCGATGTTGTAGGCCTCGCGAGCGGGGACATGATCGACCTCGATGTTGTCGGCGATGGTGCTGATCAGGGCGACGAGGCCTTCGAAAGCTTGTGTCTGCATCGTGGACATGGGGGAGGTGGCGGGGAATGCGATCTTGCAGAGCAGCTTCCCCAATTCCTCGAACACGTTGTGCCTCATCGGATCGCAGTCGTAGTTCACGTACGTTTCGATCACGAAGTTGGGCTGGTGGCAGAAACCGGTGATGCCTTCCACGGCGACTTCTTGAAGGTGAACGCCGCTGCTTCCGTCGGCTATCCTCAAGAGTACGTACGTGAAGAAAGCTTCGAGTTGCAATCTGAGGCACCTGCAAAATCGATCTTTTGTTTGATTCGGCCGGCGGCTCGATTTTGAATAGAGTAGTTTACCTTCTGAGGAAGTTGTAGAGGTGCAAAACTGTGCTGCAGATCATGGAGAGGACGAGGGGGCTGGAATGGGTCGAGTAATGAATCAGGTGGTGGAAGAGATCATCTTGGACTATTCCGAGAATCTTGGGGTGCTTTCCGATGGCGTCACCGCCCAATTCGATGGCGGAGTTGATGAGGACGAGGGCGAAGAGCTGGACGTCCTCGTCGTAGCTGATGGATCCGATTCCGTCGGAGACGTCGACGACCACCTCGCCGACGTTGAGCGAGGAACAGAGGAATTGGAAGATGTCGATCATGCAGCGCGCGCCGTAGGTGGAGGCGGGGGCCAGCGGGTCGTCGTCGGCGGCGTCCAGCCTGACGTCGGGGAGGCGCACGAAGATGGACTGGACGAGCTCGTGCATGGCGTGGCGGGCGCTCCGCTGGAGGAGGTCGCCGCGCTGGGCGGACTGCTGCACCACCTGGAAGCAGGTGTTGACGACGCAGCAGACGGCGTGGTCGGAGAGGAGGACGGCTGCTCGGGTGCGGAGGGCGGCGGTGAGCACCTGGAGGACGCGCATGAGGACGGCGTCCTCGGCGGCGGGGTCGGTGTGCTCCAGGCGGCAGTTGGTGATGGCGAAGACGACGGAGTGGATGGCGTCGCGGGCGCCGGGGGTGTGCTCGTCGAACACGTCGTGCTTGAGAATCTTGAGGACGGCGGAGAGCGCGACGCCGGTGGCGGCGGCCGGGACGTCGTCGCTCTGGATCACGTCCAGGAAGGGGGACAGATAGAGGGACGGGTCGGTGGCGCGCCACTCGCCCCATTGACGCGGGTGGAAGAGGAGGGAGCGGAGGGACTTGAGGGAGTGGACGAGGTGCGGGTTTGCGGCGTCGTCGTGTGCGCCGGCGAGGTTGTCAACGAGAGGGTGGCGGATGACGGCCAGAACGGCGCCCACCTCCGCGTTGAGCATGCAAGATATCGCGATCTCCCGGCGCCGCGGCGGACGGCCGGTCTTGTCCATGTCGACGGTGGCAGTGGCGAGGAGGAGGAGGAGGTGGCGTCGTGGTTGCTTGGTCCTGCCAGCGGACGGACAACCTAAATGAAGGTGAGAAGGAAGTCTCTTCGTGTGGCTCTGCGATGAATTCTATTTTCAGAAAAAAATCAAAATATTTTGACCAACTTAAATCTTTTTTATTAGATCTCGAGTTTTTAAAATACGCTTAAATATTAAAAATATTTTAATTTGTTTTTAAACTCCTACTAAATAAGTATAATGATAAAATAATCAACATCAACCGATTGTCGACCATTACTTACTCCTATACCATAAATCTTAAATTCTGAAAATAAAAAATAAAAAAATAATACTAAGTATACATTATAACATTTTTGTATTATATATTATTGAGCCCCCATGATTATCTAATATTTATTTTTTTTAGGATATAATATTTAGATATAGAAAGAAAAAATAATAGTGGAAAAATTAACATTAAGTGTTCACTTATAAATATGCATCGTAATAATTTCCGTATAGGTGACCACTCCCCCCTAGTGTTAATTTTTTAATTTTTTTTTTAAAATTTAAGATATAATATTTAGGCTAAAGGAAATAAAATAATAATAGTAAAAATTAATAGTAAGTGCTCATGAGGTATTCAAAGATGAGTGTGCAGTATATTATCATTATTATTGTGGATGAGCGATCGAAAGGTCAGGCGGTTGTACATGACACACAATACTAATTGATTGATGAATTGATTGAAAATATTTTATGATCGAGACATCTGTGCACGCCCGACCGCCCAACATCGATGGCCTCTGACTGCCTAGCTTGACTCAAATTATGACCTAGGGGGATTGGTGAACCCAGGGGGAAAGGGGCTGAATTCTAGCCGGTTACAATCGGAATCCGACCGTAATTGATCGCAACGTTATGTCTTGAATAGCCCGGGAGATTGATGAACCCAGGAGGAAAAGGATTGAATTCAAGTCAAATTACCGCCGAAATCCAACCGTAATTTATCACGATGCTACGTCTCGAATTAATTTAAGAACTAATTTAAGATATCGCAACGTGCCTCAATTGATTAAGGCACCCGCCTTGGCCTCAATCGGTTGAGGCCAAGTCTCAATTGGTGCCTCAATCCCAAGTCTCAATCGATTGAGGCATGCGCCTAAGCTATGATATATTCATCTAATTTGAACAACAAAAAATGTCTGAAGTGAAATCTAAATACATGAAAGCAAAATCTAAACACATGAAAGCAGTAGCCTAAGCTATGATATATTCATCTAATTTCGACTTCTCGATATGTCACTCCAAAATCTTTGAGGGATCCATTGCTAGATGATTCTTTGATCCCAATCACTTCCTCTAAGGTGTCATAAGGAGCTCCAGCAACTACTAAAAGCTGGCAACGAGCAAAAGAAACAATGAATGATTAAAAAAAACAACGAAAGGCTAAAAAAACAAAACACAGATAAGTGTAGTTAGATGTGAAGCAACATGAACTAGATTAAAACTTGTTCAGTAACAAAAAAGAAACATAGCAGTAAAATAGAATATGGTGAAACATAACAATTAAATTCATTAGAAGCAAATTCATGCAAATCAAAGTAACATTACTGCTAATATCCAATTTATGCTAATAGCAGTAAAAATAGATGTGAAGCAACATTACATGCTAATCCATGCTAATATCAGTAACAAACTATTTAGTCATAGGTGCTTTCATAGAACAGAAACAATTGTGACAGAGGAAATGTGTTTAGTGATAAGTGCTTTCGTATATGGCAAGCAAAGGAAGCAAGAGCCAACCAATAATATATGGCAAGCAAGAACTCATGTTATGGCAGTAATATATAAAAGAACTCATGCTATGACAATAATATATACAAGCAAGAGCTCATGTTATGCTTTCATATATATAATAGCAGAGGAAGCAACTTAGTGTAGATAGATGTGCAGCAACAAGAACTAGATTAAAACTTATTCGGTAACAAAAAAGAAACATAGTAGTAAAATAGAATATAGTTAAATATAACAATTAAATTCATTAGAAGCAAATTCATGCAAATCAAAGTAACATTACTGCTTGATCAGGAAGGAATTAACGCGGATGACGAGTCATCAGAGTCCAACCAATGAGGATGACGATAAGGGGAAGTAGATCGTGCCCTGGAAGATCAACATGAGCGTTCATGGGAATGCACTGGAGGATTTCCGTCGGAACCCACTCTGTCGGAACAAACCATACAATACTAGATAGTATGGTAGAAAGAATTATATATAATTCTTTCTACCATACTATCTAGGCTTAGATACTACTATCTGCCCCCGGGGCTATGATGCAGCGGTAAGGTCACTAGTCGTTAACTCAGGCATCCACGGTTCGATCCTTAGCTACGACGCATTTTGCAGGAATTTTTTCTCCAAATGGGGCGCGAACCCTGGGACACTGGGCTTCTAGATTGGCCACCGCGAGCGCTTCCCGATTTACCCTGGTGACCGGTGGGAAACTTCCGTGGGGCCGGGCCGGTCACCCCAGGTTCAATTTGTCTGCTGCCTGGTTCATCATTTTTTTTAGATACTACTATCTCAGATACTTATGATTCCAGTCAGATCATTTTGTTTAAGACTTGAAGTTTGAATTCCTTTCTTCAATCATTGATAAGAACTAATAATTCAAGTTTCAATCAAATTAGACCTAGGGATCAGCCATCACTGAAGAAGAAGGTGTAGAGATATTATTTGGAGCAATAGGTGTAGAGATCGGACTTGCTCCATCCATTTTAGCTCTTTGAAGAAGCCCAGTAATATATTTGCTCTGAGAGAGAATATAACCTTCATCATGTGGAATAAGTTTAATACCAAGAACAAAATGAGCATTTCCTAAATCTCGAATAGGAAATTCCTGATTGAGAAGGCTTAATAACTTTGAGATGCCCTTTTGATCGTTGCTAGTTAATAGAATGCCATCCACATAAA
Organism: Boesenbergia rotunda; assembly: GCA_024364735.1. NCBI lineage: Eukaryota > Viridiplantae > Streptophyta > Magnoliopsida > Zingiberales > Zingiberaceae > Boesenbergia > Boesenbergia rotunda. The sequence goes on from JAGFNQ010003872.1 coordinate 742,740, forward strand.
TAAGAAAAAATATCATAGATCCATCATTATGTCTGTAGAATAGAGAGGAGTCAGTTTTTGATCCAGAAAAACCTTGAGCCTGTAACCATTTAGATAATCGATGAAACCATGCATGAGGAGCTTGCCGAAGACCATATAAAGATTTCTTGAGATGACAAACAAGAGATGGAAATTGTGGATGAATAAACTTAGGTGGTTGCTCCATAAAAACCACTTCCTCAAGAATACCATGAAGAAATGTATTAGAAACGTCTAATTGTCGGATAGACCAATTAGAACTAATAGCTATTGATAACAATAATCTGACAGATGTAATTTTGATGACTGAGCTGAAGGTGTCATTGAAGTCAATACCTGGTTGTTGACTAAATCCTTTGGCTACAAAGCGGGCTTTATACTGTTCAAGAGAACCATCAGCTCGATGCTTAAGACGGAATATCCATTTTGAGCCCACAACATTCATTGACGGAGTGCGCGGAACTAGGCTCTATGTTCCATTGCGAAAAAGTGCATCAAATTCTGTAGCCATTGCATTACGCCAATTTGGATCCTTGTTTGCATGTGTAAAGCAAGTTGGTTCAATAGTTTTTGAGGAAACCACTAGAGCTCGAGGAAGAGGATCTCGAGTAGCCATTGGTGGGCATCGTGCATATATGTCACTTAAGTGAATCATGCGACGAGGAGCATTATCATACGATCACTTGTTGATGGTGATGAGGAAGTGGGTTGGCATGGTGAGTTTGTTGCCGAACCTGTATTATCCGAGGATCCAGAGCTAGAGAGCATATTATCTTCGGCTGGTGAGACTTCTAAGGTTGGAGCAGCAATTTGAGGCGATTCTGATGGAATAGGAGAGTTATTAGGGAGCTCCGGAGCAGAACCTAGGATGCCATCTCTTCTGATAATGTTGGGTGACATCAAGAAACTACCACCTGTATCTAGAGAAGAGATTGAAGAGGATGCCAAAAAAGGGAACCGAGATTCATCAAAAGTAACATGTCGTGATGCATATATCCGTCTAGTTGGTATATGTAAGCAACGATACCCATGATGCATATTACTATAACCAAGGAAAACACATAATAATGAACGAGAGTCAAGTTTGTGTTTAGAGTAGGGGCGTAACTATGGATAACATGCGCAACCAAAGATTCGAAGAAAGGTGTATTCAGGAGTTTGATTATAAATTTTTTTCCAATGGACACTTATGATTGGGCAATGGAGTAGGAAATAGATTTATGAGATATATTGCAGTACAAACAGCTTTATCCCAAAATTTTTGCTAAACCGATGCATGATGAAGAAGAGCTAAGGCAGTTTCAACTATATGTCTATGTTTTCTCTCAGCAGAGCCATTTTGTTCTGGAGTGTGAGGGCAAGAGACTCGATGAACAATCCCACAAGAGACAAGATGACGATGAAGAGCTTGATATTCTCCTCCCCAATCAGAATGAAGAGAGAGTATTTTACGATTAAAATATCGTTCAACTTGTTTTTGAAAATTACAGAATATATCAAATAAATCAGATTTTCTTTTCATAGGATAAAGCCAAGTGTATTTACTAAAATGATCAATGAAGGTAACATAATATAAGTAACCTTGGTTAGACAAGATAGGTGCAGGACCCCAAATATCAGAATGAATTATTTCAAGTGGAAAATTGGAAATGCGTTCAGATGAAGAAAAAAGTAACTTATGACTTTTAGATTCCATGCATGCTTGACATGAATGAGATGGAGATGAAGTAGAGGAAGTAGGTAAATCATACATATTTATGATCGACTGAACAATACAAAGGGAAGGATGACCAAGTCGAGCATGCCAGGCTGGTTTATTTGCGCGTTCACCAATAAAAGCTTTGATTGAAGAATTTTGAAGATAGTAGAGGCCATTTTTTTATTTTCCCAAGAAATACAGTAGTATTTGTTCCTCTATCTTTTATAAGATAATGATCATGATGAAATTCAAAAAAGACATTGTTATCAAGGGAAAACTGACGTACGGAGAGTAAATTTTTAGTAATGGATGGAATATGAAAGATGTTGCGCATGTGAAAAGTACGATTAGATAAATGAATGTACGTGTTTCCAAGATTAGTAATATGCAAACCTGAGCCATCACCTACTTGTATCGTATCCGAACCAGTGTATGGTAGTACTTTTATAAAGATATTGTAGTCTGATGTGACATGATGAGTTGCTCCAGTGTCAATATACCATTCAGTAGATAAAAATTTTGAAGGTTTGCCATGAGTAGGCACAGATGAGAGAGCTTTAGGACGGACTTGTGAAGTTAAAGATCCTCTTAAAGCTGAAGGGCCACCGATAAAGGTTCTGTCGAGTCTTTTAGGACATTGAATATCAGTATGTCCAATTTGGAGATAAATTTGACATCTTCTTAAAGCTGAAGGACCACCGATGAAGGTTCTGTCAAGTCTTTTAGAATATTGAATACCAGTGTGTCCAAATTAGAGTCAAATTTGACATCTCTGAATATTCGACATCAAAATAATAATAAAGAACCAAAAATTGTTGTAGCTTGGGCCAAAAGGCACGGAGACTATTCCTCTTTTCCCCTACTTTCCCATCATGAGTTGGCGGGTGATAAAAACAAGGAACGAGGATGACGAGCCAAAATAAAAAAAATAGAGGAGGAAGTTTTTTTTTTCGAAAAAAATGGTGATAACAAGCGTCACATGAAGAAGAAGAAAGACGTTGCATAAAAATAACGACATGTCAGGTATGCGGAGCTATGGCTCTGATACCATATTAAAATAAAAGAAGTAGAGAGAGAAGAGAAGTAAAGAGAAAGAAAGAGATAATAAAATAACTTTTTTTATTGAAAAAACTTGTCCATGAGATACACAATTTATAGGGACCTTAGGAGACCTAGTCAAATGAAAAATTAATAACGAAACTGTTAATTAACAGATTTATAAAGAATCTGTCAATTAACAGATTAATAAGGAAAATGTCTAATAATATAATAATATAAAATTATTTTCTTTAATCTCTTTTAACATTACTGCTTGATCCGGAAGGAATTAACGTGGATGACGAGTCACCAGAGTCCAGCCAATGAGGATGACGACAAGGGAAAGTAGGTCGTGCCCTGGAAGATCAACATGAGCGTTCATGGGAACACACTGGAGGTTTTCCGTCGGAACTCACTCCGACGCTCAAGTCAGACTTCGATTACTTGCAAGAGGAAGACAAGGAAGAAGAATAGTTGTGAGTTTAGAGAGCCCCCCTTTTACCTGCGCGTTGAAGTACCTTATATACCTGAAGGCTAAGTCACGTGTGTCTCCATATTCTCCACCACGTTCTTTACTCATTGGTGACATGATAACTTTTAGGTAACGGCCGTAATGATTATTAAGGTCTTAATTGTCGCAGGAAGCGGAGAATAATTATCCGACGACTTTCCTGATCCGGAAAGAGGAATGGTTACTTGAAATCGGGTTGTCAGATGTATGACTTTTCGAGCTCCACTCTCCCGAGAGGGTCTCGGGGTATCTTCACCCGGGAAGGCCTCGGGGGTCTGTTCTCCCAAGATGGTCTCTCGGGAGCCTACTGCTCAGTGTGGCATCGGGGGCTTATCCTCCCGAGGTGATCTCAGGGTCTATGACCCGGCCTGGCCTTGGGGGCCTGTTCTCCCGATGTGGTCTCGGGAGTCAGCCCTCCCAAGGTAGTCTCGAGAGTTAGATCTTGAAGATCGGGATTGGTAGACCCTCCCATGTAGCTTCCCCGTTCCATGTGTCACTCTGGGCTACTCAACTCCATCACAAGTCCTTCCCTTCAAGTCTAATAGAAGAAAGTGTGGCTGACTGATTAGAACAGTGGTGCAATGAAGGGAAGCTACGCACCTGTGGGTCCATATCTTTATTACTTCTTCATTGGCGGCTTGTCGGGTCTGAGGAATCGAAACATTCGTCCTTTGGCCCGAGGCAATCCTTTGGAGTTAGTCCAAAAGGCTTCTGCGAATTCCGAAGCGTGGCAATGATAGTTGTCTATCATCCATTAAAAGCGCATGGGGTCTCTTAATGGCGACAAAACCCCTCCGCGAATGCGGCTTTGCCATGTGTTTAAACTTCTTTCCTAGCGATCTCCTGCTGATACGCGCCGCAGGGCCATATCAAACGGCAGCCTCGAAAGCGCAGATACCTCGAGATGGACGTCCATCACCGTCCATGTGTCGTGCCCCTGTTGTACGCACAAGGGCGGCTTCTTCTCTATAAAAAGGGGAGGCGAAACCATGCGTCCGCCTTCTGGCATCGTTGACTAGCAGGCTTTGTGCGCTTCGTTCTCATCTTCTTTTTCTAAGGCTTTTCTCCTACGCGTAAGTTCCCATCCTTCCTCTTCTTCCTCCCCTTCTCTCCTTAGAAGTCATGGGTAAGGAACAGAAAACGGATCAAGGTAAGAAGGGGACATCAGAGAAGGGTTACCAACCAGAGTGGTATGAATCCACCTCCTCTAGGGTTAAATCAAAAACTCTCCAAGCTGCCTGTGAAGCCTACGGCATTCCGGCAAAAACGGAGGTGGAAGCCCCTAGGGTGGATCAATTACCTATAGAACCTCCCTTAGGGTTTTCACTTTATTCCTAGGGCAGGTAGAATTAGGGCTTCGTTTCCCTCTTCCTCCGTTTTTCATAAGCATCTCCTCATATTTCAACATTCCTCTTCACCAGATGGCTCCCAACACCTTCACCCAGATGGGCGGGGCGCTTATCCTCTTCAAACTTTTTGACATTTCTTTGACCCCCCGCTTTTTCCACATCTTTTTCATCCCCACCCAAGCGTCTAGGGGAGGGGCCTTTAGTTTCACGGCTCGCCCCGACCATAGGTTCTTAGGGGGTCTTCCTTCCTCCCATAAGGGATGGAAGGAACATTTCTTTTTCATCCAGCTACCTGAGTGCCCCTTCAGCCCCATTCGCCGGAGGGAAAACCTACCAACTCCCCCGGAGCTAGGAGACTTTTAACGGGACCTGGGCTATCAACATGCTAGGAGCCTCCTGTCCGGCATGGAATTTAGCGGCCCTAGGCTAGTATAGAGTGACGAACTCATATATCGAGCGGGGCTCAGCCCTAAAGTCGCGAGCATGAGCCCTGGCCTTGGTAAGCTTATCCTTTTACAAATGCCTATTAATTCTAACTGGTGTTTTTGATTTGTTTGTGCATTGTAGAGGACGTTATGTTGTCCCGGGTGATGAACCAACTCCTCAAATGGGAGCAAGCCAACGAACAGGCCTTGGCCCCTCCTCCAGTTCCTTCTGTCCCGTCGGTCGACTCGATTGAGTCTTCGGAGGAGGCAATGGAGCAGTCCGGCGAGCACGAGACGCCGGAGCAGATAGAGGTGCCAGCAGCGACTGAGCCGTCCACCGACCAAGGGATGCCAGAGCTAACTAGCACCCAGGTAGTTGACGTGCCTCTCGACATCACCGAGACGGGAGGGAATAAGGAGATGTCGGCGTCTCAGGCCGACACCCTGATGCTTAGATCATCAGGGAAGCTAAAGAGGAAATGCCTCGATAAGCGGTCAGCAATCAGGAGGAGGTTATGACGCTTTGTTCCCCGCAAGCTCCCTACTATTCCAGAGGAAGAGGACGTGTCTGCCCCCGAGGAGGAGGATACAATGCCTTTGTCTACGTGCCTCAAACAGACGACCATTCCAGAGACAGGGCAACAGACCACTACCCCTTCTCCGGACAGTTCCTTTGACATCACCAGAGGCAAGCAGGCGGTGACCACAGAGCCTCGACTAAGGCTTGACCGCCTGCGCAAGAAGCTTTAAGCAGCGACGGAGGCAGCCTCTAGAAAGCACCAACCGGTGCTGTTGGATCGAGAGAACCGATAGAGGGGGGGGGGTGAATATCGGAAAGCGTTCGGATTTTAAGATAGAGAATTTGCACAGCGGAAGATAAAAAGCAAAACACGCAAACACAGTGATTTTTACTTGATTCGGAGCCTAGGTCGACTCCTACTCCAAGGCCCACGATTGTTGATCGTTTACTTTGGGCAATTCTATATGAGGCGCAAAAGCAGTTTACAAAGATTGATTACAGAATAAGTGCAGTAAATTAAAATTCAACTCTTCTTTACCGACGTCCGGAGTATATGGTATTTTCGGAGCCGGAGGACGTCGTCGGCGCTTGTGTCTCGTGTCGGGAGGTTTCCGGAGCAGAGGGCGGGAGCAGAAGAGCGTAGAAGCGTTGAATGAAATTGTTGTTCTGAAGCCTTGGTTCGAGGGTCTTTTTATAGGGTCTGGGGGCGCCCGGAACGTCGGGGGCGCCCCCCCCCCACGTGTCGGTCGATCCCCCTTTCGCTCGGTCAACGTTTGATCCCTTCAAACTCGGGATCACATCTTGACTGGGGCGCCCGGGACGCTGGGGGCGCCCGGGTTGATCGGGTCAACCCTTATCCCTTGGCTTCGTTGGCTTGTGCTTCGATGGCTTGCTATTGGGGGCGCCCGGGAGCAGCGGGGGCGCTCGGGAGCACGGGGGCGCCCGGGACAGTAGCTGTCGAAGCTTGCTTTGCTTTCTTGTGTTTTGTGTTTACCTTGGGGGCGCCCGGGACACTCCGGGCGCCCTAGTCAGCTGTTGCCTCATTCCTTTGAGGCTCTCTGAGCTGCAGACACTCGTTCATTCGGTCCTGCATCCAGGGTTAGTCCAAAACACAATAAAACAATAAAATATTAGTTTATACAGCCTTAGCTGTCTTGGTTCTGACTTTGGGTCTCCAAAATGGAACCCTAGGTCGAACCGACGCCTACTGTTCCCTCGACGGGGAACGCGTCCTCACCTACTCCTCTCGGGAGAATGTACCTGATGCCAACCGTTCCTCTGGTTGGACTTTTGCCTCGCGGTCCTTCGCCAGGTCTTGGATGCCGAGCTGTCCTTCGCCCGGTGCCTAGCATTCCTTCGCTAGGGCTTCAGTCCCAGGCTGTCCTTCGCCTGGCGCCTAACAGTCCTTCGCTAGGGTTTCTTACCCTGGCATTCCTTCGCCAGTGCTTAGCAGTCCTTCGCTAGGGCTTTTTACCCTGGCATTCCTTCGCCAGTGCCTAGCAGTCCTTCGCTAGGGCTTTTTACCCTGCACACTAGAGTAACATATTAGATAACAAGTAAGACTTAACTTTTGAACCCTGTTGCCATTGTCAAAACACAGGTTTGACTTGGGTGCCTTCTGCACCAACAATCTCCCCCTTTTTGATTTATGGCAACCCTAGTTCAAAAAGTTATGTTTAATCAAAGCATGTAAAAACATTTTGTTCCCTCCCCCTGGAAGGACTCTCCCCCTAGATTTTTTCAAAAATTAGTGGGGTTCTAAGCTTAAGGAAAAAAAATTTTTACTTAGAATTTTTCAACAGAAGGCTTTTGTATTTTCAAAAATGATTTTTGCACTTTTGAAAACTTAAGTTTAGGTACTTGGAAATCTTTTGACAACTTAATTTTTAAAAGTACATAGAAGATTTTTGGAGGTATGAGTTTAGAGTACTTAGAAAAAATTTGAAGCCTTAAGTTTTAAAGTACTCAAAAGTTTTTGAAAGTTTTAACTTAAGTACTTAGTAAGATTTTAACAAAACTTAAGTACTTAGTAAGATTTGAAAAACTTTAGTAAATTTTTGAGAAGATTAAGTACTTAGTAAATTTTTTAAAAGCTTAAGTACTTAGAAAATTTTTGAAAAGTTTAAGTACTTAGAAAATTTTTGAAAAGCTTAAGTACTTAGAAAATTTTGAAAAGCTTAAATACTTAGAAAATTTTGAAAAGCTTAAGTACTTACAGAATTTTTGAAAGGCTTAGTTAAGTACTTTTTGAATAAAGGATAGATTTTGAAATTTTGAGAGACAAAAAAAATTTAAGACAAAAATTTTTTTTTAAAAAAGAAAATTTTAAATTCTCTCCTTTCTTATCTCTCCCCCTTTGTCATATATCAAAAACGGATAAATATAGCACGAATTAAAATTGCATAAAGGGAATAATTTTCATAAAGGAAAAATATTTGCATGATTTTGCTGTACTGAACCAATTCATGATAAGACTTAAACCAAATCAGTTGATTTTCTCTTGTAGGGACCTGTCTAACCCAATTAGCTACTTGATGGACCCAGATAGACTGTCACGAATGTGGGTCTCAAATTTAGATGTGAATAAAATGCTGGAAACCCTTTTTACAATCAAAATCTGAAAATGTAGCAAAGGGGCCACAGGTCGTATTTTTCTCGGGGCTAGTTGTCGTGTTTGATTCGAGCTCGCGTTTTTGTGTCGTTTATGTTTTTTTGAGTTTCAAATAAGTAATTGGGTTTTGGGTTTGTTCGTAATTCAGAAATGGAAGCACAAGAAGAAAAACAAAGGAAAAGAATTGCAACTAAACATGGCAACTAAGAAATTAAACCTAGAGGAAACCTACTCAACCAAAGTAGCTAAATCGAACTGAAAAGGGAACACAATGGATATTAAATACAATCTTATTTCTGAGCAATTGAATGAGTTCAATGATGGTAGGTTTCGGACAAACAAGTTCAACACAATTCAATGCATACGGAATTTGAAATCAAACAAACAATTCAACTTAACTACAAGTTTAGGCAGCTAACCAATGCAATAAAATTTAGAAATGCTAAATATGCTACCAGTTGACTTCAAACACTTCGATACACCAAGAAACTAGTGAAAAATCTGATGGAAATCAATGCCTAATAGCTTGGCACGCAAGCTGAAACCCTTGTGCCAAAAATTGAAATTTTTTTTGTGCCAACTTGTGTTTGAAACTTGCCAAAACAAAGACTACCAATTCTGGAATGAGCCTGATCAGGATCAGCTTGGGAAACTAGCTAAAAGTGCTGATATGCAAAGATGAAGGAAAGAATTCAGAAACAAAGGGAGATTAACTAATAAAACAGCCAAAACCGAAATTGCAAGTGCAGAATTTTCAGAATTCCTAAATAGAATCGAAATAGATTAACTAGTTGGAATGCAAGACAAATTGAGCCACTAAGTACACTGCTTGAAACTAGCTTAAGGAGTAATAAACCTAGTGATTTCTGAATTTGGCTAGCAAATCAAATGCAAACTGCAGCAAAGAAAGGAAAATTCAGATTCGAAACTAAAATGCCAAACAAACATGTTCAGAAATTCATCCACAAAACAAATGCAAAAGGAATGCAATAAGTAGGAAATCTAAAGCATTGATTCACCAAACGAGGGCCTTTTGAAGTGCTGAAATTCTAAGATGCAGAAACACAAAGTTAAAACGTAGAAACAGATGGAAAATTCAGAAACAACTTGGCACGCTAGCTAGAATTGGCACGCAAGAAATGAAACTACAACTAACTGAAATTGAATCTAATTGTCATCTAAACAAGCTCTTAAACTACTTAGCTCTAAGAATTAAAACCTAATTAAACGAAACAATTCAGAAAACAAACTACAGCTGATGAAACTGAAATTCTAGAACAGGATAGAATTCGGCAAAATATGAAATTACAGCTACAAAACATGAAAATTAGCTAGCTAAACTACTCCTCAACCCTTCCTAAGCTCAAGAACTTCTTGGTTGTCAATCAAGAGCTAGCTTCGAACCCCTAGGCTCAGCAAATCAGTGGAAATTCGTTTCTGAAGTCGATTCTATCCCAATCTGCGCTTGGTTGGAATTTACAATCCGAATCTCTCTATCTCAATTGGTGGAGCTGCGATGATGAATTGGGAAGCTTCTGAGCTCACCTGAGAACCCCTACAAATGGCTCAGAAGCTTGGAAATGAATCGTGGTTGAGAAGACAGTGGTCGGACTGAGGAATTGCCGAAACCCTCAAACAATCCCTGTTCCAGCGCAAATGGAGCTGAATTCTTCAAGAAACTATCGCCAAAGACTCAATTCTTGATCTGGGATGGAAGTTGAGGTGGTCACGCCTTCTTGGAAGCAAAATCTAAAGAAACGATGAAGAGCGGTGGAAGAACGGCGAAGAACACTGAAGATGCGACGAAGGTTAGCTGCTGTAGATTTTTTATTAAATACTTAAGCACGGTCCAGATTGATCGGAGGAGATCCAACGGCTGATCTTGCTCTGATTGGAGCCAAACTTTGATGATGATGATCTGGGGTCAGGATCTACCTCGTGGTAGCTCGGATCCTCCAGATTTGCAACGGATGGTCCAGATCAACTTAATCTTTGAATGGATGATCTAGAGCCCTCCGAGCTTGATCCAACGGTTGATTTAGCTCTGATTGGGATGAAACCTTCAGATCTTGATCAGGGTGCTTGATCAACCCTAGCCCTAGCTCGGATTGCTTCAGATGGTCCCGGATGGCTCAGATCTAGCCGCTCTTGAATCAGACGGCCCGGATTAATCGTAAGCTTGATAATTCGATCCGGTTCACTTCCAACTCAAGTTTGACCCAATATGCCCTAGGTCCATGAACCTTTTATGCCTACAAAAATAAATCAAGAATTTAGTGGCCAAATAATCCAAAAATTTGTATATTTGCAATTAAGTCCAAAATAAAGGTAAGTTCTAAAACCTAGGGCAATTTCACAATTTTAGCAATAAAAACATATGTCAAACATGGATTTTAGCAACTCAAATAATCAATAAAATAGTATTTATCACTACTCACTAACTGTTATCAGCAGTAGTTTTCGCTAGGGTTAGTCAAGTTAAGTGTTTCTTTTCAAGTTAGATTTTCTAAACTTGATACTTAACTTGATTGCTGTGTAAGTTGTATTTAGTGCCCCAATTACTGCAGATGCACTGACTTAAAGCATCTTGAATTAAGGCAAAGACCTAAGCATCTCAACCTTTTCTAGGTTATCAATCAAAAGTGCCCTAAGGTGCTTATGAGATGCTGGCTTCTAAATCTATAGGTGCATGCAGTTCTAGGGTTAGGGCCTAGGCTAAGTCCATTTGCGAAAAAAACCTAGTTTTGAAAGGGGGTGGTTTTAAAAATAAAACTAAGTTGGAAAAGATTTGAAATAAAACTGATTTTGAATTTAAAGAAAAACAGTTTTTTTTCAAAATTCTTTTAGAACCTGATTTTTAAATTAAGTAATGTAAAAAAAAAAATCAAAAGTAGAGTTAATCTATTCTACAGAGCACAATCCTAACTGCCTTCTTAGTGAGCTGAACTCAGACTCAGATAAGGGTTTTGTGAATATATCAGCTAAGTTGGATTTTGAGTCTATATGCTTAAGTACTATCTCACCCCTGGCTACATGGTCTCTTACGAAGTGATGTTTAACTTCTATGTGTTTTGTTCTGGAATGTTGGATTGGGTTCTTAGTTAGATTAATTGAACTTATATTGTCAATAAATACTTGAGTTTGAGTGTAGTTGAGCTGGAAGTCCTTAAGAGTGTGCATCATCCATAAAAGTTGTGATACACACTCTCCTAAGGCTACATACTCAGCTTCAGTTGTGGACAGAGCTACACAGTGTTGTTTTCTGCTACACCAACTTACTAGACTATTTCCTAACAGCTGACAGCTTCCACTTATGCTCTTTCTATCTAATTTACAACCAGCATAGTCAGAATCCGAGTATCCTGACAAATTGAAGGTTGAGGTTCTAGGATACCAAATCCCTACATTTAGGGTGCCCTTTACATATCTTAGTATTCTTTTTAGGGCTGCTAAGTGCGTTTCCTTAGCACAGGTTTGGTATCTAGAACACATCCCTACAACAAAAAGAATGTCAGGTCTGCTGGCTGTAAGGTACAGTAGACTACCTATCATACTTCTATATAGTTTGAGGTCTACTGCCTTACCATCAGGGTCACTATCTATTTTTACATTAGTGGCCATGGGGGTACTTATGCTTTTAGAGTTATCCATTTTAAATTTATTTATTAACTCTTTAGCATATTTGAATTGATGGACGTAGTTTCCATCTCTAGTTTGTTTGGTTTGTAGTCCTAGGAAAAAGGTAAGCTCACCAACTAAGCTCATTTCAAATTCATTTTCCATTATCTTGACAAACTCTTTTAGGAAGTTTGTGTTGGTGGATCCAAAGATTATGTCATCTACGTAAATTTGGGCAATAAATATATCTTTTCCTAGGGTTTTAATAAATAAGGTTGAGTCAATTTATCCTTGTTTAAATTCTTTAGAAGTTAAGTAAGTTGATAAACGTTCATACCAAGCCCTAGGTGCTTGTTTTTGTAGGATCGAGAACACCGATAGAGGAGGGGGTGAATATCGGTATTCTTTCTTTCGGATAATTAAGAGCAAGTGCACAGCGGAAAATAAAAAATTACACAGAGACGCAGTCATTTTTTACTTGGTTCGGAGCCTGTGTCGACTCCTACTCCAAGGCCCACGGTCGTTGACCGTTTACTTTGGGCAATTCTATATCAGGCGCAAAGTTGTTTACAAAAGGTTACAGAATTATAATTACGTACAGTAAACTTTAAAATAGCTCTTTTACCGACGTCCGGAGTAGATCGATTATTTCGGGGCAGCAGGACGTCGTCAGCTCGAGTTGGAAGGATTCCGAGGCGTAGCGCGAGAGCAGAAGAGCTTTGAGGCGTTTTGAGAATTGATGTTCTGAAGCCTTGGTCGAAGGCCCTTTATATAGGGCCTGGGGGCGCCCGGGACGTCGGGGGCGCCCCCACGTGGCCTTTGATCCACAGAGGTCTCGGTCAGCGTCTATCCTCTGGATCCGCTTTGACCGGGGCGTCCGGATTGACCGGGTCAAAGTTCTATCTCCTTGGCTTCGAGGGGTTCTGGTTCGAGGTTGCGCATGGGGACGCCCGCAGCGCAGGGGGCGCCCGGGAGCAGCAGGGGTGCCCGGGAGCACTGGGGCGCCCGGCCCATCATCTATTCGAACCCTTTTTCTCTTTACTTGTTTTGTATGCACCTTGGGGGCGCCCGGGACACTCCGGGCGCCCTACTCAGCCACTACCTCATTCCTTTGAGGCTATCTGAGCTGCAGACACTCCTTCCTTTGGTCTTGCATCCAGGGTTAGTCCAAAACACAATAAAGCAATAAAATATTTGTTTATACAGCCTTAGCTGTCTTGGTTCTGACTTTGGTCTCCAAAATGGAGCCCTAGGTCGAACCGACGCCTACTGTTCCCTCGACGGGGAACGCGTCCTCACCTACTCCTCTCGGGAGAATTTACCTGATACCAACCGTTCCTCTGGTTGGACTTTTACCTGACGGTCCTTTGTCAGGTCTTGGATGCCGAGCTGCCCTTCGCTCGGTGCCTAACATTCCTTCGCTAGGGCTTCAGTCCCAGACTGTCCTTCGCCTGGCGCCTAGCAGTCCTTCGCTAGAGCTTTTGACTTGGCATTCCTTCGCCAGTGCCTAGCGGTCCTTTGCTAGGGCTTATTTCCCTGGCATTCCTTCGCCAGTGCCTAGCAGTCCTTCGCTAGGGCTTTTTTTGCACACTAGATTAACTTGTTAGAAAATAAGAAAGACTTAACTTTTGACCTATGTTGCCATTATCAAAACACAGGTTTGACTTGGGTGCATTCTGCACCAACAATCTCCCCCTTTTTGATTTATGGCAACCCTAGTTCAAAAAGTTAAGTTTAAGCAAACATGAAAAAGTTTTAAATTTTGTTCCCTCCCCCTGGAAGGAATCTCCCCCTAAATTTTTCAAAAATTCGTGGGGTTAAAAAATTTTACTTGTACTTTGAAAAACTTAAGTTTTAGGTACTTCAACAACTTAAGTTAAAATTACATAGGAGAGTTTTTGAAGCATAATTAGAGTACTTAAAAAGTTTAAAGTTTTAAGTTTTAAGTTTTAAGGTACTCAAGAGTTTTGAAAATGTTAGCTTAAGTAAGAATTTCAGTTTTAATACAGTTTTGAAAAACTTAAGCTTTAGAGTACTTATAGAAAAATTTTGACAAGCTTAAGTAAGAAACTTTTGAAAGGCTAGAGTACTTAGCAAAATTTTGAAAGCTTGAGTAAAAATTTTGAAGCTAGAGTACTTAGCAACATTTTGAAAGCTTGAGTAAAAATTTTGAAACTAGAGTACTTAGGTAAAATTTTGAAAGCTTTAAGAACTTAAGTACTTTAGTAAATTTTCAAAAGTTTAAGCTTTTGAATAAAGGATAAGTAAATTTTTGAATAAATCTTTGAAATCTTTTTGAATAAAGGAAAAATTTTGAACCCTTTTTGAATAAGCTTTTGAATAAAGGATAAATACTTAGGTAAAAATTTTTTGAATAAATCTTTGAAACTAGAGTACTTAGGTAAAATTTTGAAAGCTTTAAGAACTTAAGTACTTTAGTAAATTTTCAAAAGTTTAAGCTTTTGAATAAAGGATAAGTAAATTTTTTAATAAATCTTTGAAACCTTTTTGAATAAAGGAAAAATTTTGAACCCTTTTTGAATAAGCTTTTGAATAAAGGATAAGTACTTAGGTAAAAATTTTTGAATAAATCTTTGAAACCTTTTTGAATAAAGGACCCTTTTTGAAAAAGTAAAATTTAATTTTTCTCTTTCCTTTCCTATCTCTCCCCCTTTGCCATATATCAAAATAAGATAAATATAGCAGAAATATGATTGCATAAAGGAAATAAATAAGATTTTGCTATACTGAACCAATTCATAATTAGACTTAAACTAAATCAGTCAATTTTCTCTTGTAGGGACGTGTCTAACCCAATTAGCTACTTACTAACTGTTAGAAACAGTGGTTTTTGCTAGGGTTAGTCAAGTTAAGTGTTTCTGTTCAAGTTAGATTTTCTAAGCTTGACACTTAACTTGATTGCTATGTAAATTGTATTTAGTGCCCCAATTACTGCAGATGCACTGACTTAAAGCATCTTGAATTAAGGCAAAGACCTAAGGATCTCAACCCTTTCTAGGTTATCAATCAAAAGTATCCTAAGGTGCTTGTGAGATGCTGACTTCTAAGTCTATAGGTGCATGCAGTTCTAGGGTTAGGGCCTAGGCTAAGTCCATTTTCGAAAAGGCCCTTAATTTTTGAAAGGGGGTAGTTTTGAAATAAAAATAAGACTAAGTCGAAAAATGAAAACTGATTAAAATTTTTTTTAAATCAAGTAGAGCAAAAAAAAAATTAATCTATTCTACAGAGCACAATCCTAACTGCCTTCTTAGTGAGTTGAACTCAGATTCAGGTAAGGGTTTTGTGAATATATCAGCTAGGTTGGATTTAGAGTCAATATATTTGAGTACTATTTCACCTCTGGTTACATGGTCTCTTACAAAATGATGTTTGACTTCTATATGTTTGGTTCTGGAGTGTTGGATTGGGTTCTTAGTTAAATTAATTGAACTTATATTGTCAATAAATACTTGAGTTTGGGTGAAGTTGAGCTAGAAGTCCTTAAGTGTGTGCATCATCCATAACAGTTGAGCAGTACACTCTCCTAAGGCCACATACTCAGCTTCAGTTGTGGATAGAGCTACACAGTGTTGTTTTCTGCTGCACCAACTAACTAGACTCTGACCTAACAGTTGGCAGCTTCCACTTGTGCTCTTTCTATCTAATTTACATCCAGCATAGTCAGAATCTGAGTATCCTATCAAATTAAAAGATGAGGTCCTAGGATACCAGATCCCTATATTTAGGGTGCCCTTTATATATCTTAGTATTCTTTTTAGAGCTGCTAAGTGCGTTTCCTTAGCACAGGTTTGGTATCTCGCACACATCCCGACAGCAAAAAGAATGTCAGGTCTACTGGCTGTAAGGTACAGTAGGCTACCTATCATACTCCTATAGAGTTTAAGGTCTACTGGTTTACCATCAGGGTCACTATCTATTTTTACATTAGTGGCCATAGGGGTATTTATGCTTTTAGAGTTATCCATTTTAAATTTCTTTATTAATTCTTTAGCATATTTGAATTGATGAACGTAGTTACCATCCCTAATTTGTTTGATTTGTAGTCCTAAGAAAAAGGTAAGCTCACCAACTAAGCTCATTTCAAATTCATCTTCCATTATCTTGACAAATTCTTTTAGGAAGTTGGTGTTGGTGGATCCAAAGATTATGTCATCTACGTAAATTTGGGCAATGAATATATCTTTTCCTAGGGTTTTAATAAATAAAGTTGAGTCAATTTGGCCTTGTTTAAATTCTTTAGAAGTTAAATAAATTGATAACCGTTCATACCAGGCCCTAGGTGCTTGTTTTAGCCCATATAACGCTTTGGTTAGTTTGTAAACGTGGTTAGGTTTGTCTAAGTCCTCAAACCCTGAGGGTTATCCTACATAGACTTCTTCTTTAATGAATCCATTTAAAAAGGCTGACTTTACATCCATTTGATATAATTTAAATCCTTTATGGGATGCAAAGGCTAACAACATTCTAATTGACTCAAGTCTAGCTACTGGGGCATATGTTTCATCGTAGTCTAATCCCTCTACTTGGCTGAAACCCTTTGCTACTAAGCGGGCTTTATTTCTGACTATTTCTCCTTGATCATTCAACTTATTCCTAAAGACCCACTTAGTATCTATGATGGATTTGCCTTCAGGTTTAAGCACTAGTTCCCAGACTTGGTTCCTCTCAAATTGGGCTAATTCTTCTTGCATAGCTATGATCCAGTCAGGGTCAGGTAGGGCTTCATCTATAGTTTTGGGTTCTATTTTCGATATCATAGCTATTTGACTAAGGTTTCTATAGGAGGATCTAGTCCTGACTCCTAGAGTTGGATCACCCACAATTTGATCGGTTGGGTGACTGAGTCTGGGTTTCTTGGTTCTTCTAGAGCTTGGTTCAGCCTCAGGTCCAGCTGGTCGGTTTGGTTCACTATTTGATTCTACTCTTTGGGTTGGTTCATTTGTTGGTTCGACACTTGGTTCAGTTGACTCATTAATTGTTTCAATGGTTGGTTCGTTTAAGGGTTCAATTAATGGTTCAATAGTTTGTTCATTATTTTCTTGGTCAGAGTTTGATGAAGTTAAATCTGGATTATTAGATGTTGAGTTGATTTCTTCATCAAAAATTAGGTTTGTTGTTTCTTCAATTTTCTTAGTTTGTTTGTTGTAAACTCTATAGGCTCTACTTGTGATTGAGTATCCTAGGAAGGTACCTAGGTTTGACTTGGACTGAAATTTTCCTAAATAGTCTTTGGTGTTTAGGATATGGATTTTGCATCCAAAGACCCTTAGGTAGTGTAGGTTTGGGAGTCTATGGTAGTACAGTTCATAGGGGGTTTTGTTGTGTCGCTTGTTAATCAAAACCCTATTTTGGACATAACAAGCCGTACTAATCGCTTCTGCCCAAAATTGGTTTGCTAGATTAAATTCGTTGAGCATAGCCCTAGAGGCTTCTTGTAATGTTTTAGTCCTTCGCTCGACTATCCCGTTTTGTTGGGGGGTTCTAGGACATGAAAATTCATGTAGGTACCCATTTACCTTACAGAATTCCTCGAATCGTTGATTTTCAAACTCTCCCCCGTGATCACTCCTAAGTCTTTTAATTTTAGTGTCGTTTTGATTTTCAATTAGTTTACAGAATTCATTAAATAGGTTTAGGGTTTCATCTTTGGCTTTTAGAAACCTAACCCAGGTAAACCTAGAGTAATCATCAACTATTACTAAGCAGTATCGGTTCCCGCTTAGTGACTTGGCTCCATGTGAATCAAACAGGTCAAGGTGTAGGAGCTCAAGTGTAGTTTGAGTTAAATCAGATTGGGTTAGTTTGTGATTAGATTTGGTTTGTTTACCTTGATTACAAGATTCACATATTAGGTTTTCATTATTTTTAATTTTGGGAATACCTTTGATTAAGCCAAGTTGGGTAATTTTTGAGATAGTTCTCAGATTGGTATGACCTAATCTCCTATGCCAGAGGTTTGATTGTTCTAATTGTGTTAACATACATTTGGGTACAAGGGGAAGATTGATAGTGTATACATTGTTTTTCCTAGTGCCCTTAAGCATGATTTCTGAGTCTTGCACATTTCTAATTAGGCAGTTAGAATTGTTAAAAGTAACTATATAACCAGAATCACATAACTGACTTATGCTAAGCAAGTTAAAATTAAAGTTTTCAACCAATAGAACTTTCTTAATAATGAAATCGGATTTAAGTTCAATATTACCTGACCCAATTACCTTGAGTGTAGCATTATTGCCAAATGCCACTGAGCCTAGGTTTTTGAACTTGAGCTTGGTGAACTTCAATTTATCTCCAGTCATGTGTCTGGAGCAACCGCTATCCAACATCCATTGGTCCAAATCTTTATGTTCCTACACATAAAGAGTTTTCTTGATTTGGATCCAACTAGAGTCAGGAATAACTTAAATTGAGTTTCACTGCCTAGTCTGTCTCACCCAAATTTAGGGTTTTCAATCACGTTAGCCTTATAGGTTTCGTGAGACAGTTTTTGATAATTAAGACTGTTTTGAAATTTTTAATTAATTTTGAAAACAATTAAATTTTGAAAACTTAATTAATTTTGAAAACAATTAAATTTTGAAAACTTAATTAATTTTGAAACCTTAATTAATTTTAAAATATTTTTTAAAATGATGTTTAAATCTACAAGTAACTGAAATTTTGTGTTAGATTCGAATTTGATAAAAAATGATTTGAATTTGAATTTCAAAAATTGGCTTCCAGGTCTTGGCGAGGCACTAGGCCTTCTTTGGCTGTAGCCTTATGGGATCATCCACCCTTTCCTTGACAAAGCCTTTTAATGAAATTTCATTTTCAAAAATTCTTGAAAAATTTCTGGTCTAACTAGTTTGGGTCTTGGATCGGTAGCTTCGGCTAGTTCCACCAAATTGGCTTCCCTAACGTACTATCATCTCACCTCCACCCAATACTATGTTGTCAAGTTTCAGCTAAGTTTGTTTAATCCTTAAACTAGCCTAAGTCTAAGCATGGTGAATTGCAGAAATTAAATAAACAAGCAAACAATCATATTGCAATCAAGAATAACAATTTTATCTAATAATGAATATAATTTTCAGTTTGGCTCCCCCTGGACTAAAGCCACGGTGATGGTTAGGCAAGATGTGAATCTTGTCCTTGGGGATCCAATACTGATTTGATCCAGTCGGTTTGTTCAGGTATGGTTTGGGTACCCATGCCTGAATTTTACCTCTGGACTGATTCAGTACAGCAAAGTAAGATCTTTGCCGGGATTTGGTTCTATAGCCCAGTCCGGATCGATTTAGAACTGATTTCTATTTTCCAAGGATCATGTCAAGACCCTTGGAACCAGATGTAAATCGTTCTAATGCTGATCTAAGATCCTTAACCTGAGTTTTCAGGGAGGAGTTTTCCTTTTCAAGTTTTTCAACTTGAGTAGGAGTTCCTTCCTGAACCTTCTCGGTTAAGGGTTTAGAGTCAGCTCCCTCTTTCAGGAGTTTTACTTCCTGTCGGAGGGATTCGACTCGGAGTTTGGCTTTTGCCAAATCTCGAGAAAGAAATGAAATTAATTCACTTAATTGCGATCTATTAAAACCAGTTACCTTAATTTCTCCGTCTTCTGTGAAGGTCAGCTCGCCGTCCTCTTGTTCTATTTCTGACTCAGTCTCGACTTTATCTGAGGCGGTCAGAGCTAGGAGGTTGGACTGGGGTGCCTCTTCTTCTTCTTCTCAGGAAGATTCATCCCAGGTTGCTTGCAGTGCCTTCTTTCTTCTCGTCTTTTTAGTCTCCTTTAGGTTAGGACACTCTGACTTGTAGTGGCCCTTTTTCTTGCACTCATAGCAGGCCACATTGGGCTTGTTTGCGGGTTCAGCTGGTTCGTCCTTTCTTCGGCTGGTTTTCCGTTTGTTGGTTCGGTTCTTCAGCTCCTTGTAGTAGCTTCGAGCGAGCCGGACCAGCTTAGTTTGATCTCCTTCTTCTTCTTCTGAGTCTGAGTCTGAGTTAGACTCAGGTTCGGGTTCAGGCTTCTTCTTTGTTGTCCTTCCAGTTTTACCTGCAACGAAAGTAATACCTTTCTCGACCATATTGGTGTTAGTTTGTTCGTGCAGTTCTAGTTCGGAAAACAATTCATCTAATTTTATTTTTGAAAGATCCCTAGAGACCTTGTATGCATCTACCATAGATGCCCACAAGGTGTTTCTAGGGAAAGCGTTTAAGACATAACTTATTAAGTCACGGTTTTCAACCTTGTGACCTATTGTGTGAAAACCGTTCATCAACTCTTGAATTCGTGCGTGGAGCTGGGCTGCTGTCTCGTTGTCTGCCATCTTGATAGTGTAGAGTTTGTTTAGAAGCAGATCCCTTTTACTGATCCGAGTATCTGATGTCCCTTCGTGCAGCTCGATTAGTTTTGCCCAAAGCTCCTTCGCACTGTTGAAGGGGCCCACCCGGTTTAGCTCTTCTTTCGTCAATCCGCATTGAAGAGTCTGAGTCGCTTTAGCATCGGCTTCGATTTTTCGTTTCAGAGCGGTGTCCCACTCTGTGTAGCTTTGAGGAAGTCCTTCGGCGTTTTTGGGGATCTCCAGACCGGACTGGATGATGATCCACATGTCCACCTGAGTTTTCAGGTGGACCTCCATGCGGCTTTTCCAATAGGAAAAGTCTTCTCCACTGAAGAGTGGAGGTCTGGCGGTGCTAAATCCCTCTTGCATGACCATTTAATCTGAAATAGAAAACTTACAAAAAATTTTCCAAGACTAGGTCTTGGATTAGTAGTGCTGGATGAAGAAAAAAAATTAAAAAAACGAACGAAATTTTTAACGAAAAATTTGTAAGAAAAATAAAAATTAAAGATCCGAAAAAAATTTCAAACTGGTGGTTGCACCAGGTTTAAACTTCCCCGCTCTGATACCACTTGTTGGATCGAGAACACCGATAGAGGGGGGGTGAATATCGGTATTCTTTCTTTCGGACAATTAAGAGCAAGTGCACAGCGGAAAATAAAAAATTACATAGAGACGCAGTCGTTTTTACTTGGTTCGGAGCCTGTGTCGACTCCTACTCCAAGGCCCACGGTCGTTGACCGTTTACTTTGGGCAATTCTATATCAGGTGCAAAGTTGTTTACAAAAGGTTACAGAATTATAATTACGTACAGTAAACTTTAAAATAGCTCTTTTACCGACGTCCGGAGTAGATCGATTATTTCGGGGCAGCAGGACGTCGTCGGCTCGAGTTGGAAGGATTCCGAGGCATAGCGCGAGAGCAGAAGAGCTTTGAGGCGTTTTGAGAATTGATGTTATGAAGCCTTGGTCGAAGGCCCTTTATATAGGGCCTGGGGGCGCCCCCCACGTGGCCTTTGATCCGCAAAGGTCTCGGTCAACGTCTATCCTCTGGATCCGCTTTGACCGGGGGCCTGGAGCGCTCGGGGCGCCCGGATTGACCGGGTCAAAGTTCTATCTCCTTGGCTTCGAGGGGTTCTGGATCGAGGTTGCGCATGGGGGCGCCCGCAGCGCAGGGGGCGCCCGGGAGCAGCGGGGGCGCCCGGGAGCACGGGGGCGCCCGGCCCAGCATCTATTCGAACCCTTTTTCTCTTTACTTGTTTTGTATGCACCTTGGGGGCGCCCGGGACACTCCGGGCGCCCTACTCAGCCACTACCTCATTCCTTTGAGGCTATCTGAGCTGCAGACACTCCTTCCTTTGGTCTTGCATCCAGGGTTAGTCCAAAACACAATAAAGCAATAAAATATTTATTTATACAGCCTTAGCTGTCTTGGTTCTGACTTTGGTCTCCAAAATGGAGCCCTAGGTCGAACCGACGCCTACTGTTCCCTCGACGGGGAACGCGTCCTCACCTACTCCTCTCGGGAGAATTTACCTGATACCAACCGTTCCTCTGGTTGGACTTTTGCCTGACGGTCCTTTGTCAGGTCTTGGATGCCGAGCTGTCCTTCGCTCGGTGCCTAGCATTCCTTCGCTAGGGCTTCAGTCCCAGACTGTCCTTCGCCTGGCGCCTAGCAGTCCTTCGCTAGGGCTTTTGACTTTGGCATTCCTTCGCCAGTGCCTAGCGGTCCTTTGCTAGGGCTTATTTCCCTGGCATTCCTTCGCCAGTGCCTAGCAGTCCTTCGCTAGGGCTTTTCCTGCACACTAGATTAACTTGTTAGAAAACAAGAAAGACTTAACTTTTGACCTATGTTGCCATTATCAAAACACAGGTTTGACTTGGGTGCATTCTGCACCAACAGTTTTAACCCATATAGTGCTTTAGTTAATTTGTAAACGTGGTCAGGTCTATCTAAGTCCTCAAACCCAGGGGTTGTCCTACATAAACTTCTTCTTTAATGAATCCATTTAGGAAAGCTGACTTTACATCCATTTGGTATAGCTTAAATCCTTTATGGGATGCAAAAGCTAACAACATTCTAATGGACTCAAGTCTAGCTACTGAGGTATATGTTTCATCGTAATCTAATCCCTCTACTTGGCTGAATCCCTTAGCTACTAAGCGGGCTTTATTTCTAACTATTTCTCCTTGATCATTTAGCTTATTCCTAAAGACCCACTTAGTGTCAATGATGGATTTGCCTTCAGGTTTAGGCACTAGTTCCCAGACTTGGTTCCTCTCAAATTGGGCTAATTCTTCTTGCATAGCTATGATCCAATCAGGGTCAGGTAGGGCTTCCTCTATAGTTTTGGGTTCAATTTTTGATATCATAGCTATTTGACTAAGGTTTCTGTAGGAGGATCTAGTCCTGACTCCTAGAGTTGGATCACCCATAATTTGATCGGTTGGGTGACTAAGTCTGGGTTTCTTGGTTCTTCTAGAACTTGGTTCAGCCTCAGGTCCGGCTGGTCGGTTTGGTTCACTATTGGATTCGACTCTTTGGGCTGGTTGATTTGTTGGTACGATAATTGGTTCAGTTGACTCATTAATTGGTTCAATAGTTAGTTCGTTTAAGGGTTCAATTAAAGATTCACTTGTTTGTTCATTATTTTCTTGATCAGAATTTGATGAAGTTAGGTCTGGATTATTAGATGTTGAGTTGATTTCTTCATCAAATATTAAGTTTGTTGTTTATTCAATTTTCTTAGTTTGTTTGTTGTAAACTCTATAGGCTCTGTTTGTGGTTGAGTATCCTAAGAAGATACATGGGTTTGATCGTGTTGACCATGGTTTGACCATGACCTTAACTATAGGATTAACTCATAATATAGGCATTTAAAGAATTTCCCATTGAGTCGTAATCATACTGTCTCACCCAATCTAGGGTTTTCAATCACGTTAGCCTTATAGGTTTTGTGAGACAGGTTTTGATAAGCAAAATTATTTTGAAAAATTATTATTTATTTTGAAAACCTTAAGTTAATTTTTGAAAATAGTTAAATTTATTTTGAAAAGAAACGTTTGAATCTATACTTAATTGAAAATTGTGTTAGATTTGAATTTGACAAAAAGTAATTTGAATTTGAAATTCAAAAATTGGCTTCCAGGTCTTGGCGAGGCACTAGGCCTTCTTTGGCCGTAGCCTTATTGGATCATCAACCCTTTCCTTGACAAAGCCGTTTAATGAAATTTTATTTTCAAAATTAATCTTTGAAAAAGTTCTGGTCTAACTAGTTTGGATTTTGGATCGGTAGCTTCGGCTAGTTTCACCAGTCTAAAGAGACCAAGTAAACTTGATCTTATTAGAATTGGTTTCCCTAACGTACTATCATCTCACCTCCACCCAATACTATGTTTTCAAGTTTCAGTTAGGTTTGTTCAGTCCTTAAACTAATCAATCCTAACCTTAAGCATGATAAATTACAGAAATTTAAATAAACAATCAAACATGCAATTTGCAATCAAGAATTAAATTTTATCTAACAATAAATATAGTTTTCAGTTTGGCTCCCCCTGGACTAAAGCCACGATGATGGTTAGGCAAGATGTGAATCTTGTCCTTGGGGATCCAATACTGATTTGATCCAGTCAGTTTGTTCAGGCACAGTTTGGGTACCCATGCCTGAACTTTACTTCTAGACTGATTCAGTACAGCAAAGTAAGATCTTTGTCTAGATTTGGTTCTATAGCCAAGTCTGGATCGATTTAGAACTGATTTCTGCTTTCCAAGAATCATGTCAAGACCCTTGGAACCAGATTTGAATCGTTCTAAAGCTGATCTAAGATCCTTAACCTGAGTTTTCAGGGAGGAGTTCTCTTTCTCAAGTTTTTCAACTTGAGTAGGAGTTCCTTCTTGAACTTTCTTGGTTAAGGATTTAGAGTCAGCTCCCTCTTTCAGGAGTTTTACTTCCTGTCGGAGGGATTCGACTCGGAGTTTGGCTTTCGCCAAATCTCGAGAAAGATATGAAATAAGTTCGTTTAATTGACTTTTATTGAAACCCCTTACCTTGATTTCGCCGTCTTCTGAAAAGGTTAGTCTGTCGTCGTCCTGTTCTGATTCTGATTCGGTCCCGACTTCTTCTGAGGCGGTCAGGGCTAGTAGGTTTGACTGGGGTGCTTCTTCTTCTTCTTCTGAGGAATATTCGTCTCAGGTTGCTTGGAGTGCTTTCTTTCTTCTTGTCTTCTTGGTCTCCTTTAGGTTTGGACACTCCGTCTTGTAGTGGCCCTTCTTCTTGCACTCGTAGCAAGTCACGTTGGGCTTGTTTTTGTCATTTATGGGTTCAGCTGGTTCGTCCTTTCTTCGGCTTGTTTTCCGTCTGTTGGTTTGGTTCTTCAATTCTTTATAGTAGCTTCGGGCCAGTCGGACCAGCTTAGGTCGATCTCCTTCTTCATCTTCTGAGTCTAAGTCTGAGTTAGACTCTGGTTCAGGTTGAGGCTTCTTCTTGGTTGTTCTTCCAGTTTTACCTGCAATGAAGGCAATACCTTTCTCGGCCAAATTGCAGTTAGTCTGTTCATGAAGTTCTAATTCGGAAAATAATTCATCTAGTTTAATTTTTGAAAGGTCTCTTGAAACCTTATATGCATCTACCATAGATGCCCACAAGGTGTTTCTCGGAAAGCATTTAGAGCATACCTTATTAGGTCACGGTTTTCTACCTTGTGACCAATAGTGTGAAGACCGTTCATTAGTTCTTGAATCCGAGCGTGAAGCTGAGCAGCTGTTTCGTTGTCGGCCATTTTGATGGTGTACATCTTGTTCAGAAGCAGGTCTCTTTTGCTGATCCGAGTGTTTGATGTTCCTTCGTGCAGCTCGATCAGTTTTACCCACAGCTCCTTGGCACGGTTGAAGGGGCCCACCCGGTTCAGTTCCTCTTTTGTTAAGCCGCATTGTAGGGTCTGTGTTGCCTTTGCATCGGCTTTTATTTTGCGCTTCAGAGCGGTGTCCCATTCTGAGTAGCTTTGAGGTACTCCTTCGGCGTTTTTCGGAATCTCTAGTCCGGACTGGATGATTATCCACATGTCCACCTAAGTTTTCAGGTGGACCTCCATTCGACTTTTCCAGTAAGAAAAGTCTTCTCCACTGAACAGTGGAGGTTTGGCGGTGCTGAATCCTTCTTGCATGGCCATTTATCTGAAACTTAAACTAAAGAAAAAGAATATGCCAAGACTTGGTCTTGGATTAGTAGTGCGAGATAAATAAAAAAATATTCGTCGAGTGGTGTTGCACCAACCTCGATCAACGAGAAGAAATTAAAAAAAATTCGAACGAGAGAAAGAATATTAAACGAAGTTCGAACGAAAAAAAGATATTTTTTTAACGAAATTCGAATGAAGAAAAATAATAAGCGGAATTGAAAGAAAAATAAAATCCGAAAAATTTTCAAACTGGTGGTTGCACTAAATTTGAACTTCCCCGCTCTGATACCACTTGTTGGATCGAGAGAACCGATAGAGGGGGGGGTGAATATCGGAAAGCGTTCGGATTTTAAGATAGAGAATTTGCACAGCGGAAGATAAAAAGCAAAACACGCAAACACAGTAATTTTTACTTGGTTCGAAGCCTAGGTCGACTCCTACTCCAAGGCCCACGATCGTTGATTGTTTACTTTGGGCAATTCTATATGAGGCGCAAAAGCAGTTTACAAAGATTGATTACAGAATAAGTGCAGTAAATTAAAATTCAACTCTTCTTTACCGACGTCCGGAGTAGATGGTATTTTCGGAGCGGGAGGACGTCGTCGGCGCTTGAGTCTCGTGTCGGGAGGTTTCCGGAGCAGAGCGCGGGAGCAGAAGAGCGTAGAAGCGTTGAATGAAATTGTTGTTCTGAAGCCTTGGTTCGAGGGTCTTTTTATAGGGCCTGGGGGCGCCCGGAACGTCGGGCCCCCCCACATGTCGGTCGATCCCCCTTTCGCTCGGTCAATGTTTGATCCCTTCAAACTCGGGATCACATCTTGACTGGGGCGCCTAGGACGCTGGGGGCGCCCGGGACAGTAGCTGTCGAAGCTTGCTTTGCTTTCTTGTGTTTTGTGTTTACCTTGGGGGGGCCCGGGACACTCCGGGCGCCCTGGTCAGCTGTTACCTCATTCCTTTGAGGCTCTCTGAGCTGCAGACACTCGTTCCTTCGGTCCTGCATCCAGGGTTAGTCCAAAATACAATAAAACAATAAAATATTAGTTTATACAACCTTAGCTGTCTTGGTTCTGACTTTGGGTCTCCAAAATGAAACCCTAGGTCGAACCGACGCCTACTGTTCCCTCGACGGGGAACGCGTCCTCACCTACTCCTCTGGGGAGAATGTACCTGATGCCAACCGTTCCTCTGGTTGGACTTTTGCCTCACGGTCCTTCGCCAGGTCTTGGATGCCGAGCTGTCCTTCGCCCGGTGCCTAGCATTCCTTCGCTAGGGCTTCAGTCCCAGGCTGTCCTTCGCCTGGCGCCTAGCAGTCCTTCGCTAGGGCTTCTTACCCTGGCATTCCTTCGCCAGTGCCTAGCAGTCCTTCACTAGGGCTTTTTACCCTGGCATTCCTTCGCCAGTGCCTAGCAGTCCTTCGCTAGGGCTTTTTACCCTGCACACTAGAGTAACATATTAGATAACAAGTAAGACTTAACTTTTGAACCCTGTTGCCATTATCAAAACACATGTTTGACTTGGGTGCCTTCTGCACCAACAGGTGCAACTGAAGGAGGTCCCTGCCGAGGGCCATTTGTCCGAGGGAGCGTCCAGCTCTGAGGAGGACGTCCTGGGCCCCTCTACGATGTCGCTTGAGGCCCCTGCCATCCAGATCCTCCCCCACCTCAGGGACACTTCTATTAGAGGTTGCACGGGTGCAAACTTAGTCCCACATTGAGAAACACATGGGAAGATCATTGGTTTATAATGAATATGGTATCTCCATTGGCATGAGGTCTTTTGGGAGAGCCCAAGAGCAAAATCATGAGGGCTTAATCCCAAAGTGGACAATATCATGCCATTGTGGAGATATCTAAATTCCGTTTAGTCCTAACAATTGGTATCAGAGCCAGGTTGCTCATCCAAATCTAACCATGTGCGTTAAGCCTTAAATAAAGGATATGTGGGCTCTCGTGTCTTGATCAAAGAAGACCAGTTCTAGCTACGGCTAGGTGGTGAAGTCCTAGTAGGTCAAGTGGACCGAGGGGCAGAAAGTTCTAATGGATCAAACATCAAGAACGGAAAAGGTTTTCGTTTGTGGTGGGGGCATGTGGTCCTTTGTTTGAGGGGGGGGGGATTGTTAGAGGTTGCAAGGGTGAAAACTTAGTCCCACATTGAGAAACACATGGGAAGATCATTGATTTATAAGGAATATGGTATCTCCATTGGCAAGAGGCCTTTTGGGGAGAGCCCAAGAGCAAAACCATGAGGGCTTAGGCCCAAAGTGGATAATATCATGCCATTGTGGAGATATCTAAATTCCTTTTGGTCCTAACAACTTCATCTTCACAAAGCCTGGATGACACACCAAGGAGCTGAGGCGAATTGAGAGGGGGTGTCTCGCGTGCCTCGGCCAAGCTCCTAGCCAACTTGCATGAGTCCCTCCTGAAGGTAAAACTACCCGCTTTTTCTGTTACACTTATTCACAATTTCTAACCCTTATCCAGGGTGGTAGGCTGCTCACGACTGCCTCTCTGCCAGGCACCAATTATACTCCCGGTGAGAGATTGAACATCTGATCCGTCGAGTGTCTACCTCGGAGGCAGAGGCTTATCATGCCTATAGAGGGGGTCTCATGTAAGCGGAGGTCAGCAGAGCCCTCCGGGCTAAAGTAGAGCATTATATGGATTCTCTGCTGGTCTCCGAATCCGTTCTGCATAGCTCCTGCCACCAGGAGCGCATGATGTCAGAGAGGGTCATCGCCCTTTCCAATGACTTGCGCAACCTAGCACAGGAGCGTGAGCAACTCCAAACCCAGGAGAAGAAACTATCCGGAGACGTCCAACTTATGGAGTCTTCGACGGCAGCCCTGAATGGTCGGATACAGGAACAAGCAAACCAGCTGGCCCAGAAAGAAACTATAAAAAAGGTATCAGTTGCCCACATGACCGACCTTCAGGAGGACGTCGCCCGGGCTAATTCAAAGGTCTCGGCCACCTCATAGAGACTCAAGGAAGCCTTGGAAGACAGAGACCGAATGTCCTCTGAGGTGGCTCAGCTGAATGCTGCCAAGGATGAAGTCGAGGCTGAATTGCAAAACTACAAGGCTGACGAGGCATCCCGACCAAGAGAGACTGAGGCAGAGTTCAAGGACAAGTTTCTAGAGTCCGATGAATTTGGTGACAACCTGGCTGGGCAGATCCTAAAGCGCCTGAAACATGGCTTTAATGGCGCCATCAATAAGCTCCAGAAGGGCCAGCTATTGAAGCCGGATACAGACCTGAGCTTCATGAGTGTTGACTAGGTTTGGGATGAGTTCCCGCCCGAAGAGAAGGAATTATAGGAGCTCTTCCCTCACCTGTTCTATATGTCTCACCTTTTTCTGATTGTTAACTATTTTTCTTTCTTCCATGTACTTATAATGTACTCATCTATTTAGAATGAAAAAGATTTTGCATGATTTTGTCCTGAGTCTTTTTGTGGATATGTTTCTCTGAAATGCTTGTCTTTCGCCACATATCCCTTTATTCTGTGGCACTTTATGAAGGCATACTCGAAATTGAATGACTTGCATCTATATTCTGAGCTGGTGTTGTGTTACATCAAGTGAAGGGCAAGATGTTGTAGCCACAAGGAGATGACTTCTACCTCAGCGGCTAAACCGGGACAATGGGGGAGAGCCCAGACACAGGAGCGACTTGGCCTCAGGCCCCCTCGGCAGAGATTAATAATAATATCTCCCATATGTACTTATATTTTATATTTCCTTCGGATGTTATTCTCCATGTACCCTACTCATAAGTAAAAAGAAACTTGTTACCTATGTGTTGTGGGTACTCTCGCGATGGTTAAACATCATGCTTTTCTTTACTATCCGAGAGTGCTTCTCTGTAGCTCATTCAGACATGCTAGTTTTCCTCCCCTCTGTATGTCCACAGACCTTTCTAGGGGTCATGGTTAGAGGTAGTAGGATCTCTGTAGCTCCTGGCCAAGCATCCACAGTACCACGACTCATCCTACTCACCTCGGGCATCTACGGCACCACGAGGTAGTAGGGTTTTTATCAGCTCCTGGTCGGGCATCCGCAGCACCACGACTAGGCCTACTCACCTCGGGCATTCGCAGCACCACGAGGCAGTAGGGTTTTAACAGCTCTTGGTCGGGCATCCGCAACACCACGACCATGCCTACTCACCTCGGGCATCCGCAGCACCGTAAGGTAGTAGAGTTTTAGCAGCTCCAGGTGGGGCATCCGCAGCACCACGACCAGGCCAACTCACCTCAGGCATCAGCAGCACCGCGAGGCAGTAGGGTTTTAGCAGCTCCTGGTTGGGCATCCACAGCACCACGACCAGGCCAACTCACCTCGGGCATCAGCAGTACGCGAGGCAGTAAGGTTTTAGCAGCTCCTGGTCGGGCATCCGTAGCACCGCGAGGCAATAGAATTTTAGCAGCTCCTGGTCAGGCATCCGTAGCACCTCGACCATGCCTACTCACCTCGGACATCCGCACACCACGAGGTAGTAGGTTTTAGCAGCTCCTGGTTGGCATCCGCATCACTACGACCAGCCTACTCACCTCGGGCATCCGCACACCACGAGGCATTCACACACCACAACCAGGGCCTACTCACCTCGGGCATCCGCAGCACCGCGAGGTAGTAGGGGTTTAGCAGCTCCTGGTCGGGCATCCGCAGCATCGCAAGATAATAGGGTTTTAGCAGCTCCTGGTCGAGCATCCAGAACACCACGACCAGGCCTACTCACCTCGGGTATTCGCAGCACCGCGGGGCAGTAGGGTTTTAGCAACTCCTGGTCGGGCATCTGCAACACCACTACCAGGCCTACTCATCTTGGGCATCTGCAGCATCGCGAGGTAGTAGGGTTTTAAGGCAATTGTATTGGCTCTTCATAGTGAGACATCTCGTTTATTTCATGCTTGACACTGCAAGATAGCAGTAATACATAAACAAGTACATATTGTATCTCACAAATCTCACCGAGTGTGATATAGTTGGAGATAATTGACATGTGACGACCTTTTAAGTTTCTTGCTCTTGTCGTCTTGTAGATTGTAACTACCTCCGGCTAGCATTTTGATAATGAGGTAAGGTCCACCCCATTGCGGCTCGAGTTTCCTGGGCTCGCCTACTGGCTTCAGTCGTTTCCAAACCTTGTCCCTGACTTGAAAGGTTCGAGCGATTACCCGACAATTGTATGCTTGTTGCATGCGTTGCTTGTAAACTACTAGCTGGGCAGCTGCTTTATCTCACGCCTCTAACACAAGATCAAGGTCGATCAACCGCTCCTGATCATTTTCCTCCTTGTTGTAATGTTGCCGTCGGGTTGACACTTCACCGACTTCCACCGGGATTACTGCCTCCGCACCATACACCAGATTGAAAGAGCTCTGTCCTGTTCATTCCCTGGGAGTTGGGCGTAGGACTAGAGAATACTCGGGAGCTCTTCTACCCAGCTACTCCGACGTGGTCCAGCTTTATCTTTATCCCCCTGATGATTTCCCGGTTAACGACCTCTACTTGACCATTAGCCTGGGGGTAAGCGACTGAAGTGAAGGCTTGGTGAATGCCTAGCCCTTCACACTGTTCTTTGAGCTTGCGACCGGCAAACTGCTTGTCATAGTCCGACGCCAGCTTATGAGGGATGCCATATCTGCAGATGATGTCCCTCCACAGAATTTTCATCACTGCAGCCTTCGTGATGTGCACGAGAGGCTCAACGTTCACCCATTTGGAGAAATAATCCACCAAGACCAGCAAGAACTTCTTCTACTGGGGCCCAATTGGAAAGGGACCTACAATGTCCATTCCTCACTGATCGGGGCAAGAAACTGTGGAGACTCAAAGTAGCTCAGTCGGGTGATGAGTGACGTGCCGATGCTTTTGACAAGCCTCACATCCAACTACAAACTTGAGGGCATCTGCCTGCAATGTTGGCCAAAAATATCCGGCTAGGATGATCTTCTTAGCAAGGGATCTTCCTCCAACGTGGCTCCCCCGGGCCCCGGCCCGACACACTTGAGTAATCGCTGAGCGAAGGCTCTCTTGTATAATTGATCGCCGATCAGCGTAAATCTAGAAGCCCGGTGGCAAAAGATTTGACCTCCTTTATCATTAGTCGGCATATTCCCACTACGTAGGAACTCCACATAGGACTCTCTCCAATCAGTTAATATAATGCACCAGCTTCTTCTTGATCTAAGCCACCATCCCTTCGGTGGTACTGGGCTCATCTAACTTCCATGCAGAAATAGAGCTAGCCAACTTGGCTAGCTCATCTGCCTTGACATTGTCCGTCCGGGAGATCTTCTGCAGAACAACCTCTGTGAAAGAGGATCTCAGCTGCTCATATATGGCTACATATCTCTGTAGAACCTATCACAAGGCTCCCCCTTTGCAAATACATGAGCAACAATGCTCCCTCTTTACCTAAGCTCCCTTTTGAGCTAGGATTTCTTGCAAAGGTACATAAGGTTTTCCCAATTAAACCTTAATTCTCCCCCTTTGTCATATATCAAAAAGAGCTCCAGCAATATCTCAAATTTTGGATTATTTAACCTCTAATGATCATAAATAGTGTGTATTAACCCCCTATAAGATTATACACATGTTTGATATCATTACAACACTTTTTGACATTGCTGAAAATAATTTTAACATGTATCAGTCGACTGATCCCTATCAAAAAATACCTTACAAAATTTCCAATTGACTGCCCTCTACACCAGTCGACTGATACTCAGAAATCAGTCTTTTCTGCGTTTTGAACCCAATTTCAAAAGTATACCAGAAATTTCACAAATTTATAAAAACAATTCTAAAATTTGTGGAGAGGTGTCACGCCCCGAGACTTAGGAGCCGCATCTCCTTTGTCTGACAGACAATTTACCCATATATATAACACACGCAGTTTATAATTTGACCTCAGACCTCAAAACAGATATATAATATATGAAAAATGAAAATATCGCAATACTAAAATCCATAATACTCACCTGAGCTGCCCCTAGGGTAGGCGCGCAGCAAAACCCCATCACAAAAGTCCGACAAAGGACTCGAAATACAATACCGCACGAATAAAACAAATACAAGTCCACGGTATCGTAATGAATACAACATATAGACTAAGTTATAAAACAAAACAAAACACAGCGGAAGCACCCATCCAAAAGGAGTCGTGGGGACCCGGGATCGGCAACTGGGCTCCTTCGGCGAGTTATCAACCTGAAAACAAAAACATTGTGACGGGTGGTGAGTCCAAGTGGACTCCGCGGGTATATAGAAAGATATGCATGACTCAACAAAAATAATTAGAATAGCTATACAGAAACAACAGGATACAGTCTCAACAGAAATATCAGAATATACATAATTGAAAGTAACATCTGACTGTACATACCAGAAATCAGTCTATTCTGACCATAAAAGACTCGTACCAACACGAGCAAGTGCAGACCCATCAAACCACACATAAGTATATTCTGTACGTGCATGTCAAACAAGTGCAGCAATCACAATCAAAATGCATAATGCATCATATGCACATGATACAATAACATGATCACCCCTAACGCCAGTCAAGCCACCGAGACATGCGATAAATGTGTCGGCTGAGTGGGTAGGGTTGTGACATTGTACGCACTCTGCCATCACTGCTCCTGAGTGACTGAGTGGACATGATGCTGACGGGGGACCACCCCTACCCCATGTATATATGAGGGAGCGTCGCTCTCATCTCCTCTGGTCTATGGGAAGAAAAGGGATCCCTGCCTGCTATCACTCTCCGAAACCACTACCTATGAGCGGTCGAGCAAAGCAGAACAGAGCAAATGCACACACCCAACAGTATCCACTAACCCATGAGTGGTCGTGTGTGCATATCATGTGTCGAAAGACGATAGACTCAACCATAAGGGAGTCGCTGATCGCCGGCATACAACAGTGCAGGTATGGTGCATGACTCAAACTCATGCAACCTCTACCAGGTCATCATACATAACTCAACCTAACATGCACAGGTCGATCACATATATAATAACCTAACCATCATGCATCTAGGTGCACATGCAAGTAATAAAAGAATCAACCAATGCATATATCAAGTGAGATGCCACTATATTACATACACATGCATACATGGATGCTATGCAGAGTCAAATACCAAATATAAAGACTGTATAGACAAGAATTTGATAATCTCAAAGTTCAAGCAATAAGTATTAAGCAGAATAACAAAATGGTAGTAGATAAAGGTAAATATCGACCTACTGCATAAACAACAAATAGTCATCCATAAAGATAAAGTAGAACTACAGATACAAGCAAGAAGTACCCGCCTCAAAAGTAAGAGTCCGTGTCAAATGAGAACCTCCCGTCCAAAAATCAGTAACAAATCAGTGTCCTGTATCAAAGGACATAATCTTAGCTATTTACTCGAGTAATAACTAGCTAACTAGCATTCAAACCATATCAGGAATAATACCAACTATCACGGTTATTTAATTAATCCTAATGATAGGATACATCTCTATTTACTCTAAGCAACCGAGATAAGGTACAAATTAGGTTCTAACTCCAAACTTAACTTGAATCATCACCTCTCCTCTGTAAATAGGTATGATTCTTAATTATTCTTAAACACCTCCTAATCATGCTAGTTTTAGCATTACAAATAGTGAGACTAACCTCCTAACCTAAACTCAGGTCAACTAATTAGCCCAACACCTAACCTAATATCCCTTGAACCAATTTGCTTAAAGTTTCATTTGGCATAAGGAGTAGATACATCACAATTAAGAGATATGGATCAGATTTATCAACCAAGACTTGCCCACACCCAAACACAGTTCATGACAACAATATAGCCCATAACAATAGCTAACTCCACTAACAGAATAAACCAGCAAAACCACTCTCAAACAATAGCTCACGACAAAATAGCCCATAGCCATCTCAAATTACCCTACACTAAGCAAACTCATAGCTTCTTCCACACCTATTTCATTCCAAAACTAGTGGCAAATCACTGCAATAAACTTATCACAACTCCAAAATTGGCCCTACCCGAAACCACTTAATCCAAATGAACAAAACTAATCCAAACAGATTTGCCATCAAGAAATAAATCCAAATTATATTCGAAATCTCAGATCATCTATTCTAATCAACCTCAAATCCATCATCAATTCCAAGATCAACATAGAACAATAATCCATTCCTTACTCGAAATTTGGCAGCAAGCGATGACCCCTTGATCGATACTATGATGCAGAGAGGCATGAATCGGAACAGAATCCCCAATCCACAATGATCCGCCTAAACCTGTTGAGATCCCAGTTAATCCTTCCTCCCGAGAGAGAAAAACCTTGTCTCCAATTTTAAATTCTCCCCAAACTAGCTGATCATGGTTCAAAATCGCGGCAAAACTTGCGATCAACATCAGAACAGTCATGGCAAGGGTCTGCCTATGCGAGCTAATTGGAACCATCGAAACTCGGAGACCTACCTCTCAGAAGGATCACCATCCACACTGCCTTGTTAGCAGTTGGAGTTGCCAGCAACTCGGCGCAATCGCATAACCTCTGATCTACGGCTCAGCGCAAAGATCTTCATCCAAAGCTTGCAATCCTCAACGTGGCACTGTAGAGCGACCTTGAGAGAAGAAGGACTCTAGTCGCTGGCCTTGAGTCGAAGGGGAGGGAGGAAGTGTTAGGATCTTACCGTTTGCTATCGTGGGGGGGGGGGGGGGGGATGAATAGCAATTCTCGATTCTTCTTCCTACAGTGTTAGCGTACGTAAGTGGAAATACTAATAACAAAATCAAACGTAACAATCGCTAACACGTAACCTTTACATGGTTCGGAGATAAAGCTCCTACTCTACGACTGTCCGTAAGGTGGACGATCCCAATCCGTTGGTGGATGACTCCTCGGAAGACCTCCGGCTAGCTCGTGTAACTCCTTGTGGGTGGAGAAACCTCGCCACAACCCGAACAACACTCTTGAGCACAAAGACTACTAATTGGCCTTTAACCAAAGCCAATTTCGTCAATACTCTCAGCCAAAACCGAGCCCCTTTAAATAGTGCTCAAGGCTGTGAAGACCGCCATCAGTCGACTGGTCCATTACCAGTCGACTTGTCCCACTTAGATTCGACCGTTACAGCTTAACGTTCGAATTTCCAAGTGCCATCAGTCGACTGATCCAAGGGCAATCGACTGATCTTTCTGTGGACTTTATCAGTCGATTGCCCAAGTGCCAATCGACTGGTTCACTCCTAAACCTAAGGTTTCCCCTTCCGGAGTACATTTTCCTCAGCACCCGAACCCTAGGATTTCCCGAATACAATTCACTCAACACTCGAACCCTCACGACTCAGCTGACTCTCCATCCAGCAGTCTCAATCTGTTGTCTTTAAACCCTCTTCGACTTCGGCTCCCGTCCCTCAGATGTTCACACAAGCCCTCGGCTTACCTCCATGCCATCCTTCACGCATGCCTCGAAGTCCGCTTCCCTCAACTCATCCTTCCTGCTCCAACAACCTCGATCTGTTGCCTTCAAGTCCTCTTCGACATTGGCCCTCGTCCCTCAGATGCGCACACAAGCCCTTGACTTGCCTTCATGTCATCCTTCACATACGCCTCGAAGTTCGCTTCCCTCGGCTCATCGTCCCTGCTATATCCATGGTCCCTCGGATGCGCACACAAGCCCTCGGCTTGCCTCCATGCCATCTTTCACCGTACCCGAAGCCGTTCAGCTAAGTTCATGTGTATCCTGCAAACTTGCATACTCAAATACACATATCAAAACACAAGGGTGAACCTTATAACTTATACCCTTTGCCAAAACATCAAAACACATGGTCACTCTGAACCATAGATTGCCCCAACAGGAAGAAGGAGATACGATCGGGGAAGAAGGTTCGGCAGAGGATGAGGGAAGCCACTTGCGATTTGGGTTTGCGAGTGAAGCAGGTAAACGAAAGGGTTTATTTGGGTGGCCCTTTTCCACTTTAGCCCTATAGTTTGGATTATTACAATTTCATCCCCAACTGCAAAAATTTAAACAATCAGTCCCTCAAATTTAGGGTTTAAAGCGGTTTAACCCTCTAACATCAGTTTAGGTATCGAAAACCCTAAATCTTTTTCGGAAAAATTTTTGAAAAATTTTCTGAGTCATGCCAAAAGTGTCGGATTTAACAAGAGGTTTGTGATACCCATGTCTTCTTGGAAAAAATACATTCAAAATTGTATCTATCATCAATCCCAAGATTGACACAAAATCCAAACTAGCTAAATGGTTTAAATGAACTTGAACCTAAAGTTCTAGTTTTGGCCTACTCTTGATGTATGTACCCATACAAACAACAATGCATCCCATCAAATGCCAATTTTTATGCAATATGACCCCAATGTCATATTTTTTGCTAGAGCTCAACCCAAATGTGCTAAATCCTTAAGATTGAGACTCAAATCTGTCTCCAAACCCTTTGACACATTCTATGGTCATCTAGACTTCCAAGAGATATCCTCCTGAGATCCATTGACCATGACTCCCAACTTGGCTCTTAGAGCTCCCCTTGATCTCTTAGCCTTAGCCACCTCCCTAAGTGACTTATCCATCATCACTAGGCCACACCGGTGTACCTCCGGTGACTCTTGACCTACAAATCTTACATTTTAATCTTGGATACTTTGTCCTTGACTCCCTTGCCATTTTTGAACTTTCTATCTTTGCCATTGATAAAATCTTACAAGATTTACAATAATAACTCCTTGTTTATCTTGCTTTCTTCTAGCTTGGAATCGCCCCTGGATGCTTAGAAATATAATAGCACTTTGCTCCAAGAACACACAAGAACATGCGAAGAAAGAAGGAGAAGAGTTATTTTCAACCTGCGTGAAAAAACCCTTTATATTGCACTAACCTAGGGTCCCTAATCGATTGCCCAATCAATTACCGTGCAAATATAGTCTTCAACAACTCCTTTTCAAAGCTTAATTGATTACCCAATCAATTAACAAAGTCTTAATCACTTGGCCAACCGATTAAGCACCTTATTGTGCTCTTCACAAAAATAGCCTTAATCGATTGGCTAATCGATTTAAGGCATCTATAATCGATCAGCTGAGGGTTGCTTTTGTTTTTGCGATAGAAGTGCCTTAATCAATTACTTGATCGATTATGGTTGAATCTATTCTCGTGACAACACAGCTACCAATCGATCGACTGATAGATTGGTTTGTCCTTTAATCGATTGTCCAATCGATTAAGGGTCTTACTATTTCACGAGAAATAGTTCCCAATCGATCACCTGATCGATTGACACTCTAACTTGTCTAACCCAGGTTTAGGGTTTCCTTGCCAAGTGTCTAGTCAACCCTTGATCAACTTGGATTTTTCCTTACCTAGTTCCCAACTAGGACTTCACTTTGCCTAACTGTAGTTATGTCTAGTCTCTAAATAGACTTCCACTTTACCAATATGTGATCCTCCCAGATCCACTTGGACTTCACCTAATTCTCAACAAGGTCTGCCTAGTACTACTAGGACTTCCCTTGTCAAGTTTTCGATCAACATTGACCTACTTGACTTATCTCACACATCGTCCAAACATCGTTGTCAAACATCGAAACTCAAGTTCACCTGAGCCTAGTCAAACTGGTCAACCTCTACCTAAAGAAGATTGCACCAACACTTTTCACATTGTAATTACCTATCAGATCCTAAATTACGAGGACATCTTCACGAAGAGATTCTACTTCTTCTAAATCTTTAGGCCCAAATCTTATAAGGGGCTAGATTTTCTTCCTCGACTGGTGCCAACTTGATAGTTTTCCAATTTTTGAATACAAGTCTTTCGGGCATGATTGTAATCTCATCTGTTGTGCCTCCCAATATCATACCAACAGTTCCTTTCGGAAGGGCTTTGCCTTTGCCCTTTTTTTTCTCCGATCAGCCTTTCGTCGTCGAGGCGGAGATGCTTCTCGGGGCCACCTAGGAGGAGTCCCGGCTCGTCTATCCGACTAGTAGACTTCATCATCATGGTGGACGGTTCGGGGAGGAAGGCATCGGGAAGGCCCAGGAGACGACCATCTCTGGTCGAATGAGCGTCGATCAACCACTCGTCAAAGCTCGTGAGCATAATTATAACTGTCTTGGGTCGCATGACACCTAGTTTGATGATAAACACAAAATTGGCCCCTCATTTTGGTAAACCACCGACCCATCCTGTGAGTTAGGTCGGAACATCCTCTACTACTTGGACTGCGTCCTCTCCTCTGGAGTTGCTAATTGGTGATAAGTTGATCGTGACTCCTTATTCCATAGAGGAGGTACAAGAGGCTTTACGTTCTCCATATATGACAAGTGCAACTGAGACGTTGATGTCCTTCCTCCGAGTGAACTGAAATTCTTCCACATTTATATACTTTCATTGATCGCCCAAGTAAATTATGAAAGTCTGTTGGTGATTTCTTTACTAAATTGAATTTAAAAATTTATGATTAAATTGAGGAAGAATTATTTTAGTATTTTTGACCAATTGAATTGAATTATTTTACTTTATTTTAATAATTACTTTATAGCTATTATAATATTATATGATTTTTTAAACGTTATGGGCATTGTTAATAATAATTATGGGTGCCCATTTTTTTTCCGAACTAATCAATGCATCTGTTTATTTTTTTATTTGATATATATTCTACGATATGACATAAAATTGTAAGATGAGGAATAGAAAAGATAGACACGTATATGACTCCTTAAAAGTTACATTTCCTCAACCTAATTAAGGAACTTTCACATTTTAAGACACATCAATTATTAATGTAATAAGTCAAACATATTAAGAGATTGTCACAAAATTAAGTTTGGATTGTCAAAAAAACAATAGACATGTGCTCTCAAAATCTTTTAAATTTATCTAATAAAATAATTAGGAGAGAAGACTATCTAGCTTTTGGGCGAAGGTCAGACATTTGAATCATATAAACAAACTTAAATTGTTGCAAAATAGATAATTAATGTAATAAATGATGAAGTCAAACATAATTGAGCTTATGAACGACCACAATGAAGCTACTGTTTTAGAGAATACTTATTGGCCTTGACAACTCAATAATTAGTTTGTTTTGGTAATCTAAATATCTAATTATTAGAATTGATTAATTTTGAAGGTCATGGATTCCATCATCCTATAGAAATATTTCACCGGCCACTCAGATTCGAAAAAAATAAATGCATCCTGATGGACTGCTCAACGTCTGATATATCTGGTGAGAAATTTGAACTCTCGCTCCTCATATGAAAGCTCGTCCTATCTTTTACCATCACAGTGTGCCTAGAGAGGAAAGATTAATTATTTTATTTTATTTTTATAATAATCCAGGTGCATGAGCTTTTGATCCCCAATAAATATAAAATTATTTATTATCTTTCCTTTTCAATATAAATTTTAAACAATTCTCTTTCCCTTCTCACTCAGCCACCAACCCACCGCTTCTTTACTATAATAATATTTAATATAAAATTATTGATTATCCCTTAATTTTTAAGGTAAAGTTAATTGCTATTTCTTACCAATAAAATTTTATTTAAAAAAGTAATAAAACGGTGCAAGCAGCAAGCGAAGTCCAAAATTAAACATATCCTCTCTCGTTCGAAACCCAGGGCGTTATCCAAAACGTCAAAGCTCCAAGCGGTAGCGGCGTACGATTAGAAGGGAGAAAAAAAAATCAAAACTTCTAGATTATATTTCTCCTCTCTCAAATTTCTGAAGTTGCAATTTCAAAGTTTTAGAGAAGACGTGGTGATCAAACTTCAAAGAATAAAGAGAAACAATTTCAAAAACCCTAGATTGAAGAACACAACGAGACAAGGACGCTCGTCGCTAGAAGTCTTAAATCAAAATTTTCATCTCTATTTCTCCAAATCTTGGTTCTTGGAGTTGGAAATTGCAATTCAACATCGTCTTCATCTTGGATTCTTCATAAGCTCAGTAAGTTTTATATTTTATCAATATAATTGTTTATTATGATTTATATAATTATATATGTGATATTTTTTAAACAAATTGATTACAGATTACTTATCCTGTTATCCATATTTTTCATATAGGTTCATTATGAGCAAGAAAAATATTGATTTCTACTTCAAGAAAAGGTGTTCAGAAGATAGTTCTTCTAATATTTGCTTGTGATAATATTGAATCCGAGGTTCTCAATTTTATCGAAGATAAAGCTCCAACTATAGAACTTTCTCCAACTAAGTTTCGAAAGATTGATAAAGATGATGATATTGCTATTGAACGAGATCCTGGTTTACGTAAATCCATATGGAATTATCCACCTGAGAAATCGCCCCCCTCGTATAATTTTTCTGGCTCCGTCCCTGCTTAGAGGTGCCTGGCCTAACCTCATAGTCCACCTACTAGACCAATTTAGAAGCACGAGAGACTCTTTGCCTAGAGGCCAACGCCCCGATTCAATTTTTTTTTAATTTTTTTTATAATTCAGGTATCTAGCTCTTTAAATCGATTAATCTTGGAGATAATCAAGTCGATCCCATAAAAAAATTCCCTACCGACTATTAGGGGACTTCGAGAGGCCCATCTAAGCGACTAGCATTTTTAAAATTATCATCCCACGAAAAAAAATCTTGTAATATATTTAACTAAAATTTAATTCTTAAATATCTAATTAATCATTTAGAAACTATAACAACGTCATGTGGCAAAAGGCGATTCGCTCATCCCAGCACCCCCAACTCATCCCAGGGTCAATAGGAAGAGGTAAATCACGGAAGTTACTAATCCAAATAGTGACTAGCGAATAAGAGAGAGCAGATACCTAGTTTTGTCAAGATTTGACCTTCAGACTTCGTGATAGTCATATGTTAGTCATCTGGGAACAATTCAGCGAATAAGGGAGCGTAGATACCTAGCTTTGCCCAGATTTGACCCTCAAACTTTGTGAAAATCATATGTTAGCCATCTGGGAGCAATTCTAACCGTCTCAAGTGGCAAAAGTCGATTCGCTCGCCTCTAGTGTCCCCGTCAACCCGTCCCAGGTCAACACAGAGGAGGTAAATCATGGGGGCTATTAATCCAGATACTATAATTAGCGCGTGAGGAGGGCGGGCATATTGGCTTTGTCATGTTTTGACTCCCAAATCTTAAGATGGTAATACCCACGCACTATCAATCCATCCCATAGGGCAGTACTCTAACCGCCTCAAGATACATATGGAGATGCTTTGGACACAATATCATATCAAGATATTTTATTAAGACTAAAAATAGAGCATTTATCTTCCTCTTTGTGGTGGCAAAAGGCAATTCAATCATCCTCAGCGCTCCATCAACCCCGTCAACCGGTCCCAATGTCAACACAGAGGAGGTAAATCACGAGAGATACTAATTGAATGATGTAGCTAATGCGTGGGGAGAACGATCATACTGACTTTGTTCAATTTTGACCCCCAGATCTCATGATAACAATACTCATATACTAATGATCAGTCCATCCCCGTAAAAACATTTATCTTCCTCTTTCGTGATATTTATCTGGGTTGTTATAAAAAACCTTGGTTATTGAAAGAATCTAGAAAAAAAATATTTTTATAATTAAAATAATTTAAATTAAAATTACTAGAATTTAAAATAATTGATTAAAATTGCTTAAAGCAACATTAGTCAAAGCTACTCAATATTATTCCTAATGTTGTTATAATAATATTAGAAAAATATATATTTAAAATATAAGATGCTCTTTTGATAAATTTAAGATGAATTGTTCTCTTAATAATAATAAAAATGAAATGTGCTTTTTGATTTTCTTAAAAAAAACGTAGTGCCTAGAATTTAGAATTTTTAAAAGAAGTAAACAATCAAATCAAACTATAATAAGAGGAAAATACTATATTATCTTAGGCAGCAAAACCTAAAAAAGGGAAAAAAACTAAATCAAAAGCTTAATACATAAAAAATACTATTAAAAAGAATTCAAATCACTTATATGGGATGTGAATGAATAAAAATCACGTTAAAATTTATTTTGATTTATCATATAAATAAAAAAAATAGTCTTTTGTTCATATTATAATACAATATAATTTTTTTAAAAACAAATAATTTAGTGAATTTTATTTCATCATTTTGAATATATGCAATAAGATGATCATACTGTGCAATTACGTGGAATATATTCCATTATAAATAATTGTCATATTATTTATTGAAAGTAAAATTAATTTATATATTTATTATGTTGTCATCAAATATGATTACTTCTTAGAGATTGAAATTTCTTAGAGATTGAAATGAAGTTCGACAAAATTGAAAAAGACAATACTAATTATTAGAATCATAATATCTCTTTTTCAAAAAAATCAAAGTCAAAAAGCGATTCCACTATATTTTTCAAATGAAAATACATTTATTGTAACAATTACTACAAAACTGCTACGATGGATAATAATTATGACATAGATATTTGATAGGGATGAGCAACTAGAATGACACGTGACATGAGAAAATTATATGGCAGGATCCATCAAACTAGTTCCTTGAGGTCAGATCGGGAATTGAGTTCTCGAGACTATCTCAAGAGAACGGAAGAAAGCCCCTTAAGATCAGACCGGGAATCGGACTCCCAAGACTATCTAGGAAAAATGGAAGAAGGCCCCGAAGATAGCTCGGGAGATAAGACTCCGAGACTGACTGGGAGAGTGGAGCCAAAGATCAGCGTAGGGATAAGAAGGTCAGGCTTCAAGTACTCGCTCCTCCTTTCAAAACAGGAAAATCATTACCTAATTATTGTTCGTAACACATGATAATTAAGGTGTTGATAGTCACAGTACATAGTCGTTACCAAAAGAGAGCAACTAACAAATAATCGATGATTAAGGAACGTAAAGGAGGAAGTGAGATATGTGCGAGGAAGACATCAGATATATAAGATGTTTTGGCACCCAGATAAAGGGGGTAAGTTTTTAAGAATTATAAAACTTTGATTCCTCGTTGTTCTCCTTAAAAGACAGAATTCTGACTTGAGAGTCGGAGAGGGCTCCATCCGAATTTCTTCCGGTGCATCCCCTTTACGCTCGTGTTAATCTCACAGACCTCGACATCCTCTCCCCGTCATCGCCATCGTAGGCTGTGCTTTGATGATTCGTCATCCCCGTCATTCGCTTCCGTAATAGTACTCACGTATAATAGCTATTAAATAGTCATTGTAACATGTAAGAAATTAACTCAACTTGATACAAAAATTTATATATATATATTTTTAAAACCAGATTAGTTAAAAATTATTTCAATTTTATCATAATAATGTGATTAAAAATTTTATAACTGCCACTAATTGACTGCTATCAAAGTATAACAATCCATTAACGACAGATACAATATTATAACAACTAATTGATCGTTATTACAATAATTTTATAATGAATTTGATCTTACAGATATGATCAAATTTGATAAAAATCCATGGCTTGTACAATTAATTTAATATACTCATGTTTAGTTTCTAAAACGATTAATTTTAATATTTTTTAAAAAATATTGTGATCAAAAGTCAAATAGAGAAATTCTATCTCACTCTACTAATGAACAACAGGGCACTAATGCAGTCTTTACGTATCCATCCTAATCTAAAATGTTGAGCTATTGGATCCATGAGCATTTCTAAATTTATTTTAGTTACCGAAGAAAAATTTTAGTCAGATTGAAATAAATAATCTGATGTTAGTTGTTAGTTAAAATTAAAAAAAATATTTATTTAATAAATATTATGAAAGTTTCTTCTAATAAGATTAAAAATAAAAACTAGATGAGAAATCATTTATGCTTTTAGATTTACCTGGTGGAGGGTCCTTGGGTTGGATCGTCTATCTCCGAGATTAATTGGACCGGAAGTTCAAAAGCCTGAATTATTAAAATAAAATTTATCAATTTTTATTTATTTATTATTATTAAAAAAAAAAGAAAGAAAAAAAACGAGAAAGGTCGAATTTGAGCAAGTTTCAATCGCTTGATCGGTTCTTCCTCGGTTTACAATCAAATTCTGGTTGATTCTTGCGACCGATCCAATCATTCACTGGCTAGCGCTAGACGCGGTAGATCGACTCACCCACTTCCCGGCGACCGTGTCCGGCGAGCACATCGCGACGTTGTGCATCAAACTGGATCTTCTCGCAGCCAATTAGCAGCGTCC
The DNA here is from genome assembly GCA_024364735.1 of Boesenbergia rotunda. Taxonomy (NCBI): domain Eukaryota; kingdom Viridiplantae; phylum Streptophyta; class Magnoliopsida; order Zingiberales; family Zingiberaceae; genus Boesenbergia; species Boesenbergia rotunda. The sequence continues at coordinate 787,259 of JAGFNQ010003872.1, forward strand.
TCTGCCTTGTCGCCGGAATCGCACGCCGCGTTTTCGATCGCCACCAGTCCCTCGAGCACTTCCCTGACGGCCGGCCTCCTGTCGCCGTCCGACTGCAAGCACCTGAACGCCAACTCCGCCACCATGGCAATCCTCATCCTCGCCGCCTCGTCCGACGTCCGCCAGAGCTCTGGATCGACCAAATCGACCAGTTCGTGGTTCTGGATCTTAGCCATCGCCATGTTCGCCAAGTGGACCTCGCTCTTCTCTCTCCGGAGGTCGATCGCCGGCTTCGACGATATGAGCTCCACCAGCACCACCCCGAAGCTGTAGACGTCGCTCTTGCCGGTGAGCTGGAAGCACTGGTAGTACTCGGGGTCGACGTACCCCGGCGTGCCCTGCGGGGCGGTGGAGACGTGCGTCGCGTCGGCCGGAAAGAGGCGCGAGAGCCCGAAATCGGCCACTTTGACACGGAAGCCGTCGTCGAGCAGGATGTTGGTGGTCTTGACGTCGCGGTGGATGATCGGAGGGTCGACGGCGTGGAGGTACGCAAGCGCGTCGGCCGTCTCGATGGCGATCCGCAGGCGCATCGGCCAAGTGAGAATCCGCTCGGCGGCGCGACGGCCGTGGAGGTGGTCGGCGACCGTGCCGTTCGGCACGAACTCATAAACGAGGACGAGTTCACGGCTGCGGTGCGAGGTGGAACCGTATAGGCTGACGAGGAACTGGTGGCGGAGAAGGGAGAGGATCTTGACCTCGTTCATGAACTGCTCCACCTTCTTATAGTTCTTCCCGTACAATCGCTTGACGGCGACCGTCCGACCATCTCGGAGTTTCCCTAAATAGCAAAATTAAGGAAAGAACAAGATTCAGCCGACGACCGGCGTAGATGTTTAATTAAGCAGCACTCAGATAGATAGTAGAAACCCACCTTTATACACGATGCCAAAGCCTCCATCTCCCAGTTCTCTCGAGGAATCGAAGCAATCGGTGGCCTCCACGAGCTCATCGTAGGAGAAGACATGGGTCTGGAAATGATCTTGAATTTCAGAATCCTTCAATGAAGAAGAAATATTTCTAGAGAGCGTTGGGTTTCTTTGGGATTTCGTGAATCTCCAAACGAGGAAGACGGCAGCGCACGTGAGGGCGAGGATTCCGGCGGATCCAGCAGTAACTGTATCAGAAGAGAATCTATCGTTCGTCAACAAAAAACAGGCTTTGGATGGGATTAGGGTTCGATCAAGAGCTTCCCTTACCCGCTGCCAACAATGTCCTAGTCGAATTCTTCTTCCCTGCAGCAAGAACAGAGAATCGAAATTGAAATCCAGCGATTGGTATCGCGTAATCTGATCTCGGGTTTATACTCACCGCTGCAACTGCCGAGTTGAACTCCATTACGGCAGATGCAGATACTGCCCTGCCACGTCGAGGTGTTGTTGGCGTCGTAGCCGCACCGACCGCCGCTGGCGGCGCACTTGCTGCAATTCCTCGCAGTATAATTCGCCATCCAACCGGCCCGCAGCAGGGCGGTGAAGTTGCTGTCGGCGCTGATGTTCGTGTCGCCTATCACCGGCACCACGCCGACGGTGCAGTTCGTGTCCGGCGAGCGCGTGCGGACGGGGTCGTACTCGCCGCCGAACATGACCATGTTGACCCGGGGGCAGGACATTTGCTGGTAGCTCCTGGGGATGGCACTTTGCGGCCCGGAGCAGTTGTAGAGGAAGAAGATCTGCTTGTTGGAGTCGCTGACGCTAAAGGGGAAGAACCCGGAGGTGTTTGTGCCGAGGAGGAAGGTGCAGGGGTCTTCGGCGTCGCCGAGAGCGAAGTGGGCGGAGCTGTTGGAGTAGAAGATCCGGAGCAAGGAGAAGTTGATGTTCAGGAGGCTGAGCAAAAGGGGGCCGCGGGTATCGTCGACGCAAGTGAGGGCGAACGCCGGAAGGCCGCAGTAACTCGGGTGGCGGCCTCTGATCCAGAACGGGAACCTAACCTCCTGGAAGCCGCATAGCCGGGGAGCGCATTCGTCGTAGCTGGGCGTGGCGGATTCCGGCGCTGCTTGTTGCAGAGAGGAAAGGAGCAAGAACAGGGCAGGTATCCAGATGATCCTCCTAGCAAGCCACATGATGATTCTCCCTCCGATCATCTTCTTCTTCTTCCGCCCCTTCAATTATGTAGGTTTGAGTGCGACTTTCATAAGGGGAAAGTGTTTCGTTGACTTTGATGCGATCCACGGCGATCACGTTGGATTTGGATGGAGTTCCATCGACTGCTTGCGGTATTGGAAACGTAGTCGATTGGAATTTGGATGAAGCGAGCGGTGGAAGGCGAAAGACAAATCGATTCAACAAAGTGCCGAGTGATGGGACGAAAGGGAGAGTAGGAGGAGAGGAGGCGAGGAGGATTGCAGTTTGACTTTGAATGGTGTGGATTTGGAAACCTCTGGTCTGGGCGATCTCAGCACCGACGAATTTGTTGACCGGACGATGTAACGTTGTGTTGACCGTCACACTGTATCGGAAACCGAAATATGATGCTTTTTTTCTACCCTCTACTTTTTTTATATTATCATTATTTTAAAAAAATATTAAAATAATATTCGTAATAATTTGGGTCAAATTTAATACAATATAACATAACTGAACAAAAAATATTTTAAAATAAAATAATTTTGGTCTAATTGATTAATTTATAATTGCTTTTGACTCTGATAATTTATTTATAAAAGTTTTACTTAAAATAATTATAATAATGGTGTCCAAATTGATATTAAATTGACTTATAAAAAAAGACTTTTATAGTCCAAAATTGATAGTTTACCTTTTTATAGTCTTAAATTTTAAAATAATAATTTTAATATCATGTAATATGAAACGTCTTATGTCTTTTTTTAAAAAAAAAATTATACTCAAGTACTAAACTCAATTGGAAAGATGAATCCTAAAGAATTTTCGATTTTTAATTTTTATTAGCCTGAACATTATAATTTAATTGAGAAGATAAACCCTTGGAGGAGTTTTTGATTTTTATTTTTTTTAACTTAAACACTATAACCCAATTGGAAAGGTGAATCCTAACAATTTTTAATTTTTAATTTTTAATTTTTTTTTAGCTTGAACAATAAAACTCAATTGTGAAGGTGAACACTATACTAAAATAAAAATAACGTATTAATTTTGGGATTAAATTTTTTCTTCAAAAATTTGATATAAAATCGTCAATTTAGTATCAAGTTTAGTATTTAAAATGTATTTTTCTCAATTTTTAATTAATCATAAGTAAACATAATTACAATTTAAAAATTAAAGTTTGATTGTAAAAGGATATCCCAGGTAGTGAAATAAAATTTGATTGTTGTTAATAGTTATTGTTGCATTCAAATAATTTTGATTAAATAAATAATTTTAATATCTTATAATAAAAAAATTATAAGATGAAAAATAGTATTTCTTCCCTTTTATAGCTTTGCCTTTCTGTCAAAAATAAAGATTACCTTTCTACTGTTTTATTTAATTCATGACTGTTTGGTTAAATTATATTTTTAGAATTTCCTAATTTTAATTTAATAAGTGGTTAGTTTTTGATCCCGACCTTGCCTACGGGTAGGTCGGTCGGGCCTGCCAGCCAACCTAGCGCCACGAAGGACTAGCGGACAGGTCAGCAGAGATATCACCGAGGGAGTCCCCGAGCCCAGGAAACCTCGGAACCCTGTTTAGCTAGCCATGAATAGGGTCGGTTGGGCCGACCACCAACCTCTCCTAACCCGGTCAGGCGTGTAGCTGCTCACGCGTCTTGGCCACTCCCCGACCTAGCTCTAGGTCATGCACCACAGCTGGACGGATGGCGACCCACACTCCTATGTCATCACGGAGATTGAGTCAGACAGCAACCACTCAACCAACCCCTAGCTCAGGGCGTACCCTGCGCCTCCACTTTACCAGTCAGATGCGTGGCTGCCCCCGCTCACTGACCATTACCCGACCCGGTCCTTGGTGCTCGGACGGGCCGGTCGGCTCTCGGGGTACGAACTATCTCGCCCCTATACGCCCTATATCATTATATCCAGGGTACATCCCTGCTAACGGGGTTCGGTACACCTTACTCATCTCTGACACTTCTCGCGGTTAGTCCGCCAGTCCAGTACTTTTGTACTGCTCGAGCACCCCGCGCCATGCCGCGCCACGAGCTGACAGTTATCACCCCTGTCTCGTCAACACGAACAAGGGTTGTCAGCTCCCCGGCTATATAAACTTCGCACTCCTCCTACCGCAGGTACGTCCATATGCACGCGCGAGCACCCTCATCTACTGTCTCATTTCCATTCAACTACACTGTTGCGCCTGCGGATACTGACTTGATCGTCGGAGTGCTTGATCGGGGAAATCCCCGGCGAGTTTACTGACAGTCGCTGTTTTGCAGAGCTAAGCCGGGGTGCCACCAGGTCGTTGCCACCTCGCCAGCTCGTGCCACCCGGGAGTCCATCTGGCCTGGAGGCTCGCCACCTCACTTCGCAACAGGATCAAATTTGGCGCTAAAAGAAGGGACACCAGCAGCCTGATCAGAAGCAAAGATGGAGAAGCCTAACCGGGTTAGGGCGACCATCACTCCCGAAGAATACGAGCGCCCCTTCCTCCCACACGCGCATCGCAGTCCCGATTACATGGCGAGGCTCGTGCCAGGTGAAGCATCCATGCCCCACTGGGCACCAGCGGCCCGGCGAGATAAGGGGAAAGCCTCAATTGGCAAGCCGCCAGCTGCTCAGGCACGTAGCCCCTTTGCAACGTGGATCTTGGAGGATCTGATCCCCCGGCGCCTCAAGTTCTTCACAATACCTGAGTATGCTAGCACCACTGATCCCAGAAAGCACCTCATGAAGTTTGAGAGTGCCGCCCTACAACATCAGTACCCGGATGGCGAGAAGTGTCGAGCCTTCTTGACAACGCTCTCCATATCTGCTCAACGATGGTTCAACCAGATACCCGACGGGTCGATAGCCAGCTTTGAAGAGCTACGGAGGGCATTCCTCCAGCATTTCACTAACAGGCGAAGGCATCACTCGACAAGAATCAACCTGTTCGCCCTGAAGCAGGACCCAAAGGAGCCGCTTCGGGCCTACCTTAAGAGGTTCACGGAGGCGGCGCTTGACGTACCAACGGCCACCCCAGAAGTATTGATCATTGCTTTCGCTCAAGGGCTGCAAGAGGGGGATTTTTCTCGCGCGCCCATCCGGAGGCCCCCCAAAGACATGGATAGCCTACTAGGGGAAACCGTCAAGCACATCAGGGTTGAAGAGGCGCAAACCGCTCAGAAAAAGGAGCTGACCAGCGCGTCGCCTTCGACACCGGTACAACCTACGCAACCGCCAGGCAGGCTCGTTCGTAGCCCGCGATGACCCACTGGCCGAAGCAGCACAGATCCTCAGCAAGGACAGCGGGCGACCCAGAAATGTTGGCCGACTCGCCGGAGGCCGTATTGCACGTTTCACCGAAGTCACACTCACGACACTAAGGAGTGCCGGCAACTAGGCCAAAGGCAGAAGCCTGGGGCCCGGAGACAAGCCACCTCAAAGCGGGATGTCAGCCGAGGAAGACAAGCCCGCGCTCCAGATGAGAAACCGAGACATGATCCCCCGGTTGCTCGCGATCTACTCTCATCCGGGCCCACAAGTAAGCCCGAGAAAATGGGCAGGGGGCAGGCCAAGTGCCAGAACGCGGTTCAAAAAGGAGTTCGCGATGGGTTGGGCAAACCAACCCGAGGAAGCTCTTGCCTTTCCAAATAGCGAAAAAGATGTATTTTGCAACCTCTACGCGTTCAGTGAAAATCCAAACCTTCTCAAAGGCAGGCTAGCAGCTCACCCCGCGCAAGTTACAAATCGGGATCCGCTCCCACCAGCCCTCGGATAAGCTCTCAGCCGGGCGCGTGGCGGCCCACGCTCCCTGAGATGTCCCCCGACCAGGCGGCTATATTCTCGCCGCGTGCGAGCCTTTCCCTCGGATCGGCTCTCAACCGGACGCGTGGCAGCCCACGCTCCCTGAGAGGTCCCCCGACCAGGCGGCTATATTCTCGCCCCGTGCGAACCTTTTCCTCGGATCGGCTCTCAACTGGACGCGTGGCAGCCCACGCTCCCTGAGAGGTCCCCGACCAGGCGGCTATATTCTCGCCCCGTGCGAGCCTTCCCTCGGATCGGCTCTCAGCCGGACGCGTGGCGACCCACACTCCCTGAGAGGTCCCCCGACCGGGCGGCTATATTCTCGCCCCGTGCAAGCCTTTCCCTGAGATCGGCTCTTAACCGGACACGTGGCGGGCCACGCTCCCTGAGAGGTCCCCCGACCGGGCGACTATATTCTCGCCCAGTGCGAGCCTTTCCCTCGGATCGGCTCTCAGCCAGACGCTTGACAACCCACGCTCCCTGAGTGGTCCCCCGACCGGGCGGCTATATTCTCACCCCGTGCGAGCCTTTCCCTCGGACCGACTCTTAGCCGGGCGCGTGACGACCCACGCTCCCTGAGAGGTCCCCCGATCGGGCGACTATATTCTCGCATCGTGCGAGCCTTTCCCTCGGATCGGCTCTCAGCCGGACGCGTGGCGGCCCATGCTCCCTGAGAGGTCCCCCGACTGAGCGGCTATATTCTCGCCCCGTGCGAGCCTTTCCCTCGGATCGGCTCTCAGTCGGACGCGTGGCGACCCACGCTCCCTGAGAGGTCCCCCGACCGGGCGGCTATATTCTCGCCCCGTACGAGCCTTTCCCTCGGATCGGCTCTCAGCCGGACGCGTGGCGGCCCACGCTCCTTGAGAGGCCCCCGACCGGGCGGCTATATTCTCGCTCCGTGCGAGCCTTTCCCTCGGATCGGCTCTCCGCCGGACGCGTGGCGGCCCACGCTCCCTGAGAGGCCCCCCGACCGGGCGGCTATATTCTCGCTCCGTGCGAGCCTTTCCCTCGGATCGGCTCTCAGCCGGACGCGTGGCGGCCCACGCTCCCTGAGAGGTCCCCCGACCGGGCGGCTATATTCTCGCTTTGCGCGAGCCTCATCCCCAGATCTGCCCTCGGCCGGGCATGCAATAGTCTTGCACCCCCCGAGAGGTCCCCGGTCAAGCATTTTGACTCTCACCTCATCGGTAAGTCGAAGGCAGGATCAACTCCCAGCTCGGTGCTCAGTCCTTAGGCGTTGCCTAACAAGGGGCTTCACTTCGCACCTGAGCGCTCGCTATGAGCAACTACCCCGTGTACCACGGAGGCCTCTACCTTGCCACTCACCAGGGCTTAAAGGTGCCCCATCATATTCTCTCCCAAATAGCGGATATCTTATAGTCGTTATACATAGGTATCGCGCATGCTCGATAGTCCTAAAGGGTCGGGCAAGCGTCCTAGAAGTCATTAGCACTCGAACACCCATCGCTTGAAATGACAAGTACACACGTAAAACCACGCTAATTAGCATCCGTAAATGGTGTCCATTGTCAAAAGGAGGCTTTGCCTCTAATTACAAAAAAGAGAAGAAGAACAATTCCAGACTAAGGCAGGCGGGTGAGTCACTGGGGCGCGGCATGAGCCCGACTTGTCTCCCGCTCCTCCTGAGCCGCCTTCAGTTCCGCCCTTAGGTCTGCACGACGCTTCCTAAGTTGGGCGAGGTCTCGCAGGCGGACGGTAAGTTCTTCCTCTTTAGCTGACAAGTCCGCACGTAGCACTGTCACGGACTGACGGGTCTCCAAAAGCTCCGCCTTGACCCTATCTAACTCCAGGCGGGCCTGCTGCATCGAGGCCCGAGCCTGATGCTCCCCGCGCTCTAAACAAGCGATCTGTCGCTGCGCTTGGACATTCGCCGCGCGGGCCGCATTCAACTCCACCTGACATTCCCGGAGTCGAGTCTCCGAGCGAAAGGCCCACTCTTGGAAAGCCACGTTCTCAGCTCGCAGGTTGTTCAAGGCCTCGTCGCCGGGTTGCAACTGCACGTGACGGAGCTGAGATTCCAATTCCTCCCTTTGAGACTCGGCTTGACGGAAAGACCGAGTCTAGGTCGTAAAGGAGACGCCCATATCATAAATTTGGCTGACGAGATGTAAAGGGAACAGAGGTGTTAGAAGTAACAAGATCAAGTAGGAGTAAGTCAAGGAGACATACCTGACAGGCTCGCGCCACGACGCTATTTGCTTGAACAAGGGGGTCTTGATCAGCAAACTTTCGAAGGCCCAGGAACAGGTGTTCGCTCAATGGAGCATACAGATGGGCCACTCGGGCCGACTCCAACGCCGCAGGAGCAAGAGCCTCATAGGCGGTGCGGGGGTCCGCCCGAGACGTCTGGATCAAATGCAGGGGGCGCGGACCCGTAATCCCCTCGGGGAGAGAAGGAAGAGGCCTGTCGGGCCGCGCACTTGAAGCGCCAGCTTGAATGGAAGGGACCACCGGTGGAGTAGCCCCTGGGATGAAGAAACAGGAGTGACAGGCACGGATACCGGCAGGGCAGGAATCCCCGAAGAAGGAGAGGGGGAGGGGGCTCTCCGCAGAGAGGAAGCAGTGGTCCCAAAAGGAGGCGAGCGGGCGCCTGGGTGATCCCGATGGCACCTTGTCTCCAGTGGACAAGGATCCGTGATCGAAACCTCAGTCTCAGAATCCGGCGCCTCCACCTCTAGTGCCTTACCCTTACTCAAAGAAGAAACGTCAGTAGGGTTTACCATCGGAGAAGGAGATGCTGAAGCGGCCGGCGCAGTGCTAGCCGGATCAGCAAGCATAGCCGCCATAGCCGCCGTAAACGCAACCTCATCCTCTGTTAGCCCCTCTATTATAGAGTCATGCAACATTCTGGAGAAGCTACGGGGGCACCGGAAAAGATGGCCGAGGAAAGGAGGAGGAAGGTAACGGGAGAGTATAGAAGAAGCAAAAGCGGCGTAGAAGATAATTGTTGAGGTCTATATAGGGGATGACAGTCAATCTCAACCGTTGGAAAAAGGGTTCCAAGGAAAGGCCAGGACCCTTCGATGGGACCTGCGAAGAAGCATGGGGGCGCGATAAGACAAAGGCATGCCCGGCGTACAGATGTTTCACTGCCCGAGGTCGTCGAAACAGGTGACTGACGCTTCGACGTCCGAAAGACCACTGAGCATGAGACAAGTGCCCCTGCCAATTAATGCAGTCATTAAGCGATGGAGATGGGGGAACAGACGAACTGCCCAGCTAGGCGGCTTGAACAAAAAAGGTCAGGCTGACCCAAAGCCCCGCGGGATAGCTCCTGATAATCCCTTGGTCCAGGTCCCGGTCGGACGCATGGCGGCCCACGCTCCCCGGATGCATCTCGGCCAAGAGGCCAAAATCCACACGGGATTGCTATCACTGATCCCTTGGTCCGGGTCTCGGTTGGACGCGTGGCGGCCCACGCTCCCCGGATGCAGCTCGGCCAGGAGGCCAAAATCCTCGCGGGCCAGCTTCCGCTACTCCCTTGGCCTGGGCCATGGATGGGTGCACGACGACAATAGTCCCCAAGCCAAGCGGATAGATCTTCACGTCAGGGCACGGACCCGTGCTAAAATACTCATAAAGATTGTTGATGCAGTCTGACCCGATTGTTGTTTTGGTGTTGACACCGATTTAAGTTTGGTTGAGTGAATTCGGCTTAAGTTCTGGTCGGAGACTGGGCACGAAATCCTAGTGAGTGAAGCTAGGTGAACAAAACCCTGGTGAGTGAAGCCAGGTCCCGGTGAGTGAAGCCGGGTGACTGAAATCACGGTGAGTGAAGCTGGGTCCCAATGAGTGAAGCCGGGTGATGGAAATCCCGGTGACTGAAGACGGGTCCTGGTGAGTGAAGCCGGGTGACGGAAACCCCGGTAAGTGAAGCCGGGTCCTGGTGAGTGAAGACAGGTGACTGAAATCCCAGTGAGTGAAGCCGGGTCCTAGCGAGTGAAGCTAGGTGACCGAAACCCTAGTGAGTGAAGCCAGGTCTAAGTGAGTGAAGCTAGGTTGAATGAAGTCCCAGTGAGTGAAGCTGGGCACGGAGTCTTGGTCCGGGGGACTGAGCATGAGTCAGAGAAGGCTAGGGAGCATGTTCTCTAGACTTAGGGTTGAAATGGTCGGAGCAGGATCGGTCTGTGGCCCGATTAGGGAGTTGGCACTAGCTCCTGGTTGTGGATCGGTCTGGTGACCGATCCAGAGCGTCTGATCGTTCTGGTGAACGGTCAGATAGAGAACAGAATGCTTCTGATTGGCTTCTGATCGTTCTGGGGAACGATCAGGGAGAGATCAGAATGTCTCTGTGTGGTTTCTGATCGTTCTGGTGAACGATCAGAAGAAGGGATCAGAAAGAGGTTGGAGAAAGGTCTAAGTGACCTGATCGGTCACTTGGACCGATCAAGTTCTCCTGGAATGATCAGGCTGGGTCCTGATTGGTCCAGAGGTGGCCTGATCGGTCACCATGACCGATCAGGTGCTTTGGTTGGTGGGTAGTGGCTTGAAAACCAGCAAGCTGATGGATCGGTCAGTGTGACTGATCCACGATCCTTGATCGGTCAATGTGACCGATCAGGAAGTCATTGAATCGATCAAGATGTTACCTGATCGATCAGGATCTTCACTGATCGGTCTGGTGACCGATCAGTATTTGATAACTTTAATTCAAATCCGCTGTCAGACTTCTGATCACTTCTGCTACCTTGCCGATTCCTTTTGATATGCTTTGCTAATCATCTGTTGAGTGTGCAAACGTTGCAGGGACGATACAAACCAAGGAGAAGAGTCAATGGTGACTTTCACCGTGGCAGGTTTGTCCGTTTTCCCTTTGCAGGTTTCAACGGCTTCTAGCGCGGGCTGGCAATTGTCTGGTGAAGCTGGCACCTGACCTGAGGCTCGGCTGAAGTGGTTTCAGTGGACTGAGCCCAGTAGAGGTCAGTGGGTCAGGCTATGGATAAGAGGTTGCAGACGCTCCGAGTGAGCAGGGGCTTAAGAAGAGGCTAGGAAGCAGAGGAACGAAAAAAAATAGACAGGAAACTAGAGAAGTTTGGTTGGGTTGTTTGAGCTCTCTATATAGCTTCGTGCTTGAGTGTTTCTGCTACATTTTGGTGTGAGGTTTCTTCTCGTGATCTCCTGTACTCAAACTCATTCATCTGTGAGATCTGTGGAGAGGCTTCTCCACCGAGAAGGAGGCTCTATTCTATCCAGAAGTTTCGGGCTTGATCTGCCGACGATCAAGGGATCGCCCACCTTACTGGCACGCCAAGGAGTAGGGGCAAGTTATCCCCGAACCTTGTAAACCATCTTGTTAGCGACTGGTTTGTTTCATTTCTGCATTTCTTTTGTTTCTGTATTGTTTCCACTGCTGCTAACCCTGATCGCAGAAAAGTTTAAAGAGGCGAATATTTCTGTGTCTGGTTATTCACACCCCCCTCTCTAGCCATCCAAGGTCCAACAAAGACTAGGGGCCCGAGCACATGTTTGCCCGAGCCACCGGCACCTAAGAATTTCCTTGCCCGAACGCTAGGGCTAGAGGCTTGCAAAAATCACACCGATTACTCGGTTTTCCATCCAGCTTGCTCTCACACGGACCCGTACTAATTAAAAATGAAAGCAACCACATTAATCATTAAGTAAGAAGAAGAGGAAAGTCACATTAAGAGAATAGGGTGTGGTACAAAATCGAGGGTTTGGTATCCCCTCATTACAGAAAAAAGAGAAAAGGAGAAGCCTGGCCCTCACTTGAAAGGCTGTTTTGTTATGTCAGGTAGGTCTTTGCACATATCCCGGAGCTGAATGGCTGTGGGAGGCATATCGGGAGATACCCACCCAGTTTGAGTTGTCGGACGACACTAACCCCTTGGTGCATCATTACAGTCCGAAATCGCTGGGAGATCTCGTCAGTATGAGCCTTGGCATTGATACACTCAAACCTATACGCCCTCAGCCGATCGGCTTCCTCCTCCTTGTAAGCACGAAGCTCCGCCAGCTCGGTGATGGACCCAATTTGACTGTCACGAATGTGGGTCTCAAATTTAGAAATTTATAAAGTGCTGGAAACCCTTTTACAATCAAAAATATGAAAATGTAATATAGGGGCCACAGGTCGTATTTTTTCCAAGGGCTAGTTCAAGTTGTGTGAATCGTGCTCGAGTTTATGTGTCGTCAATGTTTTTGGGTTTCAAAATCAAGTCTGGTGTTTGGTTTCAAATAGACAAGAAAAGACAATGAAAAGAAATGAAAACTTAACTAGACAAGTGTAAGCTAAGAATGGCAATTGATGAGCTTAACAATCGAACAACTAAATCGAACCAATGGAACTTGACTGAATTTGGAAACAAGTATGAATTCAAATTGCGAGAATATATTACAGATTGAATTGCACTTAAGGTACTACTACTCAAAACCGAAACCTAATTTGACACAATTGAAGCTATGAAACTTGATACGCAATGTGAAACGTCCTAAAAATGAACTAATCAAAGCACTTAGAAGACAAGGCTGTGAATGTAGTGTTACGCATGAGTGAACAAAGAAAATTCAAGAATGAATGCAGCGGTATAAAAATGAGCTGAATGCAGAATTTAAATGCATGAATTAAGACACTAAACTTGATACCAAGTAAAAGAGAACCTTGTGCCGAAATCTGAATCTAAATGCAGTTTTGATTCGCAACTTGGTACAAGAAGAGCAACACTTTAACTAATGTGAAACTACTGATGTAGAACAATCAGATTTGAAACCAACAGATTGCATACACAATTCAGAAACAAACTTCTGCAGAAATGAGGTGCAGAGTTTAATAACTCGATTTGCATGAATGCATGTATCAAACTGAATGCTGGAAACAAACAAGGATAGACTGAATTCGAATCTCTAATCTAGGGTTCAGATATGATTAAAAAGAGCTATTGATTCCTTGAAATCGAAATGCAAAAGTAAATGAACTTAAATGGCAGAAATGGGCTGAATTTGCAGAATTCTGGAACCTGAACGCAGCTGAAACATTGAAACAGAAATTGAAAGAAGGTGCTAAGCAAGTGGAGAAAGCTACTATGGAACTACAGAAGGAACTCTAAAACTTGATGGATACGAAATTCAAAACCTTAGCAAAGAAAACTGATACACAAGCAGTTTAATCAAAAGAAGATAAACAATTCAGAAATACTTCAAAGTTTGATTCAAGCTAAACTGAGTACAATTACTCACTGCCAATAGACCTAACTACTTAAAATGCTGAATTGTGAGCTAACAATTGCAGAAACAAATCAAGGAAAATGAAATCTCTGATACAAAATTCAGAAACAACAATTCAAATGCAGAAAACAGAGTTGATACTCAATGGCCACTTGATACACAAGCAACAAATAGAGAATTCACTGGAATTGGATACGATTGATCACTGAACTAACTCACTAACTCATCTACTTGCAGAATGGAAACTGATTTAAGCTAGAGAAATTCAGAAACGAAACTACAGCAACTAAATCGAGTGCAGAAACAGGAACATTGCAGAAATAGAAATTACAGCATGAGAAAACAAAGAAATGCAATTAAACTAAGCCTCGACCAATCCTTGTATCAAAACCACCTTGTTCGTCATGCAAGGGCAAGCCAAGAACCCTTGAACTCGCAAATCAGTGGAAGAATAGGCTCCAATTCAGATCTGCTCCCAGATTGCATCAGCTGGATAATTCCCATTCGATCTCCTAGATCTCAATGTGAAAGGCTGAGATGATGATTTGGAAATCATCTGAGCTCATCCTAGGACCCCTACAGATGATTCAGATGGGAAGAAATGGACGCGGTTGAGATCTAGAAGCTCAAATTGCGGATCTGCCGAAACCCTCGCACAGCTCTGCATCCGACACAATCTCGAGCTAAAATCGCCATGAAACTCTCTCCCAATGATCCAAATCTTGATTCAAGGAGCTGATCAAGTTGGCCACGCCTCTGATGGAAGAAATTTGGAAGAAAACTATGAAGAACTGAAGAAGAATGAGCTCACGAACTGTGGAAGAGAAATGAGGTCGCGACGCCGAGATCTGCCGAGGGAATTTCCGATTTAAACTTAACCCATTTAATTTGAACGGCTGAGATTAATCCCGCTTCATCCAACGGTGGATCCTCGTCCGATTTGATTCAAAATTTCCAAATCTTGATCAGAGGTCAAGATCATCCTCGTGGTAGCTCGAATCCGCCAGATCTTCAACGGATGATCCAGATCACCTTGATCTTTGTATGGATGGTTTAGAACACTCCGATCATGATCCAACGGCTAGATGGTCTCCGATTGAGTTGAAACTCTCAGATCTTGATCTGATCACTTGATTAGACTTAACCCCAGCTCGGATTGATCAAAAGTTCTCAGATGGTCTAGATCTAACCGTTCTTGCATCGGACGGTCCAAATGAATTGGAGCTTGATTACTTGATCTAGTCCACTTTTGACTCGACTTTAACCCAATATGACCTAGGTCCATAATCCTTCCAAGCCTACAAAAGTAGATCAAAAATTTAGTGACAAAACAACCCAAATATAGCAAGATTTACAATTAGGTCCAAAAAGGGTGTAAATCCTAAAACCTAGGCCAAATCCACAATTACACAAGTAAAATATGGGTCAAACACAGATTTAAGCATATAATATGATCAACAAAATGACACTTATCAACTCCCCCACACTTAAGCTTGAGCGTCTCGCGAAAAGTACTAAATATGTATCCCCTAGGTTATTCCCAAACATGAGTAGAAGCAATTGAAAAGAAATTACCTAGGATTGTTAATTCTCAAAAATCTAAGCTCTATAGATTAGTATCTTGTCCTTAAATCAACAACTTAACCAATTCAACCTTTATGATTCATTGAGATGAATTTCACTCACTAAACCTCTCAAGGTAATTTTTGGTGGCTCTCTTCCTAAGTTTTAAATACATGATAAAAATGGAGCTCACTCTTACACACATGCTTCTTGCACTACTATAGGCTTGCTTATTATCTACTCTCTACCATTATTCAAGATTAGAATCAATCATCTATAAAAACTTATTCAAAAGTGAAAGAAATAGGAGATGGTAGAAATGGAATAAAAGCAAAGTAACTAGCTAATTTGAATGAAATGGAAGACTTGGATGTTCAAGGATATTCTTGATGCATTTTTGCCCTCCTTTCAGTCCATATAATGAAGTCAAAGTGTGATGAAGTGAGCTTAAGCATTGCTCTTTCAAAATTTGATGGAAAAAAAACCTCAACAACTCCTTTGTGCCAATTTCTCCTCTATTGTGCCATTTTTTCTCTTCTCTTCTCTTCACTGGTTTTCTTTTCTTTTATCCTCTAGCAAGTTCAGACTTGTAGTGAAGCAAAGCTTTTAATTTGGATGAGAGAAACTTCAATGATTCCATAGTGCCGAAATTTCAAAGGTGTGCCACTTATTTCTTTGTTTTTCTGTTTTTTTTTTCAAACTGTCTTCTTCTTTTTTTTTCTTTCTTTTCAGCTACTGAATTCCTGATTTGTCTACAGCTTCTTCTTATTTTATTCATGGTGTGATCAGCTTCCAAACTTCTCCAAAATTTAGAGCACTCAAGTGAAACCAACTCAAAATTCTGTTTTTTTTTCTGTTTTCCAACTGTTTTTTTTCCTGTTTTTTTTCTGTTCAGCTCCAAGGCAATTCACTTCAGATTCCGAAACATCAAGTTCTTCATTCTTACAGTTTTCTGATTTCTTATTCAGCTCAGATCATTTAGATTCTCAGATTATCTTCTTCCACTAAAGGGATTGATACTTGGCTTCCTTTGTGTGTTTTTTTCTTTTTCTTCATTTTTTTTTCCTGCTCATTTCTTCCCACTTGGCATCAGTTTTCTTCTTCTTCACTGACTTCAGCAACTGTTGACTGCAATTCAGCTCCTAGAAGAGTGGCCGGAACAATTTCATAGCATTTCTTCCATTTTGGCACAAAATTTCTGATTTTTCCCTTTACACAGATTTTTTTTTCTTCACTTGTTTCCACTTGTTCCTCTATTCCACACAGATTTTCTTCTACAATTCAAGCTTACAACTTCAATTCAGACTTAAGCCAAGTGTTGACAAATAAAACTTCCATAATTCCTACTTCCCAAGTGCTACAAACTCCATTACTTTCAAACTCTCTTCCATGGCACAATTTTTTTCTGTTTTTTTTTTCTGATTTTTTTTTTCCCGTGTACCATTCTTCCATTACAGATTTTTTTTCTTTTCAAGATTTACTTCACCTCCAATTCACAACTGAATTCCCATTAATCTTGATACCAAACTCCACTCCAATTGGCAATTTTTGGCTTCAACTCAATCAATGAAATGAATTTTTTTTCAAATGTTTCCATCACACTATCCACTCCCCCACACTTAATCTTTTGTCCGTCTCGGGCAAAATCACATCAAAGAATATCTCCAAACAAACAAGTCCCTAGAAAGCATGGTTAGGAATAGGAAATAAGGAATGAAAATAGAATGAACATGATTTTTGCCAAGAATTGACATGGAAAGGTAAACAAATTTATTAGCCTCTATAGAAGTGATCTAAACATTGAAATATGACTTTGAAAGAACCTAAGCAAGTTCTAGAGTACAATCACATGTATGTTTCACAAAAATAAGGCTAACCCTCACTAGGTAAAAATAATTCATCTCAAGTCCTCAATCAAGAATCCATGGCCAAGTAGTACTCAAGCATCCAAGATTTCATTCATGAGCTCAAACCCTAAGTTTTAACAACCAAATTTAATTTGTTTTCAAAAGACTCTAAAATGCTATGAAAATAACCTAAAGGGATACATTTATTCCTATTAATCAAGGAAAAGTGCCAAAAGACATAAAATGGCATTTATAATGCCTATTTATTAATTCTACTCTATTCAAGCATTTATTAGCAAGAATTCATTTCAAAAGAAAATTCTACTTCTAGCAAGCATAAAGAGGAAAACGGCAATGAAAGAAAATGCAAGAAAAAATAAACTCCCTTTTATTTCTGGTGGTCGAAGTCTATCTAGGAATAATCTCCATCTTGGTAGTGGAGGAGTAGGAGTAGCTAAAACAATTTCCTTCATTTGCTCAATTTTATTTTGCATCACTCCCCCACACTTATTCTTCACAATAAAATGTCCAGGTGGCCGAAGGTGATTTAAATACAATAGCCACTTCTGAGGTGGAGTGTTATAAGTTAAAGCAAGTTCATCTCCTCCCTCTTTATTCTTTTTGAAAAATCTCCCAGGTGGTTGAAGACTGTCTAGATGTAGAACCCACTCAAGAAATCTCTGAGACCCTGCAAAACCATGTAAAACCTTCCTCAAGCATGCAGGGTAAGATAAAAATGCAATATCATCAATCTCTACATAACATGTATCTAAAAATGAATCACATCCAATAAAGTCAATTTTGGGTACCTCAATGAATTTTTCACAAGCATATTCTACTTGAGGTATATCAAGAAAAGTTTCACAATCCATAAAATCAATCTCAGGTACCTCTAGAAGTTTTTCACATTCAATTTCAGCATAAGAGATAGCCAGAGATTCTTCACAATAAACAATTTCAATTTCAGGCTCTAAAAATTTTTCAAAATCAATTTTAGCATAATCTGTCTCATGAATATCATAACAATGCATAAAATCAAGCCTGGGAGCCACTAAAGAATTTTCACAATTATTTTTCAAAAATGATGTATCAGGAAATTCCTCACATGCAAATCTAGACATCTCCCTAAAATTTTCTGAAGGAAAAGAAGAAATACTTACCTGTTCATGATGGAAAATGTCTATTGGGTCTACAAGAAATACCTCCATCTCGGGCTCAAAATCTGGCGAACAATCAACTGAATAGGTGATCCTTGGGTACTTGCTCCAATCATGCAAGTCCCTACACTTTCTGGAAATGGTGGTGGTCCCTGGGGCTCTGTGCAATCCCCTACACCTATAGAATAATCTTCTGTGCATGCCTCCTGAGTAATCTCTGCAACAACCTCATTAAAAAGATAGGGCTATCAAAAACAATATCATCACAAAATACAAAACAAGAAAAATCAGATGAAACCTCCTCTGAAACCAACTCTCCTCTCACTATGTCAAAAATACCATCATCAGCAATGGTCTGTGCCTCAGCAGTCTCATCTACGTGTCTATGCTCAGAATAGAACTATTTCCCTTAGGGTCCTTCATGGCGTCGAAAATGCTAAACTGGACCACTGTGTCTCCCACCTCCATCGAAAGGGTGCCAGCATATACATCAATTTTGGTTCTTGCAGTCTTCAGAAACGGCCTTCCAAGGATAAGTGGGGATCTACGTGCAAGGTACTCTCCCTCCATGTCTAGAATGTAGAAGTCCGCTGGGAAAATCAATTCTTTCACTTTAACTAACACATCTTCAATAACTCCTGCCGGGCGGGTCTGACTCCGGTCTGCTAACTGAATCATAATTCCAGTGGGCTGTAGAGGTCCAATGCCAAGCATCTGGAAGACTGTCCTGGGCATG
The DNA here is from genome assembly GCA_024364735.1 of Boesenbergia rotunda. NCBI lineage: Eukaryota > Viridiplantae > Streptophyta > Magnoliopsida > Zingiberales > Zingiberaceae > Boesenbergia > Boesenbergia rotunda. The sequence goes on from JAGFNQ010003872.1 coordinate 805,667, forward strand.
ACATTAATAGAAGCTCCTAAATCAAGCATAGCATCATGTAGCGTGGTGCTTCCTATCTCACAAGATACAGTGAACATGCCCGGGTCTTCACATTTCTGAGGTATGGCATGGATAAGTGATGAAACATTCTTCCCCATGCTGACCATTTCATTTTCCTTAAGCTTCCTCTTGTTAACACAAAGATCTTTCAAAAATTTCGCATATTTAGGAACCTGTTTAATCATTGTCAGCAAAGGTACATTAATTTCAACTTTACTAAAAAGTTTTACCAATTCGTTGTACTCTTTTGCTTTCTCCTCTTCCCCTTGTCTTCTGGTTGGAGTTCTCCCATTTGGAAAAGGCAAAGGAATAGGAACTTCCTCCTCATGAACCAAAATGGGTGGGGCTGATTTTTTTGTTGCTGCCCTGTTTTCCGTAGTTGCTGTAGGAACTGTCTCGCCACTGTTTTGTATTCCGTTTTCCACCAAAATTGGAGGATTGCTAGATGAAGAAGTTGGGCACGAGCTAGGGGTGGTATCCACTGAAATTGGAGTGGTTTCGGCACTGATTTGGGCTGGAAATGAAGATGCTGCCCTGTTTTCAGAAAAATCTGCTCTTGGGTCATTTTGAGTTGATGTAACCTTCCCACTTCTCAAATAAATTGCGCTAACATTCCCCTTAGGGTTAGTAACAGCTTGGGAAGGTAGTAGACTTGATCCTTGAGCTTTGCTTTGATTTATATCATTAGCCATTTGCCCAATTTGTCTCTCAAGATATTGAGTGTGTTGTTGTTGTTGTTGTTGTTGTTGGAGCACTTGTTGTAGCATCTCCATCATTTGTTGTTGCTGTGCATCTCCTCCATTTGAGCTCCCATAGCCTCCTTGATTAGCATAGGTCCTTGATTGACCTTGATATGATGAGGAAGTAGGCTGAAATTGTTGGATTTGCTGGGATCTTTGGAAATGTGGTTGTTGGGCTTGTTGGGGCTGAAAACTTTGGTTCCAAGGCTGGAAATTTTGCTGTGGTTGTTGAACTTGTTGCTGTGGAGGGTGATATGGCTGTGGATAACTCAAATTCCCTTGAAAACCTTGTTGAAACCCTTGAAATGGCTGCTGAAATGATTGATTTGGAAGCTGAAATTGTTGATTTTGTGGCTGTGATTGTTGTTGTTGCTGCTGACTTTGCTGGAACATTTGTTGGGGTTGCTGTGATTGTTGTTGTGGTGGGCCTTGTTGGCAAAAAGAATTCCCATAATTCAAGTTTGGATGATCCCTCCACCCGGGGTTGTAAGTAGGAGAGTATGGATTGTTCCTAGCTTGAAATTGTCCCCTAACCAAAGCTGCTACTGACTCATCTTGTTGTAGGTTGGGGCATAAATCTGAAGTATGTTCCATGCTAGAACAAATACCACATACACTCATCACCATTTGATTTGATTGTGGAGGTGCTGAAGGAATTGAATTTTTACTTGAAATCTGAAGACCCATTTGCTTAACAGCTGATGTGAGTTCTAACAATGCACTACTAATATCCTTTTGATCATTAGGAACCCCTTGAACTTCATTAACCCCTCTAGTAGATAATGCTCTGCTTCCAAATTGCTGAGAATTCTCAGCCATATTTGAAATAAGCTCCCTGGCTTGATATGGTGTTTTGTTGACTAAAGCCCCTCCAGCTGCTGCATCAATCAAAATCCTATCCATCTGTAATAGTCCCTCATAAAAGTACTGGATGAGGAGCTGCTCACTAATCTGATGCTGGGGGCAACTGGAGCACAGCTTGTTGAATCTCTCCCAGTAGTCATAGAGTGTCTCTCCCACTATCTGCTGAATGCCACAGATACTTTTCTGATAATTGCTGTTCTGGAGGCTGGAAAATATTTTTCTAAGAAAGCCTTCTTCATGGAAATCCAACTAGACACATGCCCAGTAGGTAAGTAATAAAACCAATCCTTAGCTGCTCCAGTCAAAGAAAAGGAAAAGCCCTCAGCTTGATGTCTTCCTCTGAAATACCCTGAGGCTTCATAGTGGAGCAAACAACATGAAACTCATGCAAGTGTCTGTTTGGATCCTCCCCGATAAACCTTGAAACTTTGGCAAAAGATGTATAAGTCCAGATCTGAGCTCAAAATCTCCACCCAGCTCTGGATAGGCAATGCTAGAATACTGGAAAGAAGCATCTGGCGCTGCTAGTTCTTTCATGGTCTTCTGGTGGTCTGCCATCTGATCAACTGAATAAGTGGAAATAGACTGAGTAGGAATAATCCAAAAGCCTCTGAAACACTGAGTGGTTCCTCCTAGCTCTGAAAGTCCTCTCAATCTCAGGGTCAAAATCCTCTAGATTACCACCTGTAGACCTGGTCATAAAAACAAGAACAAATCGCAGTACAAGTATATAGAAAGATGAAACAAATAAAATCAAATCAGATGATATAGCAGTAAGTGCAAGAAAAATGGATCAAGAAAAATATGAAATGAAATTACACAAGCAAAAATCAAACAACTCAACTAGTGTGTTCCCCGGCAACGGCGCCAAAAATTTGATGGACCCAATTTGACTGTCACGAATGTGGGTCTCAAATTTAGAAATTTATAAAGTGCTGGAAACCCTTTTACAATCAAAAATATGAAAATGTAATATAGGGGCCACAGGTCGTATTTTTTCCAAGGGCTAGTTCAAGTTGTGTGAATCGTGCTCGAGTTTATGTGTCGTCAATGTTTTTGGGTTTCAAAATCAAGTCTGGTGTTTGGTTTCAAATAGACAAGAAAAGACAATGAAAAGAAATGAAAACTTAACTAGACAAGTGTAAGCTAAGAATGGCAATTGATGAGCTTAACAATCGAACAACTAAATCGAACCAATGGAACTTGACTGAATTTGGAAACAAGTATGAATTCAAATTGCGAGAATATATTACAGATTGAATTGCACTTAAGGTACTACTACTCAAAACCGAAACCTAATTTGACACAATTGAAGCTATGAAACTTGATACGCAATGTGAAACGTCCTAAAAATGAACTAATCAAAGCACTTAGAAGACAAGGCTGTGAATGTAGTGTTACGCATGAGTGAACAAAGAAAATTCAAGAATGAATGCAGCGGTATAAAAATGAGCTGAATGCAGAATTTAAATGCATGAATTAAGACACTAAACTTGATACCAAGTAAAAGAGAACCTTGTGCCGAAATCTGAATCTAAATGCAGTTTTGATTCGCAACTTGGTACAAGAAGAGCAACACTTTAACTAATGTGAAACTACTGATGTAGAACAATCAGATTTGAAACCAACAGATTGCATACACAATTCAGAAACAAACTTCTGCAGAAATGAGGTGCAGAGTTTAATAACTCGATTTGCATGAATGCATGTATCAAACTGAATGCTGGAAACAAACAAGGATAGACTGAATTCGAATCTCTAATCTAGGGTTCAGATATGATTAAAAAGAGCTATTGATTCCTTGAAATCGAAATGCAAAAGTAAATGAACTTAAATGGCAGAAATGGGCTGAATTTGCAGAATTCTGGAACCTGAACGCAGCTGAAACATTGAAACAGAATTGAAAGAAGGTGCTAAGCAAGTGGAGAAAGCTACTATGGAACTACAGAAGGAACTCTAAAACTTGATGGATACGAAATTCAGAACCTTAGCAAAGAAAACTGATACACAAGCAGTTTAATCAAAAGAAGATAAACAATTCAGAAATACTTCAAAGTTTGATTCAAGCTAAACTGAGTACAATTACTCACTGCCAATAGACCTAACTACTTAAAATGCTGAATTGTGAGCTAACAATTGCAGAAACAAATCAAGGAAAATGAAATCTCTGATACAAAATTCAGAAACAGCAATTCAAATGCAGAAAACAGAGTTGATACACAAGCAACAAATAGAGAATTCACTGGAATTGGATACGATTGATCACTGAACTAACTCACTAACTCATCTACTTGCAGAATGGAAACTGATTTAAGCTAGAGAAATTCAGAAACGAAACTACAGCAACTAAATCGAGTGCAGAAACAGGAACATTGCAGAAATAGAAATTACAGCATGAGAAAACAAAGAAATGCAATTAAACTAAGCCTCGACCAATCCTTGTATCAAAACCACCTTGTTCGTCATGCAAGGACAAGCCAAGAACCCTTGAACTCGCAAATCAGTGGAAGAATAGGCTCCAATTCAGATCTGCTCCCAGATTGCATCAGCTGGATAATTCCCATTCGATCTCCTAGATCTCAATGTGAAAGGCTGAGATGATGATTTGGAAATCATCTGAGCTCATCCTAGGACCCCTACAGATGATTCAGATGGGAAGAAATGGACGCGGTTGAGATCTAGAAGCTCAAATTGCGGATCTGCCGAAACCCTCGCACAACTCTGCATCCGACACAATCTCGAGCTAAAATCGCCATGAAACTCTCTCCCAATGATCCAAATCTTGATTCAAGGAGCTGATCAAGTTGGCCACGCCTCTGATGGAAGAAATTTGGAAGAAAACTATGAAGAACTGAAGAAGAACGAGCTCACGAACTGTGGAAGAGAAATGAGGTCGCGACGCCGAGATCTGCCGAGGGAATTTCCGATTTAAACTTAACCCATTTAATTTGAACGGCTGAGATTAATCCCGCTTCATCCAACGGTGGATCCTCGTCCGATTTGATTCAAAATTTCCAGATCTTGATCAGAGGTCAAGATCATCCTCGTGGTAGCTCGAATCCGCCAGATCTTCAACGGATGATCCAGATCACCTTGATCTTTGTATGGATGGTTTAGAACACTCCGATCATGATCCAACGGCTAGATGGTCTCTGATTGAGTTGAAACTCTCAGATCTTGATCTGATCACTTGATTAGACTTAACCCCAGCTCGGATTGATCAAAAGTTCTCAGATGGTCTAGATCTAACCGTTCTTGCATCGGACGGTCCAAATGAATTGGAGCTTGATTACTTGATCTAGTCCACTTTTGACTCGACTTTAACCCAACATGACCTAGGTCCATAATCCTTCCAAGCCTACAAAAGTAGATCAAAAATTTAGTGACAAAACAACCCAAATATAGCAAGATTTACAATTAGGTCCAAAAAGGGTGTAAATCCTAAAACCTAGGCCAAATCCACAATTACACAAGTAAAATATGGGTCAAACACAGATTTAAGCATATAATATGATCAACAAAATGACACTTATCAAGGATCCCACCTGCATCGAAAGAAGAAATGAATAGGGAACGTAAGAAGAGAGAGAAGGGCAATAAGATATTGACTTATGATTAATGATGAAAAAATTGATCAAGTCAAATTATTGGCATACATCAGAGAACCATTTCCCAACAATACTGCTAGATATCCCATACATTCTTTGCTAGTGGTATTCCCAGTTGCTGGCCTCCATTTCACATCCCATGCAACAATTTAAGGCATCTAACATCCCTTATCATAGTTATCTCAGCATGAGCAGTAGGATCTGAATGCTTCATCACCATGTTATGACAACTAAAGCTTCAAATTTATGGTCTTTATCTTGAACAACTACTCCAAACCATAGAATGTTGCACGAAAAAATAGGTTGAGATAACAAAACTGATAAACCACAGTTTAGAGAAATCTTAGAATGTTTGCAGCATATCATTCAAGATAAGAGGGATAAAAAATCTTCAAACACAGCATAACCAAAAATAAGAGCATTGTTTAGTACAATAAAATGTCTTTTCCAGCATAGGAAAGAGAATAACGAGATTTAGCTAAAATTCAAGCATACAACCAAATCCTGCAAGAAAATGATTCGAAGATTCGAAGATGTTGGCCCTCGGATTCTTCACTATAATTCTGCAAGAAAATGAAAACCAAGTAACTTATGTTTTTTATGTTCACTTATTAAAGCACATCACAACCAAATATTCAAGCACAGCACAACCAAATATTCAACACTAATTAAAAGGAAAACAAATTACAAGTATACAAAGATTATATTTGTACCTTATGTTTTTGACGTTCACTTATTAGACCACTGTGATCCTTGGATACAATTGACTTCATAACAATTTGCAAGTTCATAACAATTTGCAACTTTTTCAACTACAACCTACCAATAAAAAAGAGAAGATTAATAATAATTATGGTCATCCATATAAGAACATAATACAAATGAAATATAAAATGATAAATTCTTACCAAATCTACCAATTGTTAGATATAATAGTACCAAATTTTGAATTCAAAAAATTTTATGCGTTAACTTACATTTTGACTAGATTGATCATCGATCATACTTGGAGGATTCAAATTTGATAACTCATCAATTGTAGAACCCTATAGATAAATGTGCATATGTTCAATGTTAACAAATAACAAAAGTAAAATCTAATATTAACACCAATGTAGCAAATGCCACCAAATATACAACCAAATCTTTTTCCGAGACTTTGCCTTTGTCTTTTTCACAATTTGCTCAATTTTGGGTTGTTTTCTTTTCATCGGTGGGCGTCCACGAGACCTTACTTTCAGTGGACTGTGAAACTTTTTTCTCTCATTTGTTGATTCCTCACATATTCTGTTGCTGTCCTGATGACCATCCAATGAATCATCAATATTTATATCCATAATCCTTTTTTTCGCTTCTTTCAATATTCTTGTTAAAACAAAGCACTTCTCATCACTTTTTGACCCAAGCTGCCCCACTTTCTGTAACAATGGTTGAAGATTATTATATCTTCTTCTTTCCTCTACATGACGACAAGAATCATCATAAATATTGGTGATTCCTTGATATCCACGTTTAATGTCTTTGCGTCATCTTTCTAAAATATAATTTTCTAGAAGTATAGTCACATTTCTTTTCACCAAAACAGACATCAAATGTCTACACACAATTCCACGAAACTCAAAGAGACGACACAAACACTTCATTTGACATTGTAACTCACTATATTGTACCCAAAAGGAAACTTCTTTTGGAGTTGCTCCCTCTTTTCCATAGATATTTTCTATCACCTCAAAAAAGAATGTTGTTCTTGCTTCACAAATGAAGTGTTACAAAACATCAAACCTCGCATTTCATCTTGAAACAACTTGAATATCTTGTTAGTGTAAACACTTGGAAATTTCTTTTCAATTGGATGACCACTAATGACCGGAATGATAGAATTGAAAGATGCAAAATCAGAATTTTCTTCATTTTCAATCTTGCTTTTCAAAGTATTGTCATATTGTTCAACAAATTGTTTCAAAGTTGTTTTTGAATGAACATAATTATCAAAAAATGCATTCATACTCTCACTTCTTTGACTTGTAGACATCCCTGCCCAAAATTTATCTTTTACATACACGGACATCCACTTATGACGAATTTCATATAAAGAATTCAACCAATCATTTTTTCTAAGTTAAACGCTTCAATAAAGTTTTTTTCAATTGCTATCACATTCGTCAGATGTCAAAGAATTGTAAACAATATTCTTCATGTTTCTCTTTATCAACTTATAGTTGGCATGACTACTAAACTTGGCAGGAAGTTTTTTCATAATATGCCAAAGACATAAACGATGATGAGAGTCCGGAAATACCTCAAGAATTGCAATTTCCATGGCTTTGCATTGATCCGTAATAATAGCTCGTGGAGCTCGTCCTCTCATGCATGTCAACCATGATTTAAATAACCAAATAAAAGTTTCAGAGTCTTCTTTGGATATCAAACCACAACCAAGTAATATGGATTCACCATGATGATTTACTCCAACAAACGGAGCAAATGTCATATCATAACTATTGGTAAGATATGTAGTATCAAATGTAACAACATCAGAAAAAGAATCACATGCAGCCCTACATCTGGCATCAACCCAAAATATATTTCTTATGCGAGAATCCTCATCTACGTCAATCACATAAAAGAAATTTGAATTTCTACTTTGCATACGACAAAAGTAATTATTTAAGGCTTCTGCATCACCATTCCCAAGTCTTAATCTCCTTACTTCGGCCACATAATTTCTACACTTCCTTTCATCAAATGACAAATTTTCATAGCCACCAGCTTCAACAACAAATGATTGAAAACTCTTACTCAAAGTTATTTCCGCTTGATCATTCAACTCTAATTGTCTCTTAGTTTGAGAATCCAACACTTTATTACATCTAAAATGCCTTGATTTCCTTGGACTTAATGCATGATTGTGATCAAGCTGAATACTAGTGATGACATATACTCCATCATTCAGAATTGTAAGATTAATCTTTGCTTTGCAATTCGTTTTGGTAGATGGTCTAGGATAAAAGGAATTTTTCACTCTAGGAACAGATTGACCATTTTTAGAGCATCCAAATGAAAAATACTTTAGTTGGCCATCATCTCCTTTTTTGGAACCTAGCTTTGAAATACCAAACCCAAGTCCTTGTGCATATGATTTGTAAAAATCACGAACCTCTTGTTCAGATGAAAAATGCATCCCAACTTGTGGAATATCAACTGCATTTGAATTTGATGAATCACCCAATGTTTGCACATCACCCTCATTTAATAGTTCTTGCTCCATAACAATTTGACAACCTAAATTCAAACAAAAGAATATTCTAAGCGAACAATGCAGTAGATAATAATATAGTTATACAATTTTAAGAAACATAAAGCATAACCGGCATAGGCCAGAATCCATCCCTAAACCTTCAATTTGCACAAAAGGTGAATTGAATCGATCTCGATAGTACTCGCAACATCAAGGCGATGGCGATCGCACGAAAAAAAGGAAATTTATGACATGTAGAGTTGAGATGATACCTACTGCCACTTGATGTCAGGTGAAGCTCTGGAGGGGGCTGGTGGATCGCGGAGGTTTAGGGATGCTCTGGAAAGGAGAAGGATCGCGTCGATGCCGTAAACTTGCGGCGTCTCCTCCTCTTAGGCTCTAACGAACGACGGAGGTTTAGGGATACTCTGGAAAGGAGAAGGATCGCGCCGATGCCATAAACTTGTGGTGTCTCCTCCTCTTAGGCTCTGACGAACGACGGAGGTTTAGGGATACTCTGGAAACGAGAAGGATCGCGCCGAAGCCATAAACTTGCAGTGTCTCCTCCTCTTAGGCTCCGGCGAACGGCGGAGGTTTAGGGATGCTCTGGAAAGGAGAAGGATGGCGCCGATGCCGTGAACCTGTAGCGTCTCCTCCTCTTAGGCTGTGATGAACGGCGGAGGTTTAGGGATTCTCTGGAAAGGAGAAGGATGGCGCCGATGCCGTGAACTTGCGGCGTCTCCTCCTCTTAGTCTCTGGCGACCAGCGGATGTTAAGGGATGCTCTGGAAAGGAGAAAATCTGGAAAGGAGAAAATGGCCGAAGATCGCCACAATAGAAAATGTGGAAAGGAGAAAATTGGCACGCCGTAGGAGATTAGGGTTTCTCGTGGAGATTGCTTTGTCAGCAATGGGATGTCTTTTCTCATCTACCACGTGGGTTTGCTGACTGTGTCGCTAGAATTTCGTGAAATTCTCTCGCGCTGCAAGTCATTTCCCGTGAATTAAATAGAGTTGATCAAAAGATTAAGCCAGAAAGATAAAGACAATAAAGGTTGATGACAGGCTGCCAAAAGATGCAGAGATAAAATCTAAGAAGGAGAAGATAAGTACTGAAGAGGCTACACTACTTCTATGCTGAAGAATTCTCCTGGTAGTTGCTAGCTGGTGTTAAAATAGAAACTCATAGATCTGGAGTTGGAAAAGAGCAGAAAGCAAAGAACATGAACCATAGAAAACCAACAACAGCTATTCTATTCAAATTAGAATATAAATCAAAATAGAGCAATATATTTACAGAAAGAATCCTTTCCAAAAACCTATTCTATTATTGTAAAATCATCAGCTGCTTGTATAGAGATGATTGGGAAACAAAATTACCCTATTCTATTATTGTAAAATTATCAGTTGTTTGTATAGAGATGATTGGAAAACACATTTAGTCTAATGATTAAAAGAGAGATGATTGGGAAACAAAATTACCCTATTCTATTATTGTAAAATTATCAGTTGTTTGTATAGAGATGATTGGAAAACACATTTAGTCTAATGATTAAAAGAAACGAAAGAGAAAAGTCATTGTTAACGAATATTGGTGGTAGGAAAACCTACGCCTCTGGGGGCGAGGGTCGGTGTCTAGTGTCTGGCGTTGGGACTAACCCTGAAGCTCCCTGCAAAGGACTCACGGCAGTAGCAACGCAGGACAACTACGACAGCGTCGATAAGAAAATCTAGTTCGGGGCAAGGGGTGTTTGGCGGCGAGAGTCAACATCTAGCACCGAGTCTCACCCAGAAGATCCTTGCGAAGGATAGGCGATGGCAGATAATGGGCGACATCTGGCGGCTTTTTTAGTGGTGACGATGGGCGGAGGTGGCAGCGTCGAGAGAGGAAAACACAACAACAAAAAATACAAAACACGGAAAAAATCTGTTAGGGGTTGCAAGAGTGCAAACTTAGTCCCAAATTGAATAACACATGGAATGATCATAGGTTTATAAGAAATTTGATATCTCTATTGACATGAGGCCTTTTGGGAGATTCCAAGAGCAAAACCATGAGGGCTTAGGCCCAAAGTGGATAATATCATGCCATTGTGGAGATATCTTAATTCCTTTTGGTCCTAACAAATTGGTATCAGAGCCAGGTTGCTCATCCAGATTTAACCATGTGCGTTAAGCCTTAAATAAAGGATATGTGGGATCCCGTGTCTTGATCAAAGAGGACCAGTTCTAGTTGCGGCTAGGTGGTGAAGTCCTAGTAGGTCAGGTGGACCGAGGGGCAGAAAGTCCTGGTGGATCAGACATTAAGAACGGAAAAGAGTTTCCATTTGTGGTGGGGGCATGTGGTCTTTTGTTTGAGGGGGGGATTGTTAGGGGTTGCAAGAGTACAAACTTAGTCCCACATTGAATAACACATGGAAAGATCATAGGTTTATAAGGAATTTGATATCTCTATTGGCATGAGGCCTTTTGGGAGATCCCAAGAGCAAAACCATGAGGGCTTAGGCCCAAAGTGGACAATATCATGCCATTGTGGAGATATCTAATTCCTTTTGGTCCTAACAAAATTGAAGATAAAAGGGGAAAAATATTGATTGGGATTGTCACTATGGCAATCACAGAAGGGGAGCGTAGGGAAATTTATGCGGCATGTCAGGATTATATATATAGGATTTTATCGCTCGTGCGGACCAATTGTACTTGATTTTTTTTTAATTGTTTGATTTATTTTTTTAGAATGCGATTATGCCATTTAAGATTTTGTTTTTAGAGTTTAGTGATTGAGTTATAGTGTTAAGTATAAAAAAATTTCAAATCGAAAAATGGTTAAGGTTTGCATAGAGTTTACGCAGTAAATCATTAGCATAGTAAACCCCTATATTCTCCGGACATTATTTGCGAAGGTTGTCCGTGACAGTGCATTTAGGTTTATTATTATTATTATTATTATTATTTTAATTTTTAAACTTTCAAATATGTCAATAAGGTTGTCCATCTACTAAAGACCTTACTGTCAAACTTCGTGCAAGCATTAATCATTTTTTCATTTTAAAATTATTTTATACCTAACACTATAACCCAACCACTAAACCTAAAGTAAAATCTTAAACGACACAATCACAAGCTAAAAAAAAAATTAAACAAAAAATTAAAAAAAATAAATACACTTGGTTAGGTCCTGTGTGTGTGAGTGAGACGGATACTCTACTAATTTGTCGCGTGCTCATGCGTGAATTCTAGGCACCCCAAAAATTTTTAATTTTAGCATCAAAAATTATGATGCACTTTATGTTCGGAAGATATGTTGGGTCAACTCTAGGAGGCCGTTAAGATAACAGATCTACCTTTTATGAGCATCAAAAATTTAAAACCCTAAATACTATAACCCAAGACGGAAGACTGAACTTTAGAAGGAAAATTTTATTAGTTTAAATCCACTATAACCTAACCTCTAAATCCTAAAATCTTAAATGCTAAATACATATAATATACCCTATGAAGATCTATTTTTTTTTTAATTTTGAACAATATAACCCAAGGAAAAAACCTGAACCCTAAAGGGAAAATCTTATTGCTTAAACCCACTATAACCTAATCCCTAAATCTTAAAATTTTAAACCTAAAATATATATAATATACCCCCAAAAAATATATTTACTGCTGTAGATTCCAATCTAGGAGCCTAGATTTGAATCAGGGTGCTTGGATTGAATCCAAACTCTTTAGGTTCCCATAAGAATGCAGCGCCTTCGTGTGTACACACACACACACTACGGATGGTCTGTCGTGGACCCGTGCGTGTCAGATTCGAGGTGCCTTCCATTGCATGGAAAGCGCCTTGAGTCTTTAGTTTTTAAATTTTTTTAAGCAATGACAGCACCTTCCATTGCACGCTTTTTTATTTTTTATCAGAAGTTTTTTTTGTTTTTCATTTATTTTTTTGAGTTTAAAATTTTAACATTTAAGTTAGGTTATAGTGGACTTAAGCTAATATAATTTTTCCTCCAGAGTTCAGTCTTCTTTCATAGATTATAGTGTTTAAAATAAAAAATTTAGATACTCACGGGGTATATTATAAGTATTTAGTGTTTATGATTTTAGGATTTAAGAGATGAGTTATAGTGGGTTCAAGCTAATAAAATTTTCCCTCTAGGGTTTAGATTTCTCTCTTAGATTATAGTGTTCTAATAAAAAATTTAGATACTTACAGGGTATATTATATATATTTAAAATTTGTGAGAAAAACTATTAATTTAACAAAAACAAAAATAATAAACTAAGAGGCCTCCTATCAGTTGTGTTTTGTTTGAAAAAATAATAGAGAAAAGAGTGATCAAATTAATAAATTGGGAATTAATTTGAATTAATATGAAAGGGTTTTTTTTACCAAAAAGCGTATTGGGAATATGTAATTATCAAAAAGCGTATTACAATTTACTTTTTACCAAAGAATGCACGTAAAATCAACTTATTCCTCTTTTACCCCTCCCAGCAACAACCTCGTTTCGCAGTTACATTTTCAAATAATCCGAATCACTTTTTCATAGTTTTGATTTTAAAATAATAGATTATGATTCTGATGCAAGTATTCTCCTTTTATCCTTTCTCTCTCAGTGCAGATAACATACTTTTCCTTGCCAAAATGTGATAGTTGTATTATAGTCGCGAGCTCATTGCCCCAACCCCTAAGCAAAAACCCTAGGCAAGTATGTTTGTGTCAGGCTATAGTTATAAATTTTAAACACGAACTATAATAAAATAAAATAGGGATAAAGAGGGTTTGATATGATCGTCATATTAGGCTCAAAGAGGGTTTGATATGAGATCATGTCAAGCCCTCTTTGTGCTTGAAATGATTTCATTTCAGGCCCAAAATAAGCCTGAAATGAAATTATTTCAGGCCCAGAGTGGGCCTAAAATGAAATTGTTTCAGGTACTTTTTGAGCCTGAAATTATTTCATTTTAGACCCATATTAGGAACTAAAATTATTTCATTTCAGGCCCATATTGGGCCTGATATGAGACCATATCAGGCCTATCTTCTCGGCTATTCATTCATATCTAGAAAGTCATTATCCCTTAAACCAATGGGTCTCCCTCAGAGTAAAATACCCTCAACAAGAAGTTAGGAAAGTAAATGAAGATGAATTTTAATTGAAAATATTTTATAAAAAATATGAAAATTTAAATTGTTGATGTTATCTATAGCGTGGACTATGGCTTCTTTGTAATGCAATCATTCGATGTCTCCTATATGATGAGAAGATAGACTTCAAACAAAGAAACATGACAAAAATGAGATTTAATATAACATTATCATTTTTGAGGGTCATGTTCTGTAAAACATCGAATTAATTATCCATAGTATTGTAAAAAATAACCAATGGTATTGTAAGAAAAATGATTGTAGTTAGTGTTGTCATATCTATATAATTGTATGTTAAGAAAAATAATTGTGTGTTGTTTATTGAAATCCAATTGCTGCATTATTTTGTGCCAACTGAGACGGTATAAGAACTTCATTGCTAGTCATTAGAATTAAATTTTGACACCATAAATACCTTTCCGTAGCTCAACCCTACCTAATGATATCGAGTATTGAGAAATCTAAATATCTTAAGATTATTAGTGGGTTTTGGTAAAAACCCACTGATGGACTAGAAAAGCCCGATGACAATAATTTCAAATATTATGAGTTTATGGTTTTGCAAGGACTCGAATTATACTATCTATTGTATATTTAGGGGGTTTCTAAATGTTGTTTAATACTACGATACATTTAAGCTTGTTTAAAGTATAAATGAATGTAAGTCAGATATGATCATATTTAAGTATTTTTATAATTTTTTTTTGAAAAGATTAAAAAATAATTAAAAGATTATCTTATAAATAATCAATAAAGCATTATTATATGTTTTAAAAATATATTTTTAAAATGAAAAAAATATCAAATCACGTTGGGTCTGAAATCCTAGTATATCAATCCCAACGTATTCTCTGATGTCAGACCAATGTGGTGTTGAAATTCAAGAATATCATACTCTCTGATATCCGAAATCAAAATATTATTTGTTTAAATATTTAAATAAATATGTATAATATAAAATTAGAGATAAAGATAAAATAAATATATAAAGAGATAAAGAAAATAAAGATATAAATATAAAATATAGAAATATATAATGAATAAAAAATAAAGAAAGTAAAATATATGAAAATATAAATATAAATAAAGATATAATAAGAATAAAGAATAAAATAAAATAAATAATATAAGAAAAATAAATAAATAATATGAATAAATAATAAAGTAACAAATATAAAATAGAACTAAACATATAGAAAATATATAAAGAGATAAAGAAAATAAATATATAAACACAAAATATAAATTTTTCTTTCAAAAGAATATATTTATGACTATGAATCACATGGAATTTACAGAATAATTATCGTATCATGAATTTCTATCTTTTCCTCTCCCAAACATTCCTTTACTAATATGAATTTTTTTTTAATGATCTTGAAGATAACAAATAAGGTGTAAGATCGGCTCAGACATAAGATAAGCTATTTGAAGTCCCTTTTAAACTATTAGATATCCTATAAGTAGAAGTCTAAGTAGATTATTGATTTGAAATTCAAGCATATCATGCACGTTTTGTTACAAAATTTATTTTTCTCCGAAGTGGGCCTAAAATGCCTAAAATAAAATCATTTCAGGGCCACTTTGGGCCTGGAATGAAATCATTTTAGGCCCAAAGAGGGTCTGATATGATCTCATATCAGACCCTCTTTGAGCCTGATATGACGATCATATCAGGTTCTCTTTATCCCTATTTTATCTAATTATAGTTCATATTTAAAATTCATACTATAGCTTGACACGAACATATTTACCTAGGGTGTTGGTCGGGTAGGATTGGGGGGATGAACTTACGACTATAATACAATTATTACTTTTTTGACAAGGAGAAGTAGGTTGCCTGCATTGAATGAGAAAGGAGAAAAGGAGAATACCTACATCCGAACCATAATCTATTATTTAAAAATCAAAATATAAAAAAGTGGTCTAAATGTCTCGGAAATATAACTGCGAATGGAGGTTGTTGGCGGGAGGGATAAAAGAGAAATAAACTGATTTTATGTGCGCCCTTTGATAAAAAATAAAACATAATATACTTTTTGATAATTACATATTCTCACGTATGCCTTTTTTATTTTGGTAAAAAGCGAAATATGAAATGAAATATTAATATAATTAATAATAATTAAAAAATTAATAAAAGAATATATTTAGTTTTATTGAATTTTTCAAAATTTAAAATGAATTTTAAAATGCCTTTTTTATTGCTTCGTGGGCATGGTGCGATTGGTTATGACTCTCTTGGGTGATCCTTCACTTTCCGGGTTCGATTCCTCCCAGGTAGAGTGCGCAGTATGCTGACGGAAGAAATCGACACAGGCTGCTGCGTGGTCGGGCCATCACGTACCGATATCATCAGTGGTGAAGTCGCCACGTGTCTCCGTCCCGCCATTTACGCTTGTTGACCGGTGGGGACTTTCGTTGAAGGCTGTGGGGGCAGGACCGGTCAGCCAAGCGGATTAGTCGAGTGCAAGCCTGGATACCCCTTGTAAATAAAAAAAAATAAATAAATCTTCGAAAAGGAAAGTATGTTTGGGAGTTAAAAGCTAACTTAATTCATTCAAAACCTAAATCGTCTCCGTCGTTTCTCGCTCGCGCGCGTTGTTCGCCGCGCGATCGACCGACATCGCCACCCGCGGCCGGACGTCGACGCTGCCTCGCTGCCCTCGCGAGCAGCCAACGCCGGTACCCCACTCTTCCCCTTCCTCCCCGCGCATTGCTGTGCTGTTTTACTGCGCGACCAACCCAGCGCCGTCCTCTGTCGCAAGAAGTAGACACCGGCGCCATTTCTCCCACCTCCTATTTCCTTCCCTCCTCCTCCCGACGACAAATCTAGGTGCTGTGGAGGCCTGAACGCAGGTGCCACCTCGCCGCCTCGTAACCGGGTGACCGCGTCCATGCCGCCGTCGTAGCCGAGTGCCAACCTCCACTGCGCTACCAGAGTTGTGTACGCCGCCGTAGTAGCTCCACTGCCGACCACCGCTGACGACTCCAACCATTGTCGGAGAAGAAGAGTTACGTAACGAAGTTAATTAATTCGTTAATTTAGTTTTGGTTTAATAGATGTGGTTTGGTTGGGTTTAGTAGTTTGATTGATTCCAATTAATTGATTGAAAATCTAACTTAGATTAATTGATTAATGGTGGCAGCTTTGCTACAATTAGATTACTTGATTAATGAATCTCAAATCAGAATAAATAAATGGGATTAGTTATAAAGTATTGATTAAAAGATCAGTTGTTTATTTAATACAGATGGGTTAATGGATTAATTGATTAACTAAAAGATGGGGTTATTAGAGTTTGCATCTCTGTAACCTAATTGATTAGGTGATTAATTAATGTAGGACTTGATTAATCAAGGTGGCAAAGGCGATTCGATCGCCCCCAGTGCCCCCGCCAACCTATCATAGGGCCAAAATGGAGGAGATAAATCACGGAATTACTAGCCCGGATACTGTGGCTAGCACTTGAGGAGAGCGGATACACTGACTTGCCAGGTTTTGACCCTTAGACCTCAAGGTGACAACATCACACGCGCCAGCCAATAGTTCATCTCGTGGGAACAAGATTTGATTAATCAGTTAATTAAGGAGGTGAATTGATTAAGTCATTAGAACAAACCGTTTAATTATATTATTAATTAGATAATTTCTTGATTAATTGAGTAAATTATAAATCAATTGATGGGTGGATTAATGGATTAACATAAGAATTAATCAATTGATTAATAAACCAATGTGATTTTCGTTAGTAGGATTGTTCAAGTACTTAGATTGGTTTCGTATCTAATATTGTAGGTTGAGCTCGAGGCAAACCATTGACTTGAAGACGATTAGGATGATCTACAATGAGGTGGGTAGTTATCTCTTTGACCTCTTTTAGACCTTTGTCCTTAGTGTATGATTTATTTTATTGATTTGACAGTACTTATTTGCTTACCTTGACTCTATTCTAGATCGGTTCCGAGTTTAATACATTATTGCTTCTCCTTACATTGAGTCTATTTTATATCTATGCAGTCTCATTGTTCTTCATGCTTGATTGTTTATATACGTACGATATCATTAGACTATGATGTTGTTAGCAGAGTTTATTCTTGGATGTGGCTGTTACTACTTACCTGCCATTATTGGTTTGTATGCTTGTATATCTTGACTACCCACGGGACCATCCGTGGCAGCGTGTTCGCCCACAGCCTGTAGCTAGATAGCTACGTATATATCCTGTTTGCCCACAGGACCATTCGTGGTAGAGTGTTCTCCTGTAGACAGTGACCACTTATACCTCGTCTATCCACAAGACCATCCATGGTAGAGTGTTCTTCTGTAGACAGTGACGGTTTATANCATGGATGCGGTTCGTAATTTTAAAATTAATTACGTGCAGCGGAAGGTTTAGCATAAATAATTTCTCAAATTATTTAACCACACATCTAAGCATGCAACCTTATGTTGTGTAGACATGATCATATATTTAAAATTTTGCAGAAACGTAAACTAATTTACTTGTTACCTCGCGTAACTCGAAGAAAGGGACGAGATCCAACCGTAAGCGTCCCTCGGAAGCTCCGCCTCTATTCGCGTCCACGCCGAGTATCTTCGGGATGACTTCGCAAAGCCACGAGTTTCGTGTTCTCGAGAACTACTAGATTCTCCGAGAACGCGACAAGAAACCAAGAGAGAAGTAATCATATCGGAAAAACTCACCACCAAGGTTGGCCGGAATCACAATTCCGGCGAGGAGGAAGATGACTTGCGCCCAATCCCAAGGTGATGATGGCCGGAGAGGAAGATCGTCTCAACGGAAGAACTTCGTCGCCTCGGTGCTTCTCCTTGTGCTCACGGCAAGAAGAAGGGAGAAGAGGGAGTGGCCGGCCAAGAGAAGAAGGGAGGAGAGGGAGAGAGCCCAAGCAAGAATACTTGGATTATTTCGAATGAATTCCAAGCCTTACCTTGGGTCCTTTATATAGTGGTCTCTCAACCGCCAAGTCTCTTTTTTTCTTATGGAATAAATTTTCATAAGAAATTTATCATATAAATTTTCTATGACTTATTCCATCATGCCAAGTCTTGATTTTATATTATGGTTAAAATCATATTTTAATTTATGATAAAAATCAACCAAGTCTCTTTTTCTTATGGAATAAATTTTCATAAGAAATTTATCATATAAATTTCTTTATATAATTTCTTTATCATGGTAAATCAATCCATGATTGATTTTATAAAATAAAATAAACCAATCCATGGTTCATTTTAATTTCCATGAAAAATAAATTTTATATAAATTTCTTTATATAAATTTCTTTATCATGGTAAATCAATCTATGATTGATTTTATAAAATAAAATAAACCAATCCATGGTTCATTTTAATTTTCATGAAAAATAAACCAAACCTTGGTTTATATAAAAATTTATATCATCCATAATTTTATAAAACAAACCACACTTGATTTATTTTATAAATTGAACCAAACAATTTGGTTCCCTCCCTTTGTTGTGGCCGGCCAAGCAAAGAGGGTAGGGACCCTCTTTGGCCGCCTATCCAGGCCACGCCCCAATGAATTAAACTCATTTAATTCATCTATTAAGTCTTCAAAAGACTTAGCCATTTTACGCTTCCGATGCGTCTCTGAAAAATTCAGATTCGACTTATCGTTTGGCTCAACCAAACCTAATCTCTCTTGATTGGAAAATCCAATTTTCAACTCGTTTTAAATCCCTCGGATTACTCGTAGTGCGTGTGACTAAATAGGCTTTCGATTTATGTTGGCCGTCTATAATTAACCAATTATAGAACGATCATGAGTGGCACCTAGTAGTACATCATGATCCCCAATTAATCGAAAGATCAACGGTTGACCTCAGAAACAATTCTGAAACCCTTCAGCAGCTATAATGAATCGTGCCCCATTCCCTTCACCATCTTATACCCACTTGGTTCAGGACATGGTCTGTGTGTGTCAGTCCCACTAGGCTGACTACGTCACACCTAGCCCAAGTAACATTTTCTCGTCCTACGGATTCTAATTACTCTCATGTATCTAAGAGATTCATACTCTGAACATGTCATGCTCTGGCCAGAGGCTTCGAGTAACAATCCGACGATAGGCCTTGGGTATACATCTCCTCGCAAGGAGTGGTGAATCCTTTGTAGGTTGTTCAAACATCTTCGGGCACTTCGGCTTATACCCAATCATCCTGGGTCCACACCTCCTTGGAGATGCTTGCTTAAGATGTCAAAGTATAAGTCTCCATGACCAAGATGACTTGAACACCGCAAGTCAAAGGAACATCGCACTTAAGCTGCAGTAAGAACTTCACTGACATATCTATATGTAGACTACCATATGAAGTTTTACAGCCAGTCACTCCAATGAACTAGTTCCCTTAACTAGCATTCATGTTTATCTCCGGACATCCCAATGTCACCAGCCAGTGAGAATCAGCTGATTAGAGAATAACCCATGCTAGTCTCAACAGAATTGATAGTGTCTATATTTATCAATTCATCGACTAGGGACAATTTCAATACTTCACAATTGCACATGTAGAGATAATCACTAGTTGTGAATTCATCACAAATTCTCTCATGCTGTGAATTGTATTGCGGACATTCAGTAAATGAGTTTAAGATCTCAATCAAATACATAAACATGTATACTCAAATAGTGAATATTCATTTATTAAAATAAATGATTACAATCATAAGGCGATTGCCTTAGGACACTTTTCTCATATCACTAACAAACTCCCACTTGGCCTAATGCCAATCGCTACGGTCCAATACCACAG
Source organism: Boesenbergia rotunda (assembly GCA_024364735.1). Classification (NCBI taxonomy): domain Eukaryota; kingdom Viridiplantae; phylum Streptophyta; class Magnoliopsida; order Zingiberales; family Zingiberaceae; genus Boesenbergia; species Boesenbergia rotunda. The sequence continues at coordinate 826,098 of JAGFNQ010003872.1, forward strand.
GCTCTAACATGACCCTCAAACTTGCTTTGAGGCAAGGCCTTAGTTAAAGGATCCGCTAAATTCCTTTCAGTGGGAATTTTCTCAATTTGTATATCATTCCTACTTATAATCTCTCTGATCAGATGATAGCGGCGAAGCACATGTTTGGATCGCTGATGAGACCTTGTTTCCTTTGCTTGTGCAATAGCTCCATTGTTGTCGCAATAAACCGGTATTGCTTCATCAATGGTTGGAACCACACCAAGTTCTGAGACAAACTTCTTGATCCAGACTGCTTCCTTTGCTGCTTCCGAAGCTGCAATATATTCCGCTTCCGTGGTAGAATCCGCTACGGTGTCTTGCTTGGAACTCTTCCAACTTATTGCGCCTCCATTCAAAATAAATACGTATCCAGACTGAGATTTGGAGTCATCCTTATCTGTCTGGAAACTGGCATCTGTATACCCACGTATTACCATATCACCTTCTCCATATATTAGGAACACATCCTTAGTTCTTCTTAAGTACTTGAGGATTGTCTTGACAGCCGCCCAATGATCCATTCCTGGATCAGACTGGTATCTGCTTGTGACGCTCAGAGCATACGATACATCGGGCCTAGTACATAACATAGCATACATGATAGATCCTATCGCGGATGCATAAGGAATCTTATTCATGCAAATCCTCTCGTCTTCTGTGCCGGACACATAGACTTCGAAAGGTTGATCCCATGCCTGATGGGAAGGTAACCTTTCTTGGATTCCGACATGCTAAACCTTTTAGCACTCGGTCTATATATGTAGACTGCGAAAGACCAAGCAATCGTTTTGATCTATCTCTATAGATTCTAATCCCAAGGATATAGGTTGCTTCTCCCAGGTCTTTCATGGAGAAAGTTTTGGACAACCAAATTTTAACTGACTGTAAGACTGATATATCGTTTCCTATAAGTAATATGTCATCGACATATAACACTAGGAATACGACTGCACTCCCACTAACCTTCTTGTACACACAAGGTTCGTCAGGATTTTGTGAGAAATCAAACTCTTTGATTGTCTCATCAAAACGGATGTTCCAGCTCCTGGATGCTTGCTTTAGTCCATATATGGATCGTCGAAGCTTGCATACTTTGGTTTTATCAACCGATGTGAAACCTTCAGGTTGTATCATGTATACATCCTCAAGCAGGTTTCCATTAAGGAAAGTTGTTTTCACATCCATTTGTCATATCTCATAATCATAATGAGCTGCTATGGCCAGGAGCATCCGAATGGATTTAAGCATAGCTACTGGCGAATAGGTTTCGTCATAATCAATTCCTTGTTTCTGACGATATCCTTTTGCCACTAATCTAGCCTTAAAGGTAACAACATTACCTTCCATGTCGGTTTTCTTCTTGAAAACCCACTTGCACCCTATGGGCTTAATCCCTTCAGGTGGGTTAACCAAGTCCCATACTTGATTTTCGTACATGGAATCCATTTCCGACTTCATGGCTTCAAGCCATTTATCCCTTTCTGAATTTTTCAGAACATCTTCATAACTGATAGGTTCGTCATCGCTAATGAGTAACACGTCGTTCGATTCACTTATGAGAAATCCGTATCTCTCTGGAATATTGCGTGTCCTATCAGACCTACGAAGAAGTGGTGTTGTTTTAGGTTCAACTGATAGCTCATCATTATGAGTTATTGGTTGTGGGTCTAGACTAGGTGTCTCTGTAATGTCTATTGGAGTTCCTTGAACTTCTTCAAGTTCAATTCCACTCCCACTGTTTTCTTGTTAAAAAAATTCTTTTTCGAGAAATACAGAATGCCTTGAAACAAACACCTTTTGTTCCAAGGGATGATAGAATTGGTAACCTATCGTTTCCTTAGGGTATCCAATAAATAGACATTTATCAGACTTAGCATCCAATTTGTCTGATACAGTCCGCTTTACATAAGCAGGACAACCCCATATCTTTAGGTGAGATAAATGAGGTTTCTTACTATTCCATGTCTCATATGGAGTAGTAGAGACTACCTTGGTTGGGACTCTGTTTAGCAAGTAAACAGTTGTCTTAAGCGCATAGCCCCAAAAGGATTTTGGAAGAGTTGCATGATTCATCATAGATCTAACCATGTCCATCAAGGTTCGGTTACGCCTCTCAGATACACCATTATGCTGTGGTGTATATGGCGGAGTCCATTGAGACAATATCCCATTGTCCCTAAGATAATCTTGAAACTCTTGACTTAAGTATTCACCACCCCGATCGGATCGAAGTATCTTAATACTTTTGCCAAGCTGTTTCTCTACTTCACTTCTGAACTCTTTGAATTTCTCAAAAGCTTCAGATTTGTGTTTCATTAAGAACACATACCCGAATCGTGAGTGATCATCGATAAAGGTAATGAAGTAGCTATAGCCTCCTTGTGCAAGAGTTGACATTGGTCCACATACATCAGTATGTATTAGACCAAGCAATTCTCCCACTGGTTTACCTTTTCCGGAAAAGGGTAATTTGGTCATCTTGCCTTTTAAGCATGATTCGCATGTATCAAATGAACCGGGTTCAAATGATTCCAGAATTCCACATCGGTGTAATTTGGTCATGCGTTTCTTACTTACATGGCCAAGACGACAATGCCACGTATAGGAGTCTATTTGATTATCTATTCGAGCACGTTTGTTGCTAACTTCGATATTGAAAACGTCACCGGATAAATCTAACGTGTAGATACCATTGCATAAAGTTCCGGTCCCATAAAGAACACCATTTAAAGTTATGTAACAACAATTGTTACTAAAAGTTAAATGGTAACCCTTTTCATTCAAGCATGAAATAGATACAATGTTCTTTATTAATGAAGGAACAAAATAACAATTATCCAATTCTAAGACAAGTCCGGTAGGGAGCTTTAGCAAATATGTTCCGATGGAAACAGCAGCAATCTTTGCTCCATTTCCAACTCGCAAATTCGCTTCTCGCTTGACGAGTCTTCTTCTATTCCTTAGCCCCTGTATGTCATTACATATATGTGAGCTACACCCAGTATCAAGTACTCAGGTGTACGAGGAAATAGAGTGACATTCAATAACGAAGATGCCTGAAGAGGATGGGGCATCGGATGCCTTCTTCTTCAAGGACTAAAGATAAACCTTGCAGTTTCTTCGCCAGTGGCCCTCCTTGCCGCAGTGATGGCAAGTGCCTTTTGGTGCCTTTTCAATCCTTTTGTCCTTAGTTAACTTATTGGTGTCCAAAATGGAACGCAAATTCAGAGAAGACATGATCAAGTGATTATCCTAAAAATACAAATTGAGGTTGCGTGATGAGAAGAATGCATCAATATACATTAATTAAATCCTATTTATTTTTCGAATTGAATAACCCTTTTTATCAATTCGGGAGATCGTAGGAACATCTCCAAATAGGTTGATATCCAACCATAAATAAGAACAATCATGGCTGGGGCCATCGAGTTATTCTTAGCTATGAAGGTAGGTAATTATACCGATTACATATTACATATATGTAACTATCACATTATGCTATCAACTAATTGAATGTTTGCATAAATCATTGGGTTGTTAACTCATTAACAAGTACGCAACATTATACATAGCACCCAACTGCACCTCTCTTTACATCGACCTTGGCTGTGGCACAACAAATCGATGCTCCAAGCTTAAGGCTGACCCATTAATCAAGAAATAGTTTTAATATGGTTGGAGCTCATTCAACCGTTTAGTCAGGCTTGGATGTGTCCAACAACCAAAACTAAGGATTGACCTCTGACTCCAACTATATTAATCATAAACTAATTCCATGGTTTGAACATGTTGAGGTTCAAGCCGGGCATGGATGTGTCCATCAACCCAAACGAGAAACAAAACTCCGGTTCTAACCATATTAATGGAAGGTGTTGGCCTTAATATTTTGTAAGGGGTTTTGGGTCTCATCCTTTTTCTTTTAAGCACATTCATGACATATAATTATGTCATGTTCTAACGATTTCCTTAATAAAGTATGTATGTGACTTAATTTATCAAGTCTCATTAATTGAATTAGGAACCGGATTTCCTAATTCTAATTTCACACTTTATTCAAGGAATTGTTTTGGGAAACAATTTCCTAAATTGTCATAATCAATTTCGGAAATAATATGTTTAAGACTTTGATTTCTCTAAATCAAATCTTATTAAATTAAGAGACAGATTCCCTTAATTCAACCACATATTATTTTCATGAAAATCTTATTTAAGGAAATATACTCTATATGAAACAATTTTCCTAATTAATTTTGGAGACAATAATATGTAAAAGCATCACCTCATAAATCAAATAAGGAAATTATCATTTGAGAATCACCTCAAAATTTCCAAGATTTGATCACATATTTTATTTATGGAAAATTAATATCAATAAATAACTTAATTTGGACGGCTCCCCGAGGCTCAATCCAATATAAGAATTTATTGATAATATAATTTGGACGGCTCCCCGAGGCTCAATCCAAATTAAACATTTGACAATTTAAATTCAATTTAGGAAATTTAATTATAACAACTAACTTTAAATTGGACGGCTCCCCGAGGCTCAATCCAAAATAAAGAATTTTGTAAATAATTTAATTTCCAATTAAGAATTTAAATGCCAATTAATATTTCCATAATTTGTCTAGACTTTCTTGAAAGAAAGTGCCCAAAATTGCGAGCTTTCCATAAATGGAAAGTTTCCAAAATAAAAAAAATTCAGAATAATTGTAAGTTTCTGGTACAAAGAAAACTTACGTATTTTCAAGATTGGAAAATTTCCAAAATAGGAAATTTCTAAAATTGGAAAGTTTCCAAAAATGGAAGGTTTTCACAATTATCATAAAATTTCAGAAACAGGGATATTTCAAAAGTTTGCGAAATTTCATGAGGATTTCCAAACTTTGAAATTCCTAAATCTAAAATTTACCATAATTGGAAAGTTTCCATAATTGGAAAATTTTTCAAAATTGAGATCATGACAAAGTTTTTCGCAAAATAATTATATGATTATGTCGAACACTAACCGGCTTTGATACCACTGTTGGGACCGGGTGCATGTTGATATGGATGCGGGTTCGTAATTTTAAAATTAATTACGTGCAGCGGAAGGTTTAGCATAAATAATTTCACAAATTATTTAACCACACATCTAAGCATGCAACCTTATGTTGTGTAGACATGATCATACATTTAAAATTTTGAAGAAACGTAAACTAATTTACTCGTTACCTCGCGTAACTCGAAGAAAGGGACGAGATCCAACCGTAAGCGTCCCTTGGAAGCTCCGCCTCTATTCGCGTCCACGCCGAGTTTTCTTCGGGATGACTTCGCAAAGCCACAAGTTTCGTGTTCTCGAGAACTACTAGATTCTCCGAGAACGCAACAAGAGAACCAAGAGAGAAGTAATCATATCGGAAAAACTCACCACCAAGGTTGGCCGGAATCACAATTCCGGCGAGAAGGAGGAAGATGACTTGCGCCCAATCCCAAGGTGATGATGACCGGAGAGGAAGATCGTCCCAACGGAAGAACTTCGTCGCCTCGGTGCTTCTCCTTGTGCTCGCGGCAAGAAGAAGGGAGAAGAGGTGTGGCCGACCAAGAGGAAGAAGGGAGGAGAGGGCTAGAGAGCCTAGGCAAGAATACTTGGATTATTTCGAATGAATTCCAAGCCTTGCTTGGGTCCTTTATATAGTGGCCTCTCAACCGCCAAGTCTCTTTTTTCTTATTAAATAAATTTTCATAAGAAATTTATCATATAAATTTTCTATGACTTATTCCATCATGCCAAGTCTTGATTTTATATTATGGTTAAAATCATATTTTAATTCATGATAAAAATCAACCAAGTCTTTTTTTCTTATAGAATAAATTTTCATAAGAAATTTATCATATAAATTTTTTTATATAAATTTCTTTATCATGGTAAATCAATCCATGATTGATTTTATAAAATAAAATAAACCAATCCATGGTTCATTTTAATTTCCATGAAAAATAAATTTTATATAAATTTCTTTATCATGGTAAATCAATCCATGATTGATTTTATAAAATAAAATAAACCAATCCATGGTTCATTTTAATTTCCATGAAAAATAAATTTTATATAAATTTTTTTATATAAATTTCTTTATCATGGTAAATCAATCCATGATTGATTTTATAAAATAAAATAAATCAATCCATGGTTCATTTTAATTTCCATGAAAAATAAACCAAACCTTGATTTATATAAAAATTTATATCATCCATAATTTTATAAAACAAACCACACTTGATTTATTTTATAAATTGAACCAAATAATTTGGTTCCCTCCCTTTGTTGTAGCCGGCCAAGCAAAGAGGGTGGGGACCCTCTTTGGCCGACCTATCCAGGCCACGCCCCAATGAATTAAACTCATTTAATTCATCTATTAAGTCTTCAAAAGACTTAGTCATTTTACGCTTCCGATGCAACTCTGAAAAATTCAGATTCGACTTATCGTTTGGCTCAACCAAACCTAATCTCTCTTGATTGGAAAATCCAATTTTCAACTCGTTTTAAATCCCTCGGATTACTCGTAGTGCGTGTGACTAAATAGGCTTTCGATTTATGTTGGCCGTCTATAATTAACCAATTATAGAACGATCATGAGTGGCACCTAGTAGTGCATCATGATCCCCAATTAATCGAAAGATCAACGGTTGACCTCAGAAACAATTCTGAAACCCTTCAGCAGCTATAATGAATCGTACCTCATTCCCTTCACCATCTTATACCCACTTGGTTCAGGACATGGTCTATGTGTGTTAGTCCCCACTAGGCTGACTACGTCACACCTAGCCCAAGTAATATTTTCTCGTCCTACGGATTCTAATTACTCTCATGTATCTAAGAGATTCATACTCTGAATATGTCATGCTCTGGCCAGAGGCTTCGAGTAACAATCCGACGACATGCCTTGGGTATACATCTCCTCGCGAGGAGTGGTGAATCCTTTGTAGGCTGTTCAAACATCTTCGGGCACTTCGGCTTATACCTAATCATCCTGGGTCCACACCTCCTTGGAGATGCTTGCTTAAGATGTCAAAGTATAAGTCTTCATGACCAAGATGACTTGAACACCGCAAGTCAAAGGAACATCGCACTTAAGCTGCAGTAAGAACTTCACTGACATATCTATATGTAGACTACCATATGAAGTTTTACAGCCAGTCACTCCAATGAACTAGTTCCCTTAACTAGCATTCATGTTTATCTCCGGACATCCCAATGTCACCAGCCAGTGAGAATCAGCTGATTAGAGAATAACCCATGCTAGTCTCAACAGAATTGATAGTGTCCGTATTTATCAATTCATCGACTAGGGACAATTTTAATACTTCACAATTGCACATGTAGAGATAATCACTAGTTGTGAATTCATCACAAATTCTCTCATGCTGTGAATTGTATTGCAGACATTCAGTAAATGAGTTTAAGATTTCAATCAAATACATAAACATGTATACTCAAATAGTGAATATTCATTTATTAAAATAAATGATTACAATCATAAGGCGATTGCCTTAGGACACTTTTCTCATATCACTAACAGTCGACTGGTAACGTCTAGTTCAACCACGAGCTCTATTTAAGGGAGCTCGATTGGGTTGGCTAGGGTTGACGAAATTGGCTTTGGTTAAAGGTCAATTAGTAGTCTTGGTGCTCAGGGTTTGTTGCAAGGATTGTGATGAGGTTTCTCCACCCACAAGGAGTGACAAGAGCTAGCCGGAAGTCTTCCGGGGTCTAATCAACCGACGGATAGGGATGACCCACCTCAAGGACACGCCGTGGAGTAGGAGCCTTATCTCCGAACCACGTAAACGGTTTGTGTTAGCATTGTTACTATTTGTAGTTTTTATTTTCGCTTGCGCTTGCTAACACATGTAGGAAGAAAATCGACGCATTGGAGGCAACAAACTATTCACAAAAGGCTAGAGAAAATATGGCTTGAGGAACGCTTAGGGGACGACATCAATGTTCTACGTCCCTACGACTGTGAGAGTTTCAATTATTGGAGGTTGCGGACAAAGACGTGGTTCAACATAGATTGGGATCTAATGATCGCACTAGAAGAACCATTTGAAGCCCCAAAAGATAAGCACGGGAAAAAACTCCGATCACAATATTAGAATAAGGAGCAACAAACTCAATCGAAAGTAAATGATAAGGTAATATCAATTTTACTTAATATTTTACCTAATGATATAATTAGTCATGTAGGTGAGTGAGTACAAGTGTGCTCATAAACTATGGAGCATTGTGATTGCTCTTCATCAAAAATCTACACAAGTAGAAGAGCCCAAGGAGATGGGCTTGATGGTCCAAGAGGAAGAGAAAGACCAATCGGATGAGGAGAGGAGCTCAATATCCGAGGAGGAGAAGAAAAAAGATAAAGAACCATCCACCTCCTCAGGTGAATTGGGAATTAAGGATGAGTCATCCACATCCTCAAGTGAGGAAGAAATAGAAGAAGTCTTCACTTCAAGGATTGAGGGGGAGGAGAGACCATCCTCAATACTAGAGCAAGAAAAAGCTTCCACCCCTACCAAAGCAAAGTCAAAGGATCATATTATTTGTTTTGAGTGCAATGAAAAGGGACACTATAAGGACAAGTGTCCAAAGGGTAAGAAAAAGGAGGTAAACTTTAAACTCAATTCAATTAATTTGAAAACTAACATGAGTTGTAGGAATGAAGCTAATATGAAGAAGAAGCACATTAGGTGCTTCACATGTGGTGAGCTAGGACATTACCACACCAAATGCTTAAAGAAAGGAGAATTCAAGAAGTTAGAGCATTAGAGAAAATGAGAGAAAAAGGAGTTCACATTAAGGGGAAGCTACAAGGGTAAGGGAGATAATCCCTAACTTTAATTTGAAATGTAATTCAAATATAAACTCCTCCATGCATATTAGAAATAATGAAAATTATTTACCCATGTATAATTTTGGGTTTGAATATCATGATAGGAATATGGTTAATATTGTAAATCAAAACCCTAGGAAAATCATGCATCATGATAAAACCAAGACCATTAGATCTAAGGACCAAGACATTAATCCCAAGAAGGGGAGACACATGCCTAGGAAGGTTGGTAGGTTTAGGAATGTCTAAAGTGGACATGTCGATTCTAGGTTTAAGAACCTAAAAAAGGAAAATCAAGCTTTGAGGGCAAAGCTTGATAAATTAAAGAAAATCTTAGATAGATTCACTATTGGATTTAAGGGTTTAGGTATGATGTTGGGTGGTCAAAAACCTAACAAAGATAGATCGGGTCTAGGATACCAATCTAAGTTCTCCAATGCTATGAGAAGTCATATGTATGGGTGTCATATGACTATAGCAAGGGGAAGTCCAAAAATGATAAGGGAATGTCATTTAAGGGCAAAAAGACCTTGACTAAGGACAAGATGTCTAAGGTTAAAGGGAAGAAAATCTTAATAAAGGGCATGATGTCCAAAATTAAGAAGGTTAGGTTTGTAGGCCAAGAATCACCGGAGGTACATCGATGTGACCTTGTGTTTATAGAAGAGTCACCTAGGGAGGTGGCTAAGGCCTAAGGCTAAGAGCTCAAGGGGGAGTTCTAGGAGCCAAGTTGGGACCCATAGTAAATGGATCTTAGGAAGATTTCTCCCGGAAATATAGATGGATCATGGAGTGTGCCATTGGATTTGGAGACGGATTTGAGTCTCAATCCTAAGGATTTGGCACAATCGAATTGAGTGTCATGCATGAAAATATGACATTGAGGTTATATTGCATGAAAATTAGTTTTTGATGTATAGATGTCATATAAACCAATGCTAGGGATGCATTGTGGTTTGGTATGGGCATATACATCAAGAGGAGGCCAAAACTAGAATTTTAGGTTAAGGTTCAATTGAACCATTTAGATAGTTTTGGATTTTGTGTCAATCTTGAGATTGGTGTTAAATACATTCTTGAATATATTTTTTCCAAGTAAACACGGGTATTACATACCTCTCCACAAAATTTAGGAATTTTTGGGGAATTATGAAATTATCAGTGTATTTCTGAAATTGGGTTTAGAATGCTGAAAAGGCTGATATTAGGGTATCAGTCGACTGATAATTTTGTGAGTTGGGTTTTTTCGACTAGGTCAGTCGACTGGTAGCTGTCTCAGTCGACTGTTAAAGGCTGAAACTGTTTTCAGCTAGGTCGAAAAGTGTTATAATGATATTAAACTTGTGTATAATCTTATGGGGGTTATTACACAATGTTTGTAATCATTAGAGGGTAACGAAATCAATTATTAGGAGATTGTTGGAGTTCTTTTTGATGTATGGCAAAGGGGGAGAAGTGTTAAGTTTAAGTGGGAAACCAAATACGCCTTTGTAAGAAATCCTAAGTAAAGAGGGAGCATTGTTGCTCATTTATTGGCAAAGGGAAAATCTTGGAGAGGTTCTTAAAAAGCCTTTGTAAGTTCAATGCATGGGGAGCCTTGGAGAGGTTCTTAAAAAGCCCTTAGTAAAGGGGAGCATTGTTGCTCATTTATTGGCAAAGGGGGAACCTTGGAGAGGTTCTTAAAAAGCCTTTATTGTTGAAAATCCTAACTCTTGGGGAGTTTAGGTATGGGGGATGCCTTGTGATAGGGTCCATGCATGTTTGCATTGCATTGACATATGCATTGGCGGTATAAGTCCAAGGTGAAGTCTTGGCAACTTAAGTCCAAAATGTTTATTAGCATTGTATTTGCTAGTTATTTTCCCTAACTTAACGTATTACCAAACATCAAAAATGGGGAGATTGTTGGAGAAATCTATGGTTTGGAGTGACCATGTGTTTTAATGTTTGGGCAAAGGGTTTAAGTTAGGTTCACCCTTGTATTTGATATGTGTATTTGAGTGTGCAGGTTTGCAGAATACACATAGGCTTAGCTGGATGACTTTGTGTTTGGTGATGGATGACATGAGGAGATAAGTCGTGGGCTTGTGTGCATCCGAGGGACCGTGGACAAAGCAGGAACGATGAGCCGAGGGAAGCGCACTTCGAGGCATACACGAAGGATGACATGAGGACGAGCAGCGGGTTCGTATGCATCCAAGGGATGAGAGCTAAAGTCGAAGAAGGATTGAAGGCAACAGGTCAAGGTTGTTAGGTAAAGAGTCAGCTGAGTCGTGAGGGCCCGAGTGCTGAGAGAATTGTACTCAGGAAGGGAAACCCTAGGTTTAGGGTTTGGGCAATTGTCTGATGTTTGGATCAGTCGACTGGTAGTTAGCACAAAAAAATCAGTCGACTGATCTTCTGTGCAGTCGATTGGTGTCGGCTAGGAATTCGAACATTGGGCTGTAACATTCAGATTCAGTTGGAACCAGTCGATTGGTGTTGGCACCATTCGACTGGTAACGACTAGTTCAGCCACGAGCTCTATTTAAGGGGGCATGGTTTGACTGACTAGGGTTGATGAAATTGGCTTTGGTTAAAGACCAATTAGTAGTCTTGGCGCTCAGGGTTTGTTGCAAGGATTGTGGTAAGGTTTCTCCACCCATAAGGAGTGACAAGAGCTAGCCGGAGTTCTTCCAGGATCTAATCCACCGACGGATAGGGTTCGTCCACCTCATGAATACGTCGTGGAGTAGGAGCCTTATATCCGAACCACGTAAACGGTTTGTGTTAGCATTGTTACTATTTGTAGTTTATATTTTCGCTTGCGCTTGCTAACACGTGTGCGAAGAAAACCGACGCATTGGGAGCAATGAGCTATTCACCCCCCTGTAGTCGGTCCATCGATCCCCAACAATGACTTGAAGAGAAATGATAGAGAATGTACGAGAAGGGAGCGACATAGAACCCTAAGAAAAATTGCTAGGACTGGAACTGGGGGGCGTTGGAAGAGGTAGAGGAACACGTGCATTTTACTCGGCGATTATTCCTTATAAACTAAAGCTCTTGAATGTCGACCGTTCGATCTAAAATCCCCAAAAGGTGAGTGGATCACTACAGTCATCCGATCAAAAAGTCGAATCGATAGAATTTCAAGTCGCATGTTGCTCGAATGAACAAATCTCGTTATGGCGAAGCGATGTGGCGGTAGCTTATAAGTTAATATTTATGATGGATGAGACAGAATTAATCATCATGTGGGTACGCCATCCCCCACATCATCACATATTTATGACAGTTGATACGCTTGTGTTCAAGGTGCAAGATTGTACTAATGGCAAGTGTATCAACGTGACATCAACCCTGGTAGAATGTTCAATCGGTGGACCAGACTATGCTAATGTCTAGTCGATCGTACTTGGTCCTTCTTCGATTAAACTCGAAGGGGAGACTTGTGATTCGACGAATATCCCCACGTAATAGATGAAAATGTTGCGGTTAAAGCCTACTGTAGGTCAACTTGACCATCCATTAGTTGGACCATGCGAAGTTATGGGTCAATTGGATAATCCCGGTTGGATATCCTAGGGGTCTAGCTCCCTAGTCAGATACTATTGGGGCTCAATTCTCCCTTTCACACTCTGATCGGATAATTCTAGTCGGGAATCTTAGGAGCCCAACTCCCTAGTCGGATACTCTCGGGGCTCAGCTCATCTTTTTACACTCTGATTGGATAATCCCGATCAAACATCCCAAGGGTCCAACACCCTAGTTGGATATTCTCGGGGCTAAGCTCCCCTTTCACACTCTGATCGGATAATCCCGGTCAGACATCCCAGGGACTCAGCTCTCCAATCAGATATTCTCGGGACTTCACTCCCCTTTTAACACTTCGATTGGATAATCCCAGTAGGATACTCTTAGGGTTAGGTTGCCATTTTACAGAAGATAAGCAAGTCCGCAATTGGAACCATTCACTCTAAATCAAAGATCGGGAGCCTTTGCTCTTAACCCACTATTCTATATTTGGTGTAATCAAGGCCCCAAAAGCTTAGTAGGCCATTTCACCCCACAAAACCATTTCATAATCAATATCTTATGTGAATTTGTCAGAAGCGCGTGAGGCGGTATCTCTACACCGATATAAAATACTAGTTACACATATATGATGAAACTGCGATATGATAAAAATATGACGATTAGACACATCGTCTAACATTGATATGATGCCTCATCGATGAGGGGTTTGCAAAGGTGTTATAAAAGGTCCCGTCCCTGCAGGCACAAGTATGTTTGCATAAAGTTCACATCTTATTTTCTCTACGATTCATCTTTTACATTTTCACTTTTACATTTTCACTCTACTTTTCTGACTTAAATGTTGGAATAGCTACGTTAGGGACGCCCTTCCCTGGCCTGCTTACTGATATTCTTTTCTCCTTTTTCTCCCCGTGTTCATGCAGATTTTCTCTTCTTCAAGGTCTTTTTCCAGTTAATCTTATAGCCAACTCATTGGTGTTTCAACTTTCATCATTTCATATAGAATCAATCATAATCTCAAACTGTTTTGATTAGCATCACTGTAAGGTGTTAGCCAAGGGTTACGTGAGGAGACGAGAGAGTTTAGGGGGCGTTTGGTTTGCATTTTCCAGTCTGTTTTTCATTTTCATTTTCTGTAGAAAATGCGATTTTCTGGAAAACATGTTTGGTTTGCATTTTCCAACTTCGTTTTCCAGAAAAAAACATAGCGTTTTCTGGAAAACTGGAAAATGAAAAAAAGTCATTTTCCAGAAAATTAGAAAATGCGATTTTCTGAAAAATGAAAATGAAAAATGACACAAACCAAACGCCCCCTTAGTTTTTTTTATCCCGGTGGAAATTGGTAGCAAAGAGATGCTTGCCATTGAGCTATTTTGAACCGAATTTGACACTCAATTATCGGTTACGCATTGCCATCTTTGCAAGGTGGAAAGAGGTATTTTTCACGGTATTCTTTTGTCCCATATGCTCTCCCTTTTCTTCCCTCCATCCTAATAAACATCGTAAGCAAGGAATATCTTTTTCTTCCTTCCTCTCCTCTCGTATGTTCGCTTTTCTCTCCTCCTTTTCGTCGCAATAATCGAGCTTTAATTCTACTCCGGTTGTTTTACCTTGTAAAAGAGAGAAAAAACACTAAGGTGGAATTTAATGCCGCATTTAAATCAATGACAGACACGTAAGGAGTGAGTAAACCCACACACACACACTTTAACTACTCCCTCTCTTTTCTTTTCTTTTCTTTTCCAGCCTTATAAAAACCGAGGCACCGCAGTGGCACATGCTGCAGCAGGCCTGCCTTCAATTGCGTACCGCGTCTCCAACTGCCAAAGCAAGCATTAAATTGAACACCCTTCCGTTTTTAAGTAGGCCAGCAAAAGAACACCGCAGCTGAATGAATCCATAGCGGATTAAGAAGGGAAAGACTGCATTTACCTCGGAAAAACATTGAGACGCGGGCGGATTTAAAAATTTCAATACCAACGTGGAGGCAGGACACTTCAAGTGTTGTAAATGCTCCCTCGTGGGGTAGTAGAATACGCATCGTCTACTTTAATTATGGAGAGTTACGAAGCCTGTTTTATTGATCTAATTTTTTTAATTTCCAGCAATTTTGCTTATTTGGATAAATGAATGGCCAATGTTTCGTGTTCAACTTCCATTTGGGACGTGATGATGACGTTTGTTTGTATCTTGTTTTGTTGTCTGCCACTGCCAGAAATATAGCATTGTAATCGCGTTGAGCTTGGACTGAGTCAGGCTACTTGACTTGGCCCAAGCCCGAAGTTTATTAATAAAATAGTAGCGTGGTCCTGCTGCCCGGCCCAAAAGAGAAACAAGTGGAAGAGTGATTCCTCACTCGGTGCCAGCAGCCAGCATTTGGTTTCGAGAAAGAGGCGGAAGCAGCGGAGCTGAGGAGGATGAAGGAGCGAGACGGGAAGGCGACGGTGGACGAGAGGTACACGCAGTGGAAGTCCCTCGTCCCCGTCCTCTACGACTGGTTCGCCAACCACAACCTTGTCTGGCCCTCCCTCTCATGCCGGTAGGGCAACCATCTCTCTCTCCTGCATCGATTTCTTTGGGCTTGGGCCATTTCTAGAGCATGCGGAACAATCTTGTCCGATGGTTTCGTTTTTTTATTTTGGTTTTAGATTTTGTCTGTGTGTGTGTGTGTGTGTGTGTGTGTTTTTTTTTTTTTTTTTGATTTCTTTGGTTCCTGACCATTTCTAGGGTTTTGCTGGAAGAGTCTTGCCCTCCCTCTCTTGCTGGTAGTGTAATCTCTCTCTCTCTCTCTCTCTCTCTCTCTCTCAACTGAGTTCTTTGGGTTCGGGTCATGTCTAGAGCGTACGGAGGAATCTTGTCCGATGCTTTCTCTTTTTTATTTTGGTTTTAGATTTTTGTTTATTACTCTTTCGATTTATTTGGATCCGGACCATTTCTAGGGTTTTACTGGAAGAGTCTTGTCCGTTGCATTAGCTTATCCTTGTTTAATAAATCGTGTCGAGTGACTGGGAAAGAACATATGAAAATGGAAAACATTCATCGCGCAACGTCCGGCTTCGCTTCTGTCTCTCCAATCAAATATTTTCTGTTTGGAGATACGATGAGCCAATAAGACGTGGAGCTTGTGCCTACATTAGCTTGTTAAACTAGTCTCTCTTCGATCCTTGTGGTGTCTGTTGTCTTCTCTTTTGTATCGTCATCCGTATCTGTTCTGTATGGAGATGCGATGATTCAGGAATGCGTATAGCTTGTGCTACATTAGCCTGGTGATCTAGTCACTCTGTCAAACTTGTGCTGTCTGTTGTCTTACAATTGATTTTGATCTTGTTTGTAGATGGGGGCCTCAACTTGAACAAGCAACCTATAAGAATCGCCAACGTCTTTACCTCTCTGAACAGGCAAGTGACTTGGAATCATTTGTATACTCTGGCTTGTCGAGTAATGCTCCGGCTGTGTTTGGTGAATATTCAAATATTGATTTTGCCTTCATAGTTTTGGTTGTGTTTTAGTTTGTGCAAGCATGCATTATTTTCAGTCAGCCAGGCAATGCCCTTGCTTACTTATATATTTGAATTATCTTGAGCATGATAAGGGATACCTGTGATAACAAATCTACATTATCATATTTCCTAGTTAGTAGTCAAATGTTGCGATATTGAATTGCAATGTCGAGTTACAGTTTTGACTACCAGATTATTATTTATTATTTTTTGCATGTCTAACACTTCTAGTACAAATAATTCATGCAATATTATCAGATTAAACAAATATTTGGGTCTATCAAGCAATCTAAAGCCTCATCCGAGGTCTAAATCAAACAAATATTCTTATCAATCTTTTAAATAGCATATGTAGGTGGTATCAGTTGACCGGTTGCATAGACCATATGCAGTATGAGTGCATATGCTTACCTTTGTTAGAGGAGCCAACAACTCATATAAATATCTAACTCTGTCAACTATAAAATCATTTCCCCTGGTGATCTTGTTGATACAAACTATTTAACTATTGGTGTCAAAGAAGAGCATATCAATATTTTAAATAGCATATGCAAGTGGTAACAGTTGACTAGTTGCATACACACTCTGTATGTAAGTGCATATGCTTTCCTTTGTTAGATGAGCCAACAATCCATACAAATGTCTAGCACAGTCAACTAAAAAGGTATCTTCCCTATGTGATCTTGATACAAACTATTTAACTGCTGGTGTCAAAGTAGAACATAATAGAAAAAACCTTTTTCAGATGAGTCAGACAGCGCATACAGATATCTAGTTCAGTCAACTAGATAACTACTTTTGAAAGCAAAAATGGAGCAAGGATGTTGGACATTATCAGGTAGGATGACAATGGCTCAATGTCTATGGTATATATGGGCCACATAGATAGCCTGATCCTGCCTGTTGAAACCAAGCAAATGTGAGTGAATCACATGTCCTATATGCAATGTGGTTCTCTACTTCTCTGTCATATATGTTGGTGCTGTATAGCAACCATTTGGCCTGATTTTTACAATACATCTATTCATAAAATAACCTTAGTTGCTAAACTAAATTACTTTTGGTTTCCATCTTGTTCCCAACTTTATTTGAATTCAGCTTTTGGTTATTGCAAATGCCATTTGCAATTTTGTAAACTTTGCTCATTAGCATGCAAACTGCTGTTATACTGGAATTTTATAATGCATAATTTAGTACCTGTTATGTTGCAGACTGATGGCTCTGTACCAAATACTCTTGTCATAGCAAATTGTGAGGTTGTCAAGCCAAGGGTAGCTGCTGCTGAGCATATCTCCCAGGTCTCTATATTATATAGATTATTTTTATCCTATGCTTGGTTTGTAGAAAGCTTATTCTTCCAAATATTGTGAGACTATTGCAAGAAGCTTGCATTTTATAGTTCAAACCTATTGATGTATATGTACATTTAGTGTTACCAGTTTTAATTTCAGTATTAGGTTTTCTTTAGCCAGGTCTGGTTCCATGACAAAACTAGTGATCTTAAAAATGGTACAGATTTGGCTTGTCCATGAAAAATGGACTTTGCAATCTTTTTGATATCTAAACAAAAAATGAAAACAAATATTCTTGCTTTTTTCCCATATTACATTAGGTTTTACATGCTTTGTTGCTGAATGTGATGCTCATGCTTGTAGTTCAACGAGGAAGCCCGTTCGCCATTTGTGAAGAAATTCAAAACAATTATACATCCAGGGGAGGTATGCAAAATAGTCTTTCTTTTTTATCTTCATTCTACCTTAGCACTGTACATTTCCAATGAAATATTTACTAAACTTATTTTCGCGAAGCATGAGAAGGGGAGCCTTGGCGCAATGGTAAAGTTGCCGCCTTGTGACCAAAAAGGTCACGGGTTTGAGCCCTGGAAACAACCTCTTACAAAGTAAGGTAAGGTTGCGTACAATAGACCCTTCTCTGGGACCCCGCATGGCGGGAGCTTCATGCACCAAGTTGCCCTTTTTTTTTTTTTTTTAATTTTCGCGGAGCTTGAATATGAGTCTTAGTAAAGTGAGTTTTCTGAAAGTGAATCTTGATCTGTTATCTACAATATGAAAGAATGAGGTCTCCTGGTTGTCGTGTGCAAGGAGCTTTAGGGCCACACTGCCAAAAAAAATGGTATTTCACTATACGGTGACAATTATTATCTTCTGGTGTCTTAATAAAAACTGTTAGGTTATCTAAGTATGAGTTGGTTATACTAAGAGAACCTGTCTTGATTGCTGCTCTAGCTTAGAGCAATAACATTATAGCTTTAGTTATTTACTATGGTTTCCAAAGCATGTCAAAGTTATTATTATGTTCTGTTGTGAAAGCTGTTGTGTCAATTTATGTCTTTAAAAAAAGGCTGTTAGATTATCCAAGTCTCTGAGTTGGCTCTCAATGATACAGAGAGAACATGTATAATGTATTCATTCTGTTCCCTAGCTTAGAGCAATAGCATTACCGCTTCAGTTTTTTAGTGTGGTTTCGAAAGCATGTCAAATTATTATTATGTTATGTTGTGGCAAATGAGGTAAAAAAAAAAAATTGTTGACCTCAACCACATAACTGCCTTGATGCTATTTGCTGATTATTTATGCACAACATACATGAGCAATACTCAATGTGGCAATATTTGATATTGATGTTGTAGCTCTTCATCAGTCACTAGCGTTTCATGCAGGTAAACAGAATTAGAGAGCTTCCTCAGAACAGCAAAATAGTTGCTACACATACTGACAGCCCTGATGTAAGGAAAATTTGTGATTCGAATACAAGGAAAATTCACTTTTTGCCCTATCTTATTTCTGATATGTTTTTGAAGGTTCTGATTTGGGATGTTGAAACACAACCAAATCGCCATCCCATGTTAGGAGCTGCTGAATCTCGTCCAGATTTGGTCAGTTAATAAACAGAAGAAGTGCTTGTTCATATTGCTAATATTGTTGATTTTCCTTTTTTCATCCTTAATTAATCAACGCCTCATGCCGCAGGTATTGACAGGGCATCAACAAAATGCTGAATTTGCCCTGGCTATGTGTCCCACTGAACCATTTGTGCTTTCTGGAGGTCTTCACTCATTCTTTTAGTACCACATTTACACAATCCTAGTCTTTACTCATTCCTTTCATTTGGAATGAGCTTCAAGATTCCAACTGCTATTTTCACATGCAATATATCATTTTAATCTCTCAGTTAATGATTCTTTAGATGTTTATTTATCGTTTTGTCCACTTAAAACTGCTCATTATGGTTTGCCCTTTCTACCCATTGTTTTACCTTTTCTTAGGCCTTAGTCATTGTTAATTGTTATATGAGTGTTAGAATATATGAGTTTAGTCGCCACACAGGACATTATGTCTATGTTAGATATTTATATATACTTTTTGAATTTAATAATAAATTTTCCCCCTCTGAACTTTACTTTCATAGCATGCTCTTGCTTGAGTTGGGTTAACATGGATATACATAAGTGTTAACTTAGGGAACTTCTTGATACAATCCGCTTGAACGGACTTGTGAGGCCCTTCAACTGGCTCAAAATGCTTAAGTTGGGGTTAATAGTAGCCCATTCATCTAAGGCTATACAGTTTTTTATTGACCAAAATCCTAATCAGCAACTTGAAGTCCAATGGTGGCTATATCATCATGCATACAACCCTTTCCAACACTTCACCATATCTAGTATTGATCCACACCTATTGTTATGACCTACTTGGATAGGAGAATTCGTTCATTAAGTGACTCTGATATTAATTTGTTACAATTCACTTAGATAAATATTTAATCGTTTAGTCTCAACAAGTGACCCAAAATCCTTAAACCCAACTACCCAAGTGAACATTAGCTCACTCATTTAAGCTTATAAAACATCTCTATTAACAACACACAATGTGAAACTAAATAGTGGCGTCACAATCTCCCTCATTTAAGGCCTCCATTGATATCTAAACTATGTATTTTTCCTTAATGCTAACATGCGAAGCCCAATGGTGGCTATGCCATCATGCCGACAATCCTTTTGAGCATCTCACCATGCCTAGTATTGTGTCTTACAACTCACTTGCATGAGAGAATTGACCCATTAACTTGTTAAGCCCAACAATTGGTCCAAAATACTTAAGCCCAAGTTTGTGTCTATAGATAAGGGATGTATGGGTGAACGTTAAAGATTTGCAGGTGTTTAATTTGTTTAGCTGAGTGTCTCAGCATCGGGGTGATTATGTTGCAACGAAGATGCATGTATATCACTTGGTTATGCTTGTGTCGAGTAGAACTCTTGTGATGGTAAACTGAGTACACGTGCATGCATTCATACATATGTCACAGATTTCTCACTTGCCATGATTCCTCTCTTGCTAGGTTGATAGTTTAGGAGTTCTGACTAGACACCTATATTTATTATTATAATGTCTATTCACATTAGCTGCCATTAAGAACCCAAAAAAATGAGTAATATAAAATAAAAGGGGCATCTTTTGAGGCAAACAAAAAAATGAAGGCAATCTTTTTAAAATAAAAGGCAGGAAAAGATGGACATTGAGATAAATTAAGGTGAAAAGGGAGGCAGTAGTAACTAAAATTGAGGTTTCAGCATATAAAGGTTAGACATCAATTCCAAAAACTAAAATATTGTTCTTGGAGTTAGCATTATATTACAGTTGTAGATGTTCCTCATGTCTATAGTTGATGAATCGCTAGCCTTCATTTCACCATCAATTTTTGTCTTATAGTACATTGCCTGCATAATATAAGGTGAAATTGTTTAGTTGATTTGTTCATTTTTGTTCTTTCAAAGACGATTCTTGGAGTCAATTGTCAAAAACTTAAATCTCCTCTATCAATATACTATTGGAATCCGTAAATTTTTGTTTGTAGCCCTTTCACTTCTTGTTGGTTGCAATTAAAAACAAAGTTAATCACAATCATTCTTCAATTATTCTCTCTCCTCTCCTGAACAGATATCAATTCTTTACTGTCTTTTGTCTATCTCCTTGCCTTTATGATAAATTATCAAATTTACTCTCTCATTATTTTCTCATTTATCGATTGTGCAGTCACTGGAACTGTCTGTCTCTGTTACTTGCCATTTCATCATTCTAGACGTCAGAATGTTTCATTATATTCAATTCACAGGGAGTTGAGAAGATATCTAAATTTCATCTGTAGGGGAGTATTATATGTATTAGAGTACAGTGATTGGTACTCACATGGTATATTATGTCATTTGGTTGTTATGCCAGCCTCTGTGTGTATATTATCAGAATAATATAGTTTATCCTTCTCAACTATTTTCAGATAGATAGCGGAAACAGTGCTTTGATACCATAGTGCCATTTATCTTGGTCAAAGCATTGTGGCAATCCTTTTAATTTCCACGAAATAGACCTGCTATTTGTAGGCCAAAATGATTTAATTCCGCTGATATATGAAATTCCTTGATTTTGATATAACTTCTTTTTATTATTTTTTAAACACGTGTGATTCATGTTTAATTTGTTATTGAATTTTAGCAGATAACAATAACTGGCATCATTTGAAAAAGGCTGCCTTTAGTGCATCTGATTCATGAATTATTCTAATTTTGCAAATTCGTTATTTGATAGCTAATTTATATTTTTTGTGTATATTCTTAGGAATTGATTGGTGCATCAAATATTCTCGATACTGTTATCTCATAGTTCTTTAGTTATTCTGTTTAGCTTCATACTTTTGGTCATCACTGATAGTCTTCATGTTTTACTAGCATGAGTTTTGAAATTCATATATTTTTTAGGGAAGGACAAATCAGTAGTCTTGTGGAGCATACAGGACCACATTTCTTCTCTTGCAGAATCATCTTCAAAATCTCCTGTCACGTCAACACCGAATTCTGGCAGTAAGTCATCCATTAAATCTGGTGAGAAAAACCCAGAAAGTCTTGGACCAAGAGGTGTGTACCATGGTCATGGAGATACTGTTGAAGATGTTCAGTTCTGTCCATCTAGGTAAACCTGTGGTTAGTTTTTTTAGATGATTGATTCTTGTATTTTTTTTCCTTCCTATTTTCAATTGTTTAGTCATACTTGATTAGTTTCTGTCCAGTTCTGTCCATCTAGGTAATCCTTTGTGGTTTCTGTTTCTCTCCCTTTCTTGCTCTTTTCATGTATGTGTGGGTGTTTGTCTCTCTTTTTATGTGTGCATACTCCTTACTTGATTAGACATTTCACCCTTTTGTGGAAAAACTTATAAATGTTGTTTCTGTGTGTTGCATTGTTCTTGCACTGACTGCCTTATTTTAAATATGTTGAAGTGCACAGGAGTTCTGTAGTGTAGGCGATGATTCTTGCCTCATTCTATGGGATGCTCGAGTTGGTACTAGTCCAGTTGTCAAGGTAATAATTTATTCTCTTTCTCAAAAATCTTAATTGGTTAATGTTCTGGTAGACTTGCTCTTTCAAATAGATGAATTGAAACATCGATACAATTATATAGCTTAGAATTAGATCACATTGCCTTTTAAAATCTTAATTCATGTTTGTGCGAGGCTTAATTACGCAAACTGTTCCTTTTTAAGTTCTTAAATATAGGAGCAATTTATTTGGCTCCTTATGATTTGGGCTTTGAAATGCATTCACGAAGACCTAATAAATCTTTAAATTTAGTTAGTTAATTTTAGTCCAATTTCTCATTCAATTAACTAATTAGTCGTGCTATATTAGCTGATTAGAGGCTTGGGCAAACAGTTGCAGACATTTATTTTCCTCTGTTGACTGTATACTTATTTGCGTCTTATGTGCCAGGTTGAGAAAGCTCATGATGCTGATCTTCATTGCGTGGATTGGAATCCTCATGATCAGAATTTTATTTTGACTGGGTATATGTTGAGCTTTTTTTTAACCTTCCTCTTATGGTATTTGTGGCCGCCTTTTCTTATAGACATGATACTTCTTCTGTGAGTCAGGGATTAATGTTTGTCCTTGCTATTATGTACAATAACTTCATCCAGATCTGCTGATAATTCAGTTCGAATGTTTGATCGCCGTAACCTTACATCCGGAGGTGTCGGGTCACCCATCCACAAGTTTGAAGGTCACAAAGCTGCTGTTCTTTGTGTTCAGGCACGCTCTTTTGTCCTGCAATGTTCATTTTAAAATTCTTATTGAACTTTTGAACAATTTCTTAATGCAACGCCATATATTGTCCTTTAATTTTTGTGTTTTCGTTAAAAAATTTATTTCAGTGGTCTCCTGATAGCGCATCAGTTTTTGGAAGTGCTGCGGAAGATGGCTTTCTCAATATCTGGGACTATGAGAAGGTATTTGTTTATTGCCTGAGAATTCTCTTTGAAGAAAGACTTCATGCATTTTTTGGATGATTTTGGCAACAATGCTCGGAACCTCCTTTTTCTGATGTGTATTTGTTCTCCACTAATGCATAGCTGGTGGGGGTAAAGAGGAAAAATTACTGTTAATTTGTTCTCCATTTTTTCTGATGTGTTTTCCGTTGTTATCCGTGAGCATTTAACTTTTAAGTGCTTTCTATGAACTCAACAAGTGTGTATTCAAGGTTTTTGCTGAAATGATGTTTAATTCTTCACATTGCCTTTGGTTTCCTGATTTAGATTGGTAAGCAGAGAGAACTTACTGGAGTAAAAACACCCAAGTCACCTCCTGGCTTATTCTTTCAACACGCGGGGCATAGGTATGTGCATTACTCATGAATTCAATTTTGAAGCTTCTGCTCTTATGAAAGGCTGTGTAGTAGCTTGTCACTTTTTATGCGTAGATGTATGTATAGCACGTGGTTGGGGTTCCGACCCATATGGTGGTATTATGAAAAAAACACTTTACTAGATTGATGCAAATGTGCAGATATATTCACTCAAATCTTTTTGTTAACTGTAACATGTTTAGCATTTCGCTTAAACACAATGATGATGGAGCAACTGACTCAGGACCCATCCAAGCAAAGTTTCTCATGTTTATTTATTTATTTTTGTGAAGTGTAGTTGAGCAAACACATTTTTCACTATATATATATATTTTGATACTGACAATTCTGTACCATTTTCCGGAGCACTTTAGAGATAAAGTGGTGGATTTTCATTGGAATGCATCTGATCCATGGACTATTGTTAGTGTTTCTGATGACTGCGGAAGTACTGGTGGGGGTGGTACATTGCAGGTAAATGCTGAAGACCTTTGTTCGAGTGAAATTTATATTAATTTCGTCTTAAGAGGATCATTTTCTCCCCCATTTATATATTGTATGGGAACGAATACTTGCAGATTTGGCGTATGAGTGATTTGATATACAGGCCAGAAGACGACGTTTTGGCAGAGCTGGAGAAATTCAAAGCCCACATACTGTCATGCTCACCAAAGGCCTAGATCATCCCTATATTAATGGTATCAGGATTGGAAGACTAGTGAAGTAGATGTAACTGCCTTGTTATTTTCTCGCACTCTGCTTCTTTCTAAATACTGTAGGATGTTAGATGGAACTGCCTTGTTATTTTCTCCCACTACGGCTACTTTAGGGTGTTAGATGGAACTGCCTTTAGAATATTTGCATGATATTTCAGAAGAGTGATGAGTATTTAGATATGGAGCTGAGAGATTTGCTTTGCCTTGCTGCTCTTCCAAATTTGCTTTTCTTGACTATCAGGTAAGTTTTTGCAGCTAGTTGAAGCTAGACCCTACCCTGCGCCGGGTCCGGCCCGGACCCGGCCCGGGTCAACGGGCCGGGTGGCCCATTGACTCGGTTCGCCGGGCCGAACCGGAACCGGCCCGGCAGGATGCCGGGCCCAATCGGAATCGGCTCGACAGGATGCTGGACCGATTCCAACGCTCAGAACCCGTGAACCGGCAGTTAATCGTTGGGTCCAACGGCACTGAACCGTCGGTTCAGTGCCGTTGGAGGCTTTTTTTGATTTTTTTTCGACGGATGAGATCATTTGATCGTATTTTGATTAATGACTATGATTTAATAACCGTTATGATCCGAACTCTATAACTAGGAAGCTCATTTTATCATTTTCACACATAACATCTCTCTTCTCTCAATCTCTCATTCTCAACTTCTTTTCGCGTTCTTCATCGACGATAATGGAAGGAGGTCACAGAGCTTCATCATCTCGATCTCGAAGGGGAAAAGAAATTGCATACGAGGATCTCAACCTTCAAATTCAATTCACCGATGATGAGATCGAGACTCAGCCCTAACACCCTCCGATCCCCAAAACGCAAGGAAGTACCGATGCGATTACTTCTAAGGTTCGGGAAAATCCTCTTTTAAAATCGTATATTTTCACTAAACATTTTGAGAAGGTCACACTTCCGTCGGGAGAAATCGTGTAAAATGCAAGCATTGTAATGTTTCCTACAAATTCCAAGCCGACGGCGGCTATGGATCGTTGAAACGACATATAGAAACGAAGCACCCGACGGAATATGGACTTGACCGCTCTCAAACACAATTATCTAGATTTTCTAGCGGTAATAGTACTGATTCTGGTTTATTTTTATAATTCAGATAATAAATTAAGAGAATCATTAGCTAAATTTGTTTCCGTAGAATATCTTTCTTTTAGTTTTGGATCTAAATGCACATTTAAAGATTTTTTATAAAAAATCTCTTAATACTGCTGCTAAACGTGTACCTAGGACTATATTAACTCGTACAATTAAAAGATTAGTAAAATAAGAAAAAAAGAATTTAATTGAAGAATTTAATAAATTAAATAATAAAGTTTTTTTTGTTCCGATATTTGGAGTGAGTATAACATGTCATTGGATTGATAACTCTTGGATCCTTCAAAAAAGGTTATTAATTTATAGAGTTTTTGATGAATCACATACTGCTCATAATATTATACAATTATTACACATAGTTTTAGAAGAATATGGATTGACTCATCAAATATTTTCAATATCATTAGACAATCCTAGTTCTAATACCGCTTCAATAGATGAACTAAAATTTATTTGTCAACCTGCCATTGGAGGTTTATTTTTTCATATTCATTGTGTATGTCATATTTTAAATTTATGTGTTCAAGATGGATTAAAACTTTTACAAAATTATATTTAACCAATTAGAACCGTAATTTCATACTTATGGTCTCATCTATCTATGATGAAACAATGGGGTAGATTTTGTAAAGCTAATGGAATGCGATCAAAAAAATTCCCACGTGATATTCCAACACGTTGGAATTCAACATATCAATTATTACAAAATTCTTTTCAATATAAAGATTTATTATGTTTATTTTTTGTACAAAATATTAATACTAATATATATTTATTTTCACAACAATGGAATATTTGTAGTAGTATTTGTGAAATTTTAAAAGTTTTTAACAATGCAACTGAACAATTTTCTGATGTTTATTATCCTACTGCTCATTTAATTTTAGTAAATTTTTGTAGTATAGTATTAATATTAAATGAATATTTAAATGATAAAGCTTTAACTTTATGTATAATTAGGGGTGAGCAAAAATTCGGAAAAATCGAATTAACCGAACCGAACTGACCGAATTTTGAAATTCGGTTCGGTTAATTTGGTTTTAAGTTTTTTTTTCAAAATTCGGTTCGATTTTTTGTTAATTCGGTTCGATTTTTGGTTTTGAATTTTATAATTCGGTTAAACCGAATAAACCGATTTAACCGAATAAGAATATTAATTTAATTATTTTTTATTTAAAAATATAATTAAATTAAATAAAATCTTGTTTTTTTATTAAAATCAAATAAATTTTTTAAATTTCGGTTAAATCGGTTAATTCGGTTAAAAACTGAATTAACCGATATTTTATCGGTTCAGTTTTCTCGGTTTTTATTAAGAAATTCGGTCGGTTCGGTTATTTTGAAAAATATCGGTTTTTCGATTTTCGGTCTATTCGGTTCGGTTCGGTTTTAATCGAATACTCACCCCTATGTATAATAGTTATGAAAACTAAATGGAAAAATATTTTTATTTAATTTCTAAAATTTATTTAATTGTATTTGTTTTAGATCCTAGATTTAAATTAGAAGTTTTACGAGAAATGTTAACTTTATATTATGACGCGTTAATTCCTATTAAAGATTCTTCTTCTCCGGATCTTGCTAATATTGTATATAATATTAAAAATTATTTATATGATCTTTATAATCAATATTATGTTAAATATGGAACACAAATTAATATTTTTGAAACACAACAACCTACTACTACTAATTTAAAATTTACAAAAGCCTAACTTTTATTAAAAGAACGGACGAAACGTCCACGAGGATCTTGAAGTTCCACACACGAACTTGAGAATTATTTTACGACATCTTTTGATTTTAATGAAACAGATAGCGAAGACTTCGACATCTTGAAGTGGTGGTCACAGATGGCTCAAAGCTTTTCCGTTCTCTCCGTGATCGCAAAAGAAATTTTAGCTTCTCCAGTATCGACTGTTGCTATGGAGCAGACGTTCAGTGCCGGCGGCAACATATTAGATGAACGACAATCAACTATGTCTCCCGACTCATTGGAAGCTCAAGTATTATTTGACGATTGTACTAGAGCCGAGAAGCGAATCCAAGGAATGCAACTTTCAGAAGACGAAGTCGAAGAATTTGATACCGAAGGAACAAATACAACGGGAACGGGAGGAAATGCAAGTGAGTGAGAAAGGGTAAAAATGTAAAAGAACTATGTGAGCTTTGATTCTCCTATACCCTAAGGAGATAAGTAGACAACTTATATAAGTGCAAGTCTTTTTTTTAAAAAAATATATATTTTTTAATTTAATTTTTAATTTTTTAAATATAATAATCTTGAACCGTGGTGAACCGTGAACCGGCGGTTCCGAACCGTGAACCGGCGATTCCGAACCGTGAACCGTAACCGTCTTGGACGGTTAAGGTTAAGGGTAGACCTCCCACGAACCGTCGAACTGTTGAATCGTCGAACCGTAGGTTCCGAACCGTCGATTCTGAACCGTCGAATCATCGATTCTGAACCGTGAACCATCAATTTTGAATCGCGATCGGGTTTAGTTGAAGCAATGAAACTGTTAAATAGTCTAATATTAGCATTACATTATTGAAAGAGAAATAAGCATTACACGGCACCATAGCGACCGTCTATGTAGCCATACAGACTGCATGACAGATCTTCAAACACATTGGTTGAACTTACCTGATATGCCCTTGCCTGCTATACGAATTGCGCAGCTTCTTTGTGGCTGACCAACGCATTAATTGGAGTACTTGACATCCAAAGCAATCCCAACCAGCAAGGCTAGCCAGTCACCGTCCAAACGTGCTGGTGTGGCCTGCCCAATCAAATTGTGTCGGATGGGCAGTCCATCAAATTTTGTAGATTGAAACTTATTTTTCAGTTAGATCGTAGACTTTTCATTCCATTGAAAAATTTTCAGTTAGACGATTAGATCGTAGCTTTTCACCCGACTTCTTCGTACTATTATTAAAAAATTACTTTTCATTTTTACAAGATAGGATGATGATTACTTAAAAATTTAAGAGTTAAAATTTAGTAAAATCAATTTGTCAATCTTTTTCAAGCGTTAATCATAATATCCGAATTAATAATTTTATAATTTATTCTTTCTGTGTTGATTTTGAGACTTAGACAGAGATATTGCACAAGCGAATAGTCTTTTTTGCCCCTTCTTTGGCAACGTCTTGGATAATCATTCAATATAATTCCGAATCTTCAGCATCGTTCCATCAAATGTTTAATGAAACTTAAAAGTTTGGTGTCGTACAACTTTACTAATAAACATACCTATGCCTATACATGTTCGTTACTTATAAATTTCCGCAACATTTAAAGAAATTTACTAAAATCATTAAGTACAGCATTCAACCAAAATATACATCAGACGATGTAAACTAATGATGCATATATCAAATCTTTATAGGATGGACTAATAGTTAGTAGTATGTGAATGTTATCATCATAAAATTTGAGAGTCAAAATCTAACAAAGCCAGTGTACCCTCTCCACGCACTAATCATATCATTTAGACTAGTAGCTCTCGTGATTTACCTTCCGTGTTGACCCTAAGACAGATTAAAGGGGTCGCTAAGAATAAACGAATCGCCTTTTATCATTATATGACTATCTTTTTCAAATCAAATTTTCTCATACAACTCTCTAACTTGACTTCTTCTCATTTTCTAGTGCTAACCTGTCCTAATTCATGAATACTTCAGATTCTCGATAATTTAGATAATTTATGTTACAAATTTATTAGTACTTGCCTCATCAATCCTTAAATATGATAAATTTTTATATTTCTTAACGATATTTTTATACATTTGCGGAACCATCATCAATATAACACATGAATAGCTCAAGATCCATGGAAAATGAATTATGGTGGTATAGGACAACAAGAGATTGCACGATGAGAGAGCTAGTTGTGTTTGGGAAGCAAAATAAGCAGGTAGAGTGAGAAGGATAGCAAACGTAGAGTGCCGACGGATTCAATTCATCTGAGAGATGAAAAATTTGACAAAAATAGTACATACGTAAAATAAGAAGGATGGCACGTAAAAAACACAATGCATCAAGGAACAAAAAACTTGGCAAAAGATGCTGAGACACGTGGAGTGAATTATGGGCAAGAGTTGAGAGAATTTGTAATCGGGTGAGTATATATAACTCAATTTAGATGGACCTAACCATTGGATAGGACGGAGTCAAATTACAAGAAGTCAACTGGAGTCATGGACTAGGAAACTTACTGTAAGGTTTGTTTCAAGTGCTACACTGACTAATGGCTCATGAGTAGTCGTCTGCTAGCCCACAATCGACTATTAGTTTGTAATCTGTTGTCGACTGACAGAGTGATGCAGGTGTTGTCCGAGGAATTGAAGGAAAAGGTTGCAAGCTACGAGAATCAGTTAAGGTAGTTGACGACCCTAGATGGAACAGTTCACATAAGATTCATACGCAAGCTGAGAGAAAAAGTCGCACCCCACTAATGAACTTTGAATGAAGCAATCGTTACGGACTATATAACATTCAATCAAATGATAGTATATAACTACATGAATGGGCAGTCCGATATCAGACTGTATGATGTTAGGTAGTCATATAACGGCGTTATTGGAGAGGGTTTATTAACTCTTAACAAACTAATACAGCGAGAAGGACTGTTACGCATGGACATTTATAATAATCAACCAAAATCATGAACTATAATGTTCAACATAAGTATATAATATAAGAGTGATGATAGGGAGAGTGAATTTGGGAGAGTGAATTTGGGAGAGTGAATGGCGTGGCAGTTATTGTATACACATCCGATCGATGATCGGACACCACCGGCCGACTTCGGCCGCCGCCCCAAACCAAACTATACCCTGGGGGGCACGGTGAACCCGTCCGGGATCGCCACAATTGCGATCTCGCATCATTGACCGTCGATTTCGATGGGTTCACCGTTGCCGGCGATCCTGACGAGTTCACCGTCCTCCCAAGGTATAGTTTGATTCGGGACGACAATCAGAGGCCGCCGGTAGTGTCCGATCGTCGATCGAACATGTACACATTAGCTGGACGTCATTCACTCTCCCATTCACTCTCCTAAATTCACTCTATCAATCATTACTCTATATGCTTTAAATGAGCAATCTTGTGGGCTCCACCAGTTTGTTTACACAAAATGCACACAGTGTGCTACATTCCTTTTGGGATTTTTTTTTGACTAATTGTTAAATTTTTCAATTGAGTTGCACCATGAAAGTTCATCAGCTGATACCTAGCCCATACATTGAGCTATAACCATTGCTTAGCTCCACCTGCCCAATCTACCACCCTTGCCATTGATCAGACTGCCCATGAGACTTCCAATATGCTGCCCCTGCAGTCTGTCAGACAGTTAGGCAGGCCAAGTTACCTGAACAGTTTATTATTACACTGGTAATTTTCATTATTAATCCAAATCCTGATCTACAACATTCACAGGATTTCATAATTGAAAATCCAGATTCAATTCACTGTAGGTACAGGTTTTGGGCCTCTGTCTAGTAAATTTTGAAGAGTTACAGAAGTAGAATATATTGAAACATCTTTCATTTATTTTTCAGCTCAATTGTTGACTTTTCTTCAACTTCGTCGTTATTATTAACAAAATAACATGTACACGAGGCAAATGTGCTTCCCAAAGTGCCAATATGTTTGTATGTGTGTGTAGATATAAAAGACTTTTGCACTGCTTACGCTGTAAATCTTAATTCTATTAAAAATCAGCAACTATATTACCTTTTTCTTCTTTGGCAAAGACTTGGATAATCAGTCCATGTAATTCTGAATCTTCAGCTCTGTACAAAAACACATTAGATTTCCATCAGTGGCTTCTCCCACGGCAGCTACAATTTCACGGAGAACAAACTACAAATTAGAAAGGAATTCAAACCTTAGTAAGTGTGCTAAAAACCATGCCTAATAGGCACTTCTTCGATGCTAACAACATATCCAATTTTTTGATGTCTCTGAATTCATTCTTCACATTAGATTGAATTATTTTTAAATAGCAGCATAAATATCTTATTACAAGTGAATGATGTACTTGAGCCCACGGACCTATTAAGCCTAATGGATATTTTCATGTCTCACGGGATGGATTGATGACTAATGTATATGATATTATCATTTTGAGGTCTGAGAGTTAAAATCTGACAAAGTCAATATGGCCGTCTTCTCCATGCGTTAGTCACAATATCCGGACTAATAGCTCCTATAATTTATCTCCTCCGTATTAATCCTGAGAGTGATGAGCGATAACGTTAAAATGAGCGAATCATCTTTTACCATTCAGATGAACATTTTCACATTCAGCAAATATAATAATCAACCAAAATCATAAACTATAGCATCCAATAAAAGTATAACACTTAACTGTCATAAATGGGTAGTCTTGCCGCCTCTACTAATCCGTAATACTACATTAAATGCAAGCATAAGCATAAAGCAAGTATCTTTTGCGAAATCTTCGATCGTTGAACAGTGATGGATAGTCCATCACTTAAAATTACACTAGCCCATATGTCGACCAACCATTAGCACTCAAGTTTATCATGCAAGTATTGTACATCGATTGCCTAATCGGCTTAAGTTGTACTAAGACCTAACCTCAAATCTAATTTGTGATGTAATAATCATAACTTATTCACGTTGCAGGCACAACTAATTGGTATGCAATACTAAACGAAAATCATAATGTATAACATGTATAATATTAATTTAAGGCCAAATGAACTATTTTTGCACTAATTAACTAAACTAATGAACTATAACATTTAATCAAAATATATCAAATTAAAATCATATATAGGTAGCCTTACACTTACTAGATGCTAATCACAAATTTAATTTGTGATGTAATAGTCATAACGTTTGGCCAAGAGGACACAAATAATTGGTATGCAATAATCTATCAAAATGATGAGCTATAGCATCCAAATAAAGTATATAATTGCCTCCGGGACTATGGTACAGCGGTAGGGCGATTAATCGCTATCTCAAGCATTTGTGATTCGATCCCCAGCTACGGTGTTTTTGCAGAAATTTTTTCTCCAAATGGGTGGGGCGCAAATCCTGGGACGCTGGGCTTCTAGACCGTCCATTGCGAGCGCTTTCCGATTTACCCTGGCGGCCGGTGGGAAACTTTCGTGAGGCCGAGCCGATCGCCTGAGATTGAAAAAACCTCGTTAATAGCAAATAAAGTATATAATTTAGCATTTTTAACAGATTGCCAGATATCACTAAATTCCAAAGTTGTAAAAATCACTAGGTGGTAGTCGGGCGGAGGACTACCACCTAGCATCTAGTCGGCTCCTAGGCGGCATTAGATGGTACCACGGTAGAATACCGCCTAGCACCTAGGCCGACTTTTACAACAATGCTAAATTCATGAATTATTTATAAACAATGGCATAAAGGTGTTAATAGACAATGACTATTAAGCCTCGCAGATCAATTAGGCTAAACCAACTATCATAAATAGGTGACTTTTTGGTCTCTACTCATCAGCATATCAGAAGTATTGCATCAAAAGCGAATCATGGAATAATACCTTTAGCAAAATCTTCAACTTTTAGTTGCACAATTTAAACTGAATGGTGAATGTCGTCAGTTAACACTATACCTAGCCCATATATCGAGCTATCATCATCACTTAAGTCAATCATGCAAGTGTTCTAATTCGATTGCCAAATGAGCATAAGTTGTAATAAAATCTAACCTCAAGTTTAATTTGTGATCTAATTTCCATAATTTCTTGGCCTTGCTTTGCAGGTAATTAGTATAGGATGATAATGAATCAAAATCATAAACTACAACATATATCATATTTTATGCCAAATCTACTTTCTTCAACATTTAATGAAATTTACAAGCGAATGGTTGAAATAGAGATTAACATCGGATGTTTTATATGATCGTAAAGTACCTCTAAAACTTGAAGGAATGTTCTAAAAAATGACAGTTAGACTTGCTATGTTATATGGTACTGAATGTTGGGCTATGACTCGGACACATGAGCAAAAGATGAAAGTTGCAGAGATGAGGATGTTAAGGTGAATGTGTAGACATAGGAGGATGGACAGAATAAGAAACAAGAGCATTAGATAGAAAGTCGGAGTTGCATCTATTGAGAAAAAACTTCGAGAGACACGTTTGGGATGGTACGAACATTACTTAGACGACCAATAAATGCCCCTGTTAAACGATGTGAAACTATGATAAATTCGCACATTAAACGAGGGAGAAGAAGGACAAAAAAGAATTGGTCGACAACAATAAAATAAGATAAATTTTATTTAAATATAGATGATTATATAATAGGGGGCATAGCCCAATGGCCTAGAAGGATCCATATAGCTAATCCTACCTAGTAGGATAAAGCTTGATTGTTGTTGTTGTATTTAATGAAATTTACAAAAATCAAATGACATAAATGGGTAGCCTTACATATATTATATATTAACCAATTAACCATAAATCTAATTTGTGATGTCATAATTTGTTGGCCTAGTGGGCACAAACAATTGGTATGCCATAATCAAATAAAATTGTGGACTATAAATTTCGATCAAAATACGTCATTTAGCATCTTAAATAGGTGGTTGAATAGCACTACGTTAGAATAAATATATCTTAGAAGAGATAGTTCGAATATCCTTCTCAGTATTTCTTAATTTGCGATGCAATATATTTAGCTTCAACTTTTAGGGTAGGTGATTTTGTTGGTGCAGAGGGCACCAATCAAACTTATATTTTGATATTGTCAAAGGTTCAAGTTAAGCCGTGTTGTTATCTGATGAATTAAATAAGTTTGCATGCTCAACTTGAAAAGTCCTAGTAGGTCAGTTGGACCCGATACTAAGCAAGGAAAGCCTCAACAGATTATGGAAACCAAACAAGAAGTCCAGATGGGGTCAAGCGGACCTGACATCTGTAGGTGGATTCGATAGGTTTGGAGAACCGGATACCAAATCAAGAGGAAGCCCTGACAGGCCGATCCGATGCTAAGCAGTTTAAGTCCAAATACATTTGAAGGACCTGATGTTTGGTAGGTAAGTCAAGATAAGCTCCTGGAGGGAGTGCAGCGAGGTTGTGCTCCAGATGGGACAAACCTTAGACGCTGATCCAACTGAAGAAACCAATGGAGGCTTCTAAGTTGAGATCATGCCAGTCCTAACTATCATACTCATGCATATTTTCTATCTATTGTGTTAACTCAGTTTGCAGGATCATAACCCTTTGAACTTCAAAGGGTCATAATTTTTGACTCGGGACTCAAAATCAAGCTCTGTCAGCTGCCAATGCAGAACTCAAAGATCAAGATTTGTTGTTCAAACGGCCGAACCAAAGGAAGGGGTTCAGACTACTGATAAATGGCACACTGAACTGCCTAATCTAGCACAAATCAGATCAAAGTACACAAATTTAGTATAACAACATATTTAGTCGACTGATGAAAAGTGATCAATTGACTGATCCATAAAAGAAAATGACAGATGATCAGATTGGATCTTTCAGGAAAGGAATCCAGAGGTTAATCTTTATCAGTCGACCGATTAGAATAAAGAAGGATAGGTGTAGGAGTTCAATCGACGGATAGTGGATCAGTTAACTAAAAGGTTAAGCCGACGGAACGGTGGATTAGTGGACCGAATGATGCCTATAAAAGAAATCCTCAAGGTCCGAGTCAAAACCACAACTCTCTGCCTGCTTCATCTCATTTCTGTTGCTCCAACTACGCAAGTTCGCTACTACTACACCAGAAGGCTTGCTGACAACCTACGCTAAAAGCTTCTATCTTGTTGTCGGTATAGTTACTTTTGGTACTTGCATTCATTTACAAGGAGATAGTAAAGTGTTACTATCATTCTCTCATTCTTGTACAAGTTTGCTTTTCTTCGAAAGATTTCGGAAAAAAAAGCTATAGTGGATTGACCATCGAAGCAATCAAGGATCGTGGACCCTGGAGTAGTAGTCACTAGACTACGAACCAAGTAAAAAAAAGACTTATGTTTTTGTTCCGTTGTTACTATGATTTGAGTCTTACATAAAAAAAAAGATTTTAAAACGAACGAAATTCAACCCCCCCCCCCCACCCCCCTCCCCTCACCGTCTGTCATCTTTCACGTCTTATGTGTTATAGTTGCCCTTTCCTACTTGCTACAGCTGTGTCCAAGAGGGGCCATTTAATAAGGACTCGAATCACTCAAGTTGGTTATTATCAAATCATAGCTTATCACACTATCAAGTTCACCATTATGCCAAACTAATATTATTGAGCTCATAGCAATAATAACATCAAAGAGATATTATCATCAGAAATTATTTGCAATACCACAAACTTAGAGCTTTATTTTCATGAAGGTGATAGCATTTGCTTTTTGTCATATTCCACTTTGTAGCATTGCATCTAGAAATGGCAAGGAAATAAAAAGCATTTTAGTCCATGGGAGTTTTTATGGAAATGCAATAGGGTAATGAGTGTATTAAACTCATATAAGATATATTTGTTAGTTGGCGTGATGCATCAATTAAAAGAGGCAAGTATCTAAATAACAAAGGTTGTCTCAGCCAACCAATTCAGCAAGCAAGTTTGAATTAGACATCCTTTAATACAAAGGTACTGATCCCGGCTTAGCTTACGTGTCGCTTGGCCGGCCAGCCTGGCACCACCTAGGGGCGAGTTGGATTAACCTCGTAGGTGCTGGATGGGACGAGGGGCGAAGTAGAAACCCTATCGCTCACCCGACCCAGGGAAGACCGACCGCAGACGTTGCCTCAGCCCGAGTCCCCGAGCCTAACGCCGAGTAACTGACCCCGGCTAACACACCTCTCACAGAGGGTTAGCGCGCAGGGTTCCCGTGACTGAGCCCCGAGCAGGCTGATCACCCTTCTTACCAAGTCAGCGAAGGTTGTCCGCACCTTGCTTTAGCACGCCATTCTCGCCCATGCCGGTGAGTACACCTGAGCCTCCTCGGACTTGGGCAGGAGCTTTGCTTTACTCAAGAGATTGCGCAGGTAACCCGATCTCACTCGGGTGAGCCAAAAGAGGAGTCGGTGGGTTACCCCAGCTTCTGTCTGCCCGACCCCCACTCCTTGCCACCACATGCAATGGTCCTAGTACGGGGGTCGGCGTAACCCTGACCTATTTAGAGCGCATGTCGCGAGCGGCACATTAAATGACCCCAGTACGGGGGTTGGCGCGGGCCTCACTCATTTATAGCACATGTCTCGGGCGCCCTTTCAGCCCCGTACTTCTTGTACTTCTGTCCGGAGCAGACACCTTGCACCATGCCGCGCTGCCACGTTGCGTGGCGCCACTCGGTGCCCAGAGCTGACAAACCCATACCTCTGTCTCAACCTGGTACGGAGGTGAGGTTGACATGGGCAGGGCCCTGTCAGCTCCCCCGGTTATATAAACCCCTCCTCCCTTCGGCCCACAGGTACGCAAACTGTTCATTTCCGTCCACTGCTTTTGTTTTCTTGCTCTCTTCTCTCGCGCGTGGGCTATCTTGACCGTCAAAGGGCCTGACCGGGGACTTTTCCTGACGGGTTTTCTAACGGTCCTCTCTTGTAGGTCAGCCGCCGATATCAGCAGTTCGTGTCACTCGGGAGACCGTCACGCTCTTAGAATTCTATCTCACTCGACGACAGGATCAGGTTCTAACAGCACTACTAACAGGCACAAAACATTAATTTATCTAAAAAGAATTGAAACTTTTAGTGAAGCACTTAAATAACTTACGATACGTGCGTGAGTAAATTTAATAAGAAAATCTGAAACAAAACGTGCAAGGGGATATTTTCTCCTTCATTGAATGTGAAAAGGGACCTTTAGTTCACCTCATAATGCCAGATTATGTTATGTATGCAATTTCCTCGCGACAAGTGATGCTTAAAATTAAAAACGTGCATATTTGGGACCCAGGAAAAGGAAAAGAAGCAAATATGCGATTACCAGTTCGTCAGAAGGTTTTACATAGTGAGTCCGTACTGATAACTCCGAAACCCATGGATCCAATACTGCCAGGGAACTCAAAACCTGTACATTTCAAGAATACATACGATCATGGAGCAAGAATAAGGCTTCAGCACTCGCAACATAGGCGATTGACCTTGAAGGCTGAACCCTAAAGATACCGCTCAACCTAATTTTATAAGGTTCAATTGCAACATTTAACATGCAAATCGTGGTCAATCGACTGCAAACCAATAAGAAAAAAGGTGCATCCAGTGCAGAAAAGAAAAACGAGAGAATGGTGATCTTGTTTACCCTCGCCTGTCCAACTTGTGGACATCAAACATCATCATAACGAAGAAAGGGCCGAGACAATCAATAAATGCTATAGAATGCCGATTTATCTTACCCTTGCCGATCTCCTCTATCCAGAGAGATGGAAGGCGAGTGACGAGGAAAAAGCGACAATGAAAGGAGCCGATGCAGGTGGAGATAGAGGGATCCTCATCGGAGAAGAGGTGGTGGAAGTGGATCAGAGCGTTGGCCGCGGGGGCATCGCATTGATCTACAACGCCGCTTGCCCGCTTCTCCGGACCGCTACTCTCATTAACTCAGTGTTTGGGAGAGTTTTATTTTTTGAAAAGTGATTCTTGTAGTGATTATTTTGAAGTTAGTAAGAAGCTAAATTAAATAGTGTTTGAAAATAGAAGTCAAAAATTGATACAAGATAAAGTTTGAATGTTTGGAAGAATAATTGCTTCGAAGCTTAATTTTTAATTGAATGACAATAATATCCTTAAACTATACAAATTAATCATTTTTTAATTATTTAAATATAATTTCGATACTATCAATAATTTATTCACGTAATTATTATTATATTTTAAATAGTGATATAATTATTATTATATTTTAAATATAGTATTAAAATTAATTTTTTAATAATTTGAATATTTGAAAAAATATATAAAATTAATAAAAAAATAAAAAAATAAAAAATAATATAATTTATATAAATATAATATATATATAGCGGCAAGTGACAATCAGGTAAAATGTTATATTATTTAAGGATATAAATATTATTTTTTAATGTTATATCATAAATAAAAAAGCAGAAGCAGGTAGAAGCATCAAATTCTTACTTCTAACTTTTGAGCAAAAGTAACAAAAGCTAAAGCAGAATCTAGCCTTCCCAAACACTCAAAAGTGATTCTGTGTAGCCAGAATCTAAAAAACAGGTAGCATAAGCTCTCCCAAACACTCCCTAAATGGGCTCCGTTCGCCTGTCGCAGCGAATGGCCCAAGTATAATCCGACGTTGAAAAGAAAATATCTAAAAAAAAATTATAGGGGGTTTGATAGGAGTGTTTTTCATTTTCATTTTCTATAAAAAAGTATAATTTTCTAGAAAACGTGTTTGATTTGTATTTTTCAACTTTGTTTTTCAAAAAAAGATATAGTGTTTTTTGAAAAATTAGAGAATAAAAAAATTATTTTCCAGAAAATAAGAAAATGCGATTTTATATAAAATGAAAATAGAAAATGGAGCAAATCAAACACCCCCTTAGTACCCCATGTTAGTGTGGCTAATAAAAATATTCAACGAGATAACAGATAAATTTGAGATGATCAATTCGATCTCACGGAAATTTTTCACTGATCATTAGGATAAATTAAAAAGTGTTCATGATGGATGGTCTAAAAATTGAGTGTCTCATGTTCACACCTCATTTTAAAAAAAATCATATAAAAAATATTATAATTAAAAATCAAATTATAAATATTTATAAAATAATGATTAATCTTCTAACTGACTAGATCATAGCCTGGGACACGTTAGTGTGCCAATAACTCCTCCAAAGTACATGTGGCTTAAACTTATGCCTCAATTCTTACTTTTTATCACAGCTGTCAGCTAATCATCTCATTCATCGTTGGGACTATTAAAATAGATTATAATAAATAATAAATTAATACTCTTAAGATTATATTGGATAAGAGGTGATCTATCTTATAATATAATAAGATTATATTATAAAATTAATTATTTTATTTAATATAATTTTAAAATTATAATATAATATAATCAAATTTAAAATTTAATAAAATTTTATAATTTAAATTATAAAATCAAAAATATACCATCTGAATTATATTCTAAATTTAATTATATTATAAATTTGATTATATTATTCTTAATAAAAATAATGTTGATATCTACCTCGGTAATTATTCTAATAAATTTTAAAATTAATTTCAATGAATATAAAACATCTTCATTCTGTCGCGAAGTGAGGTGGAATCTCCAAGAACGAGATGGTCTCCCGAGTGCCACGAGCTGCTGATGCTGACTCCGATTTATGAAAAAATGACCGTTAGCAAATCCGCCGGGAAAAATCCCCGATCAGGCCCTCCGACGGTCAAGTCAGTATCCGCAGGAATATAGTGAAGCAAAGAGAGCAGTAAACAAGAGCAAGATCGTGCATACCTGCGGAATGAGGAAGGAAGGGGCTTATATAGCCGGGGAGCTGACAACCCCTGTCTGTGTCAATCACTTTTCGGTACCTGTATGACACAGGGGGTATGGGTGCTTGTCAGCTCATGGGAAAGTGTCGATATGCACCGCTCTGCCTGACCCCTCGAAGGGCGATATGGCGCGGGGTACTTGGGTAGTACAGTAGTACAAAGACAGCGGGATATCCGTGACGTGTGCGATGAATGAGTAAGGCTCGCGCTGACCCCCGCATCATGATCGTACATATGATGTACTGGAGTGGAGGTGGCATAAGGAAGCACCGGTCTTGAGACCGGTCGCCGACCGACTGGCCCGAGTGATACCGACCGGGTCAGGCGTGATGCCTCTGAGTGACGTGGGGTACGTCATGAGCAGGGGGTGCGGAGATGTATTTGGTTTGCCCGCTCTCGGGTCACCTGGTTGAGAGGCCAAGCTAGGGGATGCCGAGACTTGACCCACCCGTCTTGTCCCTGGGTCAGGTGGCCAACCCCGGTGGCCGAGTCAGGGGACGTTCAGTATCGACCCGTTTGACTTGACCCAGGGTCGGGCGGTTGGTGGTTCGAGCGTTCCCTAGTTCGGGAACTCTCTGAGTCGGGCCTTTGTCGGCCCGTCCTCCATCAATCGTCGTATATTATTCAAGTCAAGGTCGGCTCCTCAGTGTCCCTAAGTAGGTTGGACCGGGCCGAATTTGGTCAGCTAGCCTCCTGAGCACCTCGGTTCACTTGGACTCCGGGGACTTCAGCTTCGACCCTATTTAGACGTGGCGCCAGGTTGACCGACCGAGCTATCCGTCAACTAGGCCGGGATCCCACCTTATTAGATATGTCACCTTGATAACCATCATTTTATTGATTATTTTAGGCTCTAAAATCCATGTTTGATCTATATTTTATATGCTTAAGTTTGCAATTGTAGTAGGTTTCATGTATTCCCTTTATTTTGGCTTTTAATTCAAATCTTTAAAAATTTGGGATATTTTTGGCACTAAATTTGAATATCATTTTGTATGCTTCAAATGATCATGGACCTAGATCAAATCGGGTCAGACTTGAGTCAGCATTGGATCCAGATCAAAGGGATCAAGCATCGGATTAATAGGAGTCGTCCATTCCAGAGAACGGCTAGATCTGAGCCATTGGTTAACTTCTGGTCGATCCGAGTCCAAGATAGAATCAATCATGACCAGAGATCAAGATCTGAAAATTTCAGCCAAATCCGAAGTAATCTGACCGTTGGATCGAGCTCAAGATGTTCTAGACCATCCATTCAAGAAAAGGGAAGATCTGGACCATCCGCCACTGATCTGGTTAATCCGAGTTGGGAACAGGTAGATCAGGACCATTGATTGGGATTTGTGGAGTTTGGTTCAGATCTGAAGGGATCTGACCGTTGGATGAAGTCAGATTGATCTCAGCCGTCTGCTGCTTCTATCATAATTTGGCTGGACCAAGTGCTGTGCCGAACCAAGGGGTCTGAACCCAACTGCTCTGGTTTGACTGGACCGAACCACAGAACTGGGCTGAACTCAAGCTGAGCTGTGGGCTGAGCAAGGACTGAACCAAAGGGCTCTGGCTTGACTGGACTCAATCCGCGGAAGCTGGCTGGACTGAACCAAGCTGAACTCAAACCAAAGACTGGCTTGACTGAGCCGTATTCTTGGCTTGGCTGACCGAACCCATGCGCAGCCAATTGACACACACAAAAAGGGATCATCACCGCGCGACCTAAGCATCGACTCCACACGCAGGCTCACGGCAATCCTTCTCCTCCTCCATCTTCATCGTCACCGCAACTAGGGTTAGGGGTTCCAACCCTAGTCGGCCGGAGCTTCGATCAACCGAGTTTGAGGGGTTCCCGACTTGTTCATCCACCTTCACGGCCGGAGTTCATCATCGCCACGGTATCCACATCCACCTCTTCTCTTTCGGGGTTCGGAGAGAAGAGAGTAAGGGTTCTCTTTCGGGGTTCGGAGAGACGCCAGCCATCCACCGCCGTTAGCCATCTCCATCGCACTTCATCGCCGCAGTTCTTCTTCTTCATCAACAGTTTTTCTTACTTCGGCACGTTTCTTCACATCAGTTCTTCACAGAGTTCCTTCGCAGCAATTCATCTTCACAACAATTCCAGTAGATTTCCAGCATCGCAGTTTTTCCTTTGGCACAGTTTTTCTTCACTTCAATTCCAGCAGCTTTTCAATTTCCAGCCAACAGATTTCATTCCGAGCCGCAGCTTCTTCTTCAGCAAATCCCTTCCGGCAGCCAGCAGCAATCCTCCACAGCAATTCACTTTCCTGCAGTCCATCCAATTTCCAGAAGTTCTTCCTTTAATTGTTGTTGTTGATTGATCTTAATTGTGTTTGAATGGCTGTGATAGATAGTTTGTTGGATGTTCGTATTGGATAGAACTTTCTCGTAGCAATTGGCACGTTCTTGAATCAAATTCAATCATGCTTAACTTGTGTTTGATTAAATGCTTCTTAGATCTGTTAATTTCAATTGTGATGATTCTTAATTGTTTAATTTTTGCTTTGTGTTGCTTTTTCCATAGCTTTAAGTTTCATGTCTTCATTACATGCAAATAGGTTAGGAAATTAAATTTCTTTCATGTTATAGGTTTTATTCCATGCCTAGGTTTCATTAATGCCTTATTTCCTGAATGCTTCTTTCACATTGCCTTTTCTTTTCTGCAATTGTAGTTAGGGTAATTTAGATTTCCTTACCTGTATTGTCCTTCCTTAATTAGAACTAGATTTTATATTTGCTCTGTTATTCATTTTGTAGTCCTAGCTCTTAAATCCAAAACCCCAATTTCATATTAAAAATCCAAAAGTAATAAAATACGATTCTGAGATTTATCTTGCACCTACTACATTCGTTGGGAGACGACTCGAGTTACTCTATGTTACATTAGTGTAGAGGAGTTCGATAATTAAATTGTATTTGAAACCGTGGCACGACAGAAGCGGTTATCAAATTTGGCGCCGTTGTCGGGGAATGTAGTGGTGCTTGATAATTATATCTTTTGATTCTATTCTTGATTGCTTTATCTTTTGTATACGGTTGCTGCCATTTTATTTGCTTTGTGACAGGACTGCCAGTTCAGAATGTTTTCATCTACTTACCAGCAGCCGTATCAGCAATTTCAACAGCAGAACCAATATTTTCAGCAGTCCCAATCAAATTTTCAACAACCAAGTTATCAATTTCAGCAAGGGCAGACACAATGTCAGCCTATTCAACAATTTCAGCAGCCCTACTCAGATTTGCAGCAATATCAAATTTTCAATCAGCCACCACAACAGTTTCAACCACAATTTCAGAATTTTCAGCAAGGGTACAATCCAAATTTTCAACAAAATTTTCAACCATTTCACCAGCCTGAAGCATTTCAACAATTCAATAAACAATGTCAGCCCCAACTTCAGAATTTTCAGAACAATAATTTTCAGCAACATCATCCTTGTTATCAACCCAATTTTCAGCAGTTTAATCAACCCATTCAACCATTTGAGCAGCCCCAACAGTTCCAATTTCAGAATTCACAGCCTACTCATGGTCTTCAGCAGCCTTTTGCTACATTTCAAGACCAACAGGAGTTCTA
This sequence comes from Boesenbergia rotunda, assembly GCA_024364735.1. Taxonomy (NCBI): domain Eukaryota; kingdom Viridiplantae; phylum Streptophyta; class Magnoliopsida; order Zingiberales; family Zingiberaceae; genus Boesenbergia; species Boesenbergia rotunda. The sequence continues at coordinate 869,603 of JAGFNQ010003872.1, forward strand.
CACCAAGCTTCAAAACCTTAGAAGATGCCTTGAAAATTGGGTTGATCAAATGGATCATACAGAAGCCGCAAGATCAGGACAATTATCTCCTCAGGCTACTCAGGATTTTAAGGGGCATGATTGTGAACTAACTTGGAGGTTGGTGGAAGAAGAAGAAGTCATCAAAATCAGGAAACCTAGAGCATGCATCCCTCCAGAGATTCCTGTTCAAAATTCAATTCCAAATTTTTCAGCTCAAGAAAAAGATTCTGAAGCACTACAGGACCCTTCTCATCTTTTATTTTGTGATGATAGTGTTATTGATGGTCCTAATTTTTCTAATATGGTTGTTGCAGATATTACTGAAGAAGCATGCATAGGAGATAATTCTACAGGTGTAAGGGATTGCACTAAGCCCCATGGACTACCAATAGTGATGGATACATTAGAAGATTCAGAGGACAAACCAGGAAGTGTAGGGACTTGCATGGTGAAAGCAAGAACCCAAGAATCACCAGAACCTGAACCTGAAGAAGAGATTGCTCATTACCAGGAGGAACTAATAATTACATCTATTCTTATAGAACCTCCAGGTATTCTTCAGCAAGATCAGGTAAGTATTCTTTCTATTTCTTCTGAAGATTGCATAGAGGTGCTTCAAACTAATTTTATTGATTGTAAAAAATTTTGGAGGCACCTAAAATTGATGTTGTTTGTTATGATGAATCCCTTGATACATCTTTTGTGGATATGGATTGTAAAATTTTTTTAGAAGTGCCCCAAATTGATGTTGTTTGTTATGATGAATCTTTTGATACATCTTTTGTGGATATGGATTGTGAAAATTTTTTAGAAGAGCCTGAAATTGATGTTGTTTATTGTAATGAATCTCTTGCTATATCTTATGCTGAAGTTGAATGTGAAAAACTTTTGGAGGTACCCGAGATTGATTTTATTGGTTGTGACACATTTCTTGATATACCTTGTGTAGAAACTGCTTGTGAAAATCTGATAGAGGTATCTAAAGTTGATTTTATTGGTTGTGATGCATGTCTTGCTACATCTTATTTAGAAATTGATTGTGAAAATTCTATGGAGGTACGTAGTGTTGATTTTATTGGTACTAATGAATTACTTGACACATCATATGCAGATATTGACAGTGAAAATCTGATAGAGGTACCTAACATTGATTTTATTGGCAGTGATGCATTTTTGGATTCTTTTTATATAGAGATTGATGATATTACACTTCTTTCTTACCCTGCACGCTTGAGAGAGGTATTACATGGTTTGGCAGGGTCACGTAGGCTTCTGAAGTGGGTGCTCCATCTGAACAGACTCCAACCTCCTGAAAGGACTTCCAAAAAGCATCAAGAGGGAAGAGTTGCTTTTATTTTGACTAGTAGCACTCACTCTCTTAAGTGGATCTTGCACCTTAATCGCCTTCGGCCACCTGAACATCTCCGCCAGGAATAAAGGGGAGTTTGTTCCTTTACTTTTCTTTTCTTATTTTTCTTCATGTTTACACTTGCATGTTTGTTTACTTTTATACTTTGCATTTATACTTTGTTTCCTCATTCTGCATTTTGTTTGGTTTTGAATAAATCTTGTTTGATTTCGAGTTGTATTTCCTTACATGTTCCTTTATTATGCTTTGAGAATCATAAAAGATGGTTAAGTCTGACTATTGAGTTTTGGTTTCCTTGGTATGCTTGGGGATATTAATTGCATTTAGTCATTTGTTGTGGTGATAGACTCTATCTTGTTGGATTAAGCATGATATTTTATTGATCACCTAGTGAGGATATTGTCGTGCCTATCCTTGATCCTCTTATGTGTGATAGCATTTGTGATACTTGATACTCTAGAACTTGCTTTGATTCTTTTTGAAATTACATTAGCATAAGCTTACATGAATATGATAGAGGCAACCTTTCTTGTTGAACTCTTAGTTTTCCTCTACTTTGCTATTGTTACTAGTGAGCGTTTCACCTATTATCTTCATTGTCTTGCAGATCCTCTCATTGTCACTAGATTATCACTGTATTATCTTTGTAGCTTATTCTTTCCTTGAGCATTCGATGAAAGCATGGGGTGATTGCATGATGAGTACATTTTTATTTGTCTATTATTAGCTTCTATTATTGTAAGTTTGAGATGTTATCATGCTTTGATACATATTTAGTAGTTTTCGTGAGACACTCAAATTTTAAGTGGGGGGGAGACAAGTGTGTATGGACGAATGCTTGTGTGAAAAAAAAATCTCTCCATGTGAAAAAAAGAAAGAAAATCTCTCTATGTGAAAAAAAAGAAAGAGAGAAAAAATAATAAAGATGAAAAAAAATTGAAAAAAAAATATTAAAGAGAGTGAAAAAAAATTTCCTCAAGCATTCGGGATGTTGTTAGTGATGAACAAAAAGGAATATTTTTTTGATGTGTACTCTTTTGATATTATTGTTTAGAGAAATTCAAGAGTTATGTTGTAATCCCTATATGCACTTTGCGAGATGTTGTAAATGGTTGATGTGTAGTGCATTGAAAATGTGCAAGGAGAATTTTGAGTGTTGGAGGTTTGATTGAGTTACTTATTTTGCCCTATTGTTTGATTGTGTACATCATGTTAATTACCCCAATGCTCTCATATTCTCTTTGATCTTCTTTCATGCTCTCTATGATCTTCTTTGTTATCTACCATTCTTGTTTTCTTGTAGCACTTGGTTTCATTATTATTCATTGAAGAGCCCTCTTGATTTGTGTACTTATGTTATAGTAGTGGAGAAGTAGAAGATAAGCAAGCATATGGTAGTGCAATGTCATGAATGTTTTGAGAGAACTCCACTTCCATATCTATTATTTTTTGTGAGCATCAGTGCATATATCCATCTTGTGAGGTTTTTGTCATGCTTAGTTCATTCAAGTTGATGAAATTATCATGTTTTTGACTTATGTGAGATTTGGAACCATAAATACATGGCTGCTTGAGACTTGATGATCCTAAGTAACTTTCTTTTATTATTTCTTAAAGTATTGATAGGAGATGTAATGTTTGGGAGATGTATTGTTTTCTTTTAGTTTTATTTACTTGCCCGAGACGTGTAAGAATTAAGTGTGGGGGAGTTGATAACCATCATTTTATTGATTATTTTAGGCTCTAAAATCCATGTTTGATCTATATTTTATATGCTTAAGTTTGCAATTGTAGTAGGTTTCATGTATTCCCTTTATTTTGGCTTTTAATTCAAATCTTTAAAAATTTGGGATATTTTTGGCACTAAATTTGAATATCATTTTGTAGGCTTCAAATGATCATGGACCTAGATCAAATCGGGTCAGACTTGAGTCAGCATTGGATCCAGATCAAAGGGATCAAGCATCGGATTAATAGGAGCCGTCCATTCCAGAGAACGGCTAGATCTGAGCCATCGGTTAACTTCTGGTCGATCCGAGTCCAAGATAGAATCAATCATGACCAGAGATCAAGATCTGAAAATTTCAGCCAAATCCGAAGTAATCTGACTGTTGGATCGAGCTCAAGATGTTATAGACCATCCGTTCAAGAAAAGGGAAGATCTGGACCATCCGCCACTGATCTGGTTAATCCGAGTTGGGAACAGGTAGATCAGGACCATTGATTGGGATCTGTGGAGTTTGGTTCAGATCTGAAGAGATCTGACCGTTGGATGAAGTCAGATTGATCTCAGCCGTCTGCTGCTTCTATCATAATTTGGCTGGACCAAGTGCTGTGCCGAACCAAGGGGGCTGAACCCAACTACTCTGGCTTGACTGGACCGAACCACAGAACTGGGTTGAACTCAAGCTGAGCTGTGGGCTGAGCAAGGACTGAACCAAAGGGCTCTGGCTTGACTGGACTCAATCTGCGGAAGCTGGCTGGACTGAACCAAGCTGAACTCAAACCAAAGACTGGCTTGACTGAGCCGTATTCTTGGCTTGCTGACCGAACCCACGCGCAGCCAATTGGACACACACAAAAAGGGATCATCACCGCGCGACCTAAGCATCGACTCCACACGCAGGCTCGCGGCGATCCTTCTCCTCCTCCATCTTCATCGTCGCCGCAACTAGGGTTGGGGGTTCCAACCCTAGTCGGCCGGAGCTTCGATCAACCGAGTTTGAGGGGTTCCCGATTCGTTCATCCACCTTCACGGCCGGAGTTCATCATCACCACGGTATCCACATCCACCTCTTCTCTTTCGGGGTTCGGAGAGAAGAGAGTAAGGGTTCTCTTTCGGGGTTCGGAGAGACGCCAGCCATCCACCGCCGTTAGCCATCTCCATCGCACTTCATCGCCGCAGTTCTTCTTCTTCATCAGCAGTTTTTCTTTCTTCGGCACGTTTCTTCACATCAGTTCTTCACAGAGTTCCTTCGCAGCAATTCATCTTCACAGCAATTCCAGTAGATTTCCAGCATCTCAGTTTTTTCTTCGGCACAGTTTTTCTTCACTTCAATTCCAGCAGCTTTTCAATTTCTAGCCAACAGATTTCATTCCGAGCCGCAGCTTCTTCTTCAGCAAATCCCTTCCGGCAGCCAGCAGCAATCCTTCACAGCAATTCACTTTCCTGCAGTCCATCCAATTTCCAGAAGTTCTTCCTTTAATTGTTGTTGTTGATTGATCTTAATTGTGTTTGAATGGCTGTGATAGATAGTTTGTTGGATGTTCGTATTGGATAGAACTTTCCCGTAGCAATTGGCACGTTCTTGAATCAAATTCAATCATGCTTAACTTGTGTTTGATTAAATGCTTCTTAGATCTGTTAATTTCAATTGTGATCATTCTTAATTGTTTAATTTTTACTTTGTGTTACTCTTTTCATAGCTTTAAGTTTTATGTCTTCATTACATGCAAATAGGTTAGGAAATTAAATTTCTTTCATGCTATAGGTTTTATTCCATGCCTAGGTTTCATTAATGCCTTATTTCTTGAATGCTTCTTTCACATTGCCTTTTCTTTTACGCAATTGTAGTTAGGATAATTTAGATTTTCTTACCTGTATTGTCCTTCCTTAATTAGAACTAGATTTCATATTTGCTCTGTTATTCATTTTGTAGTCCTAGCTCTTAAATCCAAAACCTCAATTTCATATTAAAAATCCAAAAGTAATAAAATACGATTCTGAGATTTATCTTGCACCTACTACATTCGTTGGGAGACGACTCGAGTTACTCTATGCTATATTAGTGTAGAGAAGTTCGATAATTAAATTGTATTTGAAATCGTGACACGACAGAAGCGGTTATCACACCTCTCTTATACCAAAAAAGATTACTATACTGAAACAAAATAATTCTGTAATTAATTATTTATTCATATTTAACGGACGATACTGATTTAAGATGAATATTATCACGCTTGTTCGAATAACAAATTAATACTGAGACACTCATCTCACACATTATTTTTTTAAATTACTAAATTATATATTAATTTTCTAAAATATTCCTTCGTCATGCCCTTGTCAGCCCTCCATCAACTTTCTGCCCAATCAATAGCTGGGAAATAACAACCAAGCTCAAGCTGTGGCCGTGAAGACGACACAACTAGCTAGCTAGACTCTCCCCGATTCAAAATTAACGGTTTAATGATTCAGATTAATTGATTCAACGATTTTCTGGATGGTTGACTTTTAATTTTAACCATCCAAAATAACTATAAATCATGATTCAAAATCGTTGATTCATAATTTATACACGATTCATCACGGTCCATCATGATTCACGACACGATCTATGTACAGTTAGCATGGTTCAAGAATATTATTATAAATAAAATAAAATAATAATTTTTTACTAAAACAAATATATTTATTTAAATTATCTACCTATCCCTTTAAAATATAAAAGAATCCAAGCCATATAATTATCTCATCTTTTTACCATGTGAATTTTTTTATTGGTAACCCAGATGGTATGAAAATACTAAAATAAATTTAAAATTTAAAAAATAATAGTTACTAAATCGTAATCATCCAAAAAAAAGTAAAAAAACAATTATTTACTTTCTTATTTTTATAAAAAAAATTGAATATCAATTTAATATAAACTACTTGGTTAGGATATTTAATCTTCTGAAATTGAATATCAATCTAATATAGGCTACTTGATTAGGATATTTAATCTTCTAAAATAAGACTTGTTTAATCCATATTAATACAATTCTTTTTGATTTATTAAAACTATTCATCTATGAAAAAAAAAATAGTTGAACCGTTGATCAAGGCCGGTCCTTGATTTCAAAGGGTCCGGTGCAAAAAAAAAAAAAAGACATTTTGTATTCGTATAAAAAATAATAAAATTGATGCTATAAAAATAATTTTATTAACTGAACACGTGAACTGTTGATGATGGGCGACTGTAGACATAGGTGAAGATGGAAGAATTTGAGGGTGAGATAGCAAATGGATTTAGGGTTTAGGGAGAAATAAAAAAATAAGCGGCGGAAGAAAAGATAGACACCTAAGTATTTCTCTCATCATTTTTTTGACATTTTTACAAAAATATCCACCATATTTCAAATTTTATAATTAGATTTTTTTTTAATTTAATATTTTACTTATATTATTTTTTGGATAATGTAAATATAAATGTTAAAGTGGGGCCTTGTCAAAGGTGGGGCCCTGTGCGCCTGCCCACCTCGACCACCCCAAGACCGGCCCTGCCGTTGATTAAGTTTACAGCCAGCTAGGTCATACCGTAAAAGAATAAAAAGCAAGTTTAAAAATTGATCCATTATTTGATAATTTAAAAATAAGAAAAATGATAGGGAGAGTGAAAGGCAAAGTGAATGACGTGGCAATTACATAATTCAAAAAACTTAAAGCATGAGTTAATGGGTGAAAAGTGAGTTCTACACAATTCCCATCCAGAAAATTTTTACATGTACTCCCTGATATGATTGATAAGATAATTTTATATGTTATTTTGTATTAGTATAAAATAGTGAAATTTCAGTATATATTGTAAAAATTTAAGTATACATTATTTAAGATTAAATACTAATTTAAGAAATTTGAGTATAAAATTTCGATGGTCTCTCGATCATGATCTTGATGCGGCGGGCTCTCCATCATGATCCTGATAACCTCACATATTCAAATTTCTAAATTTTATATTCAATTTTTTTAAATAATACTTAATCTAAACTAATTTATATTTAAATTTTTATAATATATATTGAAAATTTTATTATATACTGAAACAACATATATTCAATTTTTATTATATACTCAAAATTTTTCAATAATATTCAAAAATTTTAAATTATTACTTAATCTTAAATAATTTATATTTAAATCTTTATGATATTTACTAAATTTTTATTATTTTATATTAATAAAAAATAACATATAAAATCATCTTATCAACCATATAAACAAAATGGATGAAAAAATTTAAAACTATATGCAAAATTCACTTTCAATTTGGAAAGCTTTCAATAAGTTTTCCTTGAATCGTCCCTGACCTCAAAATGCCAGTATTTTATTACCATCCCTTGTCCTCCAAGTGCACCGGACCAACTAGAAGTTATCATGTCTCCAATAAGCTTCGATTCTACTGTTCGGGCCTCTACGGCATGACATGACAACATCATTTGACCGCCACAGGTCCACCACTCAAGCAAAGCGGTCCCCAAAGGCATGGCATAAAACCACACTAGAATTGGTCCACGCGGCTCCACAGAAAGCGTTCCACTCTCCATATTCTATTCGTCAAATAGCCATCAGTAATGTGCTAAACGGATAGACTCAGCTCTCTTACTCTTACAAACATAAATGCCTGCCCTTGAGATGCCAAAACAATTGCCAACAATAAATAAGCAAATAGTTTTCCGCGGATTAATGCCATCAGGCTACAACCGACAAAGCGGACACCATCGCCGTGGAAATCAAAAGAAATGTAAATAAATTAAAACGTACACAACTCTTCATCACCGGCTGTATTCCCTTCTCCATCATGCAGCGTCAACACTGGCCACTCATAAGTGGTCTATCACATGATCACTCATGAGGAGGTAAAATGATTCATCACCACAAACACAGAACGGCAAATTAAACAACTGGAATCAGATAGATATTCAGAGAGAATTATAAGAAACTGTACGTCGATCGAAGAGAAAAAAACAGAAGAAAAACTATGTAAAAATTCTCCCTTAATTTGTTTCGTCTAATAATTGGAATTGGGTCGACTAAAAATGGTAACTAGATCGTCCAATTCCAGATCTTGATACGAAGTTTCACCTTGCACCTGGCGGTTCCGGTACTGGAAGCGGCGGTGGTGTTGCCCCTCGTGACGGACGCCTCGATCCCGGAGCATGATGCTCGGATCCCGATGCGGGACGACCTGAAGCCGCCGATTTTAACCCCGGCCTTGGTGTCGATCTCGATCTCCAGTGGGTACCGCTTTCTGTTTCTCAGATCCGACGCCTCCGTCGGGTCCAGGCTCCGGCCAGAGCTAGACACGGTGACCTTGAGTACCGTGGTGTTCTCAGTGTCTTGGACGAAGCCCCGGATCGTTCCCTCGCCGATCGTGACCCCTCCTGACGCGGCGGAGACGTCGACGTCGCCGTAGTCAAAGGAGAGTTTCCGATTGGGGTTGCGGGCTGTGACGGAGAGATCGAGGTGGGAGGTGAGGAGATCAGACGAAGAAACGTTGAGGTCGGAGAGGCGAAGGGAGGAGACGGCGAAGGAGGGGCGCTGAGGGCGGTAGATGACGTAGAAGACTCCGGCAGCGATCGCGGCGAGGAAGACGAGGGCGATGAGGAAGAGGGTGAGCCAGAGGCAGAAGACGCAACAGCAGCCGCGACGGCGGCGCCTCCGCGGGGGCGGTGGATGGGGGCGATAGGGCGGACGGTACTGCAGGGGTGGGCCCGCCTTGCTTGGGGGTAAGGCAGGGCGGGGGGCGGCGCCGTTGGCGACGGCAGGGCCGTTCCCGTTAACGGCGCGGGGAGCGGTGGCGTTGGGCGGCCGCGATGCTTCCATCGCACTCCTCTCTCTCACACACACACACCCACACAAGGAATCGCGGAACAGCAGAAGTACACCGGAAGCTATAGACTACTCTCTCCCTCTCTCTGTCGACTGTCGTCGCTCTTACTGGAGGAAGTGATAGATCAGGATTCACGAGCGCATGAGAATCGTCGGATGGAGATCCCACAGTTCGAAGGGTGCGGTATGGTCACCGCCGATCCGGATTAGGGAAGGCGTGTGAGAGGAGGAAAGCAGGGAAAAGGTTGCGAGAGACTGAGGGGGTGAGACACCTCGTGGGTGCGGACGTCATTAGTTGTTGGCCTTAGTTGTCGATTATTGTCTGTTTTGAGCATCCGTCGTCGTTAGGCAATTTTTTAATTTCTCAAAATCTATTCCTTAATTTATGTTTATTTTGACTGACTGGATTGTTGTTTTTGATCCTTTCCCACTTTGTAGAGAGTGCACTCGAGAAATTTGTAACATGAGCGACCACAGTAGAGGGGAGGTGGTAGTTTTTGACTTCAGAAAACAAAATATATATTGATATAAGCAGTGATGTTCGATTTTCAAATAGGTTTAAAAAATATTTAATTGGGTTGCGTAAATAATTAATTTAATAAAAATAATTAATTATAAAAAAATTTCTAATGATTATTTTTGATGTCCAAACTTCTAATGATTATAAATTATGTTGCAATAAGAGTTTTCTAGGTCTATCAGTGGGTTTCGCTCAAAACCCACTAATATTTTTTCAGAAATCCAGATATAGGAGGTCCATCAGTGGGTTTTACTCAAAACTCACTGATGGAACTAAACTACACCTATTGCTTTGGGAAAAATAATAATTTGAGGTTTGGACACTTAAAATACATTCTCCTAATTCTACCCTAACTGTTGATAATGTTTTTTCAGAAATCCAGATATGGAAGGTCCATCAGTGAGTTTTGCTCAAAATCCACTGATGGAAGAACTAAACTACACCTATTACTTTGGGAAAATTAATAATTTAATAATTTTTAAAAATATAAGTAAATAATTTTTTTATATTTTATTAATATAAATTAATATATTTAACAATATTATTAAATATATTAATATATAAAAAAAATAAAAAAAAAACTGAAGTTTTTTTATTTCAGGCAGTGTGGGGCTGAAATCAAAAGATTTCAAGCCCACGTTGAGCCTGAAATAAAAGATTTCAGGCCCAACGTAAGCCTGAAATAGAAATATTTCAGGCCCAGCGTGGGCCTGAAATAACTCAGGGCCTGAAATTAAATAACTTCAGGCCCTGCGTCGAATTTAAATAATGTGTTATGATAGGTTTTTTTACGTAGGTCTAAAAAAAAATATCTTTTTATATTTTTGAAATCATAATAAAAATTATTGAGAAAGACTATTTTACGAGAAGAATTCTAATTAATATAAAATGAGTATTATATTAAAAACGAACTATATATATATCTAAAGCTGAAGTTTTTTTATTTCAGCTTAAAAACGAACTTAAAAACGAACTTAAATTGAAGTTTAAACATCTCTTAAATTGAAGTTTTTTATTATATTAAAAACGAATTTTAAAAGCTCAAGTTTTTTTATTTCAGGTCCACGCGGCCTGAAATAAAAAAATTTCAATTTTATTTATATATTAATATATTTAATAATATTATTAAATATATTAATTTATATTAATCAAATATAAAAAAAATTATTTATTTATTTTTTAAAAAATTATTAAATTATTAATTTTTTCAAAGTAATAGGTGTAGTTTAGTTCTTTCATCAGTGGGTTTTGAGCAAAACCCACTGATGGACCTCTCATATCTGGATTTCTGAAAAAATTATCAGTGGGTTTTGAGCGAAACCCACTGATAGACCTAGAATACTCCTATTGCAATATAATTTTTAATTATTAGAAGTTTGGACAACAAAAAGAAATTTTTTTTATAATTAATTATTTTTATTAAATTAATTATTTATGCAGGCCCCTCTTATCAAAATTTATTAAAATTAAATATATTAATATAATATATAATATTAAATTAATATAATAAATAATATTTGACTTTTTTATTCAAACAATATATATATATATATATATATATATAGTTCGTTTTTAATAGAATACTCATTTTATATTAATTAGAATTCCTCTAGTAAAATAGTCTTTCTTAATAATTTTTATTATGATTTCAAAAATATAAAAAGATATTTCTTTATGTTTTAGACCTACATAAAAAAACTTATCATAACACATGATTTAAATTTGACGCAGGGCCTAAAATCATTTAATTTCAGGCCCTGAGTTATTTTAGGCCCACGCTGGGCCTGAAATATTTCTATTTCAGGCCCACGCTGGGCCTGAAATATTTTATTTCAGTACCAGCGTGGGCCTGAAATCTTTTGATTTCAGGCCCACGCTGCCTGAAATCAAAAAACTTCAGCTTTTTTTATTTTTTTTATATATTAATATATTTAATAATATTATTAAATATATTAATTTATATTAATCAAATATAAAAAATTATTTATTTATATTTTTAAAAATTATTAAATTATTAATTTTCCCAAAGTAATAGGTGTAGTTTAGTTTTTCCATCAGTGGATTTTGAGTAAAACCCACTGATGGACCTCCCATATCTGAATTTCTGAAAAAACATTATCAATATTTAGGGTAGAGTTAGGAGAATGTATTTTAAGTGTCCAAACCTCAAATTATTATTTTTCCCAAAATAATAGGTGTAGTTTAGTTCCATCAGTGGGTTTTGAGTGACCTCCCATATCTGGTTTTCTGAAAAAATATCAGTGGATTTTGAGCGAAACTCACTGATAGACCTAGAAAACTCCTATTACAACATAATTTATAATCATTAGAAGTTTAAACATGAAAAATAATCATTAGAAGTTTTTTTTATAATTAATTATTTTTATTAAATTAATTATTTACGCAGGGCCTGAAGTCATCGGACTTCAGGCCTAAGGTGGGCCTGAAGTCCCCTCCTATCAAAATTTATTAAAATTAAATATATTAATATAATATATAATATTTAAATTAATATAATAAATAATATTTGATTTATTTATTAAAGAATCAATATATATATATATATATATATATATATATATATATATATATATATAATAAAAGTTCGTTTTTAATATAATGTTCATTTTATATTAATTAGAATTTCTCTCGTAAAATAATCTTTCTTAATTATTTTTATTGTGATTTCAAATATATAAAGAGATGTTTCTTTATGTTTTAAACCTATGTAAAAAAACCTATCATAACACATAATTTCAATTCAACGCAGGGCCTGAAATCATTTGATTTCAGGCCTTGAGTTATTTCTGACCCACGCTAGGCCTGAAATATTTTACTTCAGGCCCACGTTGGGCCTGAAATCAAAAGATTTCAGGCCTTTCTAATTTCAAGGTGTTTATATATTAATATATTTATTAAATATTATTTAATATATTAATTAATATTAATCAAATATAAAATTGATCTTCGCTCATCTAATTTATATAAGAATGATCTCTGTATATATTTGAAATCACGTTTGATGAGATAATTTTTTAATTGAAATATTTTTTCGATTTTTATCTTACGTTTTTTATCCGATTCCATAATATATTATTTTAAAATAAAAAGTCTAAAAAAATCTTTTTAAATGTCTCGAAATTCGTTATTGAGAAAGAGAAAGAGAATGACATGCAGTATTTTGACAGGAGGGATATAAAAGGAAGTTCACTAAAATAAATATATTATTTAATAACAATAAAATTATGATACGTCTTTTAATAAATATTAATTTTTAAAAACGCCTAAATTACCGTTTCAGTTTAAATCTCCTGGTGGTCGATTGACAAACGTTCTTCGAGACGGTTGACGACGGCTAACGTGGAAAAAAACAGGCAATTTTAGGATTTTTTTCCTAGATAGTTTTTTTTTAATGAAAAAGATGGGAATAATCAAAATTAAACTGAGTTGAAAACATTCCCAATGGGAGTTAAATGATCACACTTATATCGAATTTAACATATGATCTGGCATATCTTTAGCCTACTAAACTATGGGTAGTGTAGTGTGCAGAGCAGTGGAACGTCTAGCCACGATATACATGAATTAAGAATAATGATTGAGAGAGTGAAAATGGAAGAGTGAAAATTATAGTGAATGATATGGCACCTACATGCACGATCTCCGACGGGTTTATCGTGCCCCCTAAGGTATAGTTTGATTCAGGGTGGCGGCCGAAAGCCGCCAATGATGTCCAAGCGATAATCGGATGTGTGCATGTAAAGTATCATGTCATACCAAGTCATGCCACATCATTCACTATGGTTTTCACTCTCCCATTTTCACTCTCCCTATTATTACTCATGAATTAAAACAAAAATAATTAGGAGAAATGATAGGGAGAGTGAAAATGGGAGAGTGAATGACGTGACACTTTACATACATACGTCCGATTATCGCTTGGACACCATCGACGACCTTCAGTCGCCGCCCCGAATCAAACTATACACTGAAGGGTACAGTGAATCCGTCGGAGATCGCTGCATGCAAAGTGTCACGTCATTCACTTTGCCTTTCACTTTCTCATTTTCACTCTCCCTATTATTTTTCAATAATTAATTAGGTTCAACAATGTCGAATAGGAGATGATCAATTTAATCTCATAAATTTTTTTTATTAGATATCAAAAAAACATCAAAAAATATTCATGACGGATGATCAACATCCTAGATTAGGCGTCTCATTTGAAAAAAAATCCTCTAAAATTCGTCATAGATGGGAATTGAACCGTGGATATTTGGAGACAATCAATCGCCCTTCTGCTACACTGTATCCCAGGCTCCCAGCGCCCCAGGGTTCGCGCCTCATTTGGAGGAAATTTTTTTGCAAATATGCCATAACTGAAGATCAAACCACGAATACCTGAGATAGCAACTAATCACTCTACCACTGTATCATAGCTCCGGTAGCAAAATCGACATGAATCAAGATTCTATTTGATAAGACAAATCAACTTTATAATATACTCAAATTATATTATAAAATTAATTATTTTCTTTATATAAATTTAAAACTGTATTATAATTTAATATAAAAGATAATAAAATTTTATAATCTAAATTATAACATCCACAAGAGTCCAATTATATTCCAAATCCCATATATATTTAACTATAATTTAATGTCAAACGTACACGTAGTCATATAATATATTTTTTTGGCTCACGATAATAAACATTACGATGGATATAATAAAATATAAAAATGTCAGTAAATAATCATATCCGGCGGACAATGTGGTTTAAATCATTTGTATTAAATACATTAAATAAAAGTCTGATAATGGAATATTATTGGAATCAATTTTTAGGGTTTCCCGTGGTTAACCGGGAGAGTTGGATTTGGTTAGGGTTGAGTTGGACAGGTTCCAGGGGTAGAATTAATTTAGGCGAAAGTTTGAGGCGTGAGTAATTCATCACAAAACTTAGGGAAGGGTTAAATCGAATTTTTCCCAAACTTAAGGGGGCGTGCATATTAAATTCTGAAATTGGTGGATCAAATCGTAAGATGTTCCACCTTCCTTGTGCCCTCTCTGTTGCATCGCCGAACCAAAGCCGATCGAATCCGCCTCTCCTCTTCTTCTCCCTCGCTACAGAGCTTATCTCTTCGCCGGATCGCGGCGTCGTTGGTTCTCCCGATCCGTTTTCGATCGCCGATCACGACCTACACTCTTCCCGTTTGAAGGTTAGACGAATCTGTACTCCACTTCTCCCCGTGATCCCAGGTAAGTGATGCTTGCCGATGGGAAGTTCTGACCAGCTGTGGGTTTGCAGGGATTAGGGCTCCGGTGAATGGGGGCGACGTTGAGATCTTAGGGAAGATCTGGACACAGGTCATCGATACCTAGAATCTCCCGTGACTTTGCTCCTGGATCTGAGTAGAGGACGTCTCGCCGGTGCCAATCCAGGTAAGGGCGAATTGATAGGATTGGATTAGAAACGTTTCCATGTTGGATTGATGTTGGCTTGCATGAGGAATTCGATGACGAGGTCGAGTCTGTTTTGGAAACTTGTTTCAGTTCCGTAAATTCTGTTCTGCTCGGATTTGTCTTTGATATTGCTGGAATCGAATTTTTGGTTATGGGTGTGTGCCGACGAGGAGTTCCTTTGGGTTTTTCAATTGGTTCGCAGTAGAGATTTGGATTCATGCCTCAGAGCTTTAATCATGGACTGTTTTCGATCCTTACTATTCGGTTGATGTAGTTTTTGTTTTGCTCGATTTTAGGGTGACGGGAGGTGTAGAATGTGATGGAGATATTAGTTTGGAATCAGTAGATAGCAGTGGTGTTCTTCATCTTGCGATTTTGTGGGTGGGGTAGTTTTAAATCTGATCATACAGTGACGATCGATTGAGCATTTGCTTAATCGTAATTGTGTATATCTTCGTGCCGTGGGATACTTTGGATTCGGGTTTAGAGTTGTAGATTTTTGCTTCGGTGTTTCGTTCTCCTGTGCCGTGTGAATCCTTGCTGATTTGGGAATTAATGTGTAGTGAAGTTTCTTGGTTTTGTGAGTGTGTGCCGTCAGCTGTGCATTCTTGCTCGTGAGGATGCTTTGAGTTATGGTGAGTTGTGTTAGAAGGGATCATTAAACGGATGTTACCATTAGGGATAATCCTAATCAAGATTAATTTTTAGTTTAGCTAATTATTGTTATATGAATAGCTAAACTATGACCTTGATACAGGATGTTAACTTGATTCGTATGTTTGACTACAAGACTGTGGGCGGGTTGCATGATGGTTAGGTTATGATACATGACTCAGACTCATGCATGTCATATTATGGTATAGATGATGATCTGGTGGGTGTTGCATTTATTAGTGTCATCCACAATTCTTGTATCGTTGCATAACTGTCGACCCTTAACTCTCTTGGAGTTGAGACGACTCAACAATTATATCAGGATCTACCCACTCGGCCATTCAGGAGTTAGTGATTGTCGGAGTGTGGGCAGCTACTACTGTCAATACATGCTCAACCACTCATCGGTAGTGGTAGATCGGAACGATGCGTATTCAGTGGATCCCTTCTCATTCCGATGATATGAGGGGATGGGAGCAGTGCTCCCCCATTCGCTTGGGGTTGGAGTATGGTACTCCGCTTGCATCATGCCCACTCGGCCACATTAGAACGGTGACGACATAGTACATACAATTGTCACAGTTTTAACCACTTGGTCGTTTGCATACGCCATGTGACAATGGCTTGATTAACATTAGAGAGTGACACAGGATATTGCATCATCATGTGCATATGATGTATCGTTGTATTTGTTTATGTTTGCTGCACTTGTTTGAATTATAGTTGTTGCATATATTTGACATGCACATACAAGAGATATTTGCATATGATTCTATGACCTTGCATTGACTCATGTGATACGAGCTTACTTGTGAAGGATTTTATCGGGGATCTCTGATCAATATCCTTGCAGGATAGGTTGATTCTGATATGCATATTTCATATGGTACTTCAGTCATGTTTTTGATATCGTTATGAGATTGAATTTGTTTTTTTCTATAGTGCTTGTATAGCCTTTTTGATGTCATGAATATTTGATCTCTATACCTACTGAGTTCACTTGGACTCATCTTTGTTAGTATGCTTTCTATTTTCAGGATGACCTACTAGGAGTTGCCAGGAGATGCTCGATAGTCCGTCTTTCCCGTCGAGCAGTCGTATTTGTTTTACATTTTATTGTTGTCAGCTTGTATTTCTTTTCTGTACTGTGGACATGTATCTGTGCATGATTTGTGATGGTGGGGTTGTGTGTTTGTTTGCCTCGGAGGGCATTTGATAGTTTATTTTGCTATAGTTGCGACGATATGTGATCTTAATAGTTTGTGATGCATTTTATTTTCCTTATATGTTATGTTTTGGATGTGTTCGCTAAGGTAGATATGGCGGCCATGTAAGTCATATATAAATGTCTCAGATTATCTGTCGTACATGGTAGATATTATCCATTTGTCATCAGATATGCGGGTCTCTTGCGGGTCTCTCGGGGCGCATGACCATTTGTTTTGATTTGAACAAAGTGACATCATTTGATACGGAATAATTTTGTTCGGTTAGGTAAAATTTAATTTAATTTAGTTTAGTCTTATTTTGTTCTATTTGGTTAAATTTAGTTTGACTTAAATCCGATCTTGTTTAATTTAATCTGGTTTAATTAAGAGGAAAATTTGATTAAATTTAGTGTGACTTAATTCGATGTTGTTTAATTTAATCTGGTCTAATTTGATTTTATTAAGAGGAAAAATAAAATTAATTAAATTTAGTTATAAGAATATTTTTATCATTTTTAATAATATAAATTATATTTCTTATGAATAATACGAAAGATTATATATATATATATATATATATATATATATATATATATATATATATATAGTATACCATTCTTTGGCCAAATTAGAGTATCCACGTTATATTCTTTATCCAAAATTTAAATTAAAAATTATTTTATTAAATTTGGATATCTACTTTTTACTATACAATACATTAATTTTCTAATAATTTACTATATTTTTATTTTTTATTATTTTTTCTCTATGTAATATCAATTTTTCACTATCCAATCTATTCTTTTTATTTTTTTTCTCAAATTAATAATATTTTAATATTTAGAAATATATTTTATTTTTTAAATTTAATTAAATACTATTCATAAATTTTAATTTTAGAAAATGAATAGAAAGATAAATTTTGTATTTAGAGAAGAAGAGGTTCATTCTTAGAAATATAATATTAATTAAAATATATTATATTTATAAATTTAATTATATTATTTCTAATCAACAAAGTCAACTATTCGATGCGAACTTAGAAAGTCTCTATACATCTCGATTTTATTAGTCACCGCTTATAGTTATAGATATATAGATGATAAAAAATTGATTCGCTCGCTCACGCCTATCCCTATGGTTCTTAGATATCGTACCCCAAAGGAATGTCTTCCTCTGGATCTCTTAAGCACATGCACCATCTGTTGTAACATGCGGTGGGCGGCCATGCGAAGCACTCCACAATGAGATCGAGTCTACATTTGTCACCTGTCACTGCACTGGGAGCACTGATAGTAACAGTGGTGAACAAGGAACCACAGCAATCAATGGTTGATCCTTCAACTTCGCCCACTCCAGATGTTTTAGATTCTAAATAGATTCTAAATAGCTCTAAGCGCATGTCCATTAATGTAACGTTTTAAAAAGGTTTGTAAATTAAAAAAAAATCATAAAAAAAAGTTTGAATGATTCTGGCGGTGAAGTTTAGAGCTTTTAGTTCAAGAGAATATTATATATTTGTCTCTTTTAAAATAATAAAAAATAAACTATTAAATAAAAATAAAAATAAATAAAGATATGTGATTTATAATTAGGACCCAAAGACAGTTATATAGAAGTTTGTTGATTGTTGAGAGAATAATATATTTTTATATTTTCGATGTAACAAATTAGAAATTTTAAAATAACTCGTTGAGAGGTTTAACCAATAGAGATACCCTAAGAGTCCATATGCATGTATACAAGCAATTAAACAATTTACCAACTCAAAAATAAATAAGTCCTCATGCTTTTTTAGTGTATGAACGAGTCCCCATATTTATTTAATGTATGAGCGAGTTCCCATAATTAATTGGTGTTCTTCCAATCGTCATGCAAGCTAAGTCATGGATGGATAAGCCCGATCACATGGTAAAACCTTGACCGACACTTAGACTTATCTTGATCTCTCATTTCCCATAATCCCAATACTCTTTTCTGTTTAGTGCTTCCTTGAAATGCTTTGCTCAAAGTCTTATAACTAGATCTTCTAGAAGTGATAAATGATCATAATTCGTTTGATGTATATCATTACGAATAGTTCCTTGATGTGCATCATTCTCCTTCTCTTGACAAGGACATGCCACCAAATCATCACTTATATCAAATAGAGTTATATTAGCAACATTAAAAGTAATATGTACACCATACGCATTTGATAAATCAAGTTTGTAGGCATTATCATTGATGCGCTGCACCACTTTAAAGGGATTATCATCTTAAGGTAGAAGTTTAGAACATTATTTCTATAGAAATTGCTCTTTTCATAGGTACAAACATACCCACTCTCCTAGTTCAAACACAACTTTCTTACATCCCTTGTTAGCTTGATGAATACATTATTGGGTCATTTTCTCAATATTCAGACATGTTTGTTCATGAATCTTCATCACAAATTCAATCTTCTGTTTACCATTTAAATTTACATGCTCACTTATAGACAAAGGAATCAAATCCAATGGTGACAAAGGATTGAATCCATAAACAAATTCAAATGGAGAAAATTGAGTTGTAGAATGCATGCTTCTATTGTAAGTAAATTCAACATGTGGTAGACAATCTTCCCATATTTTCAAATTATTTCTAATAGTAGTGTCAGTATGGAGTGTAGCGATCTCGGCCTCTATGGTCCCCGCAGGCAACCCTCTAGGCCCGAGACCCTACGGGTCTTCCCACCCTTGGCCAGTGGATTTTTGCCTTTCCCAGGATTCGAACTCTAGACCTCCAGGACAAGTACTAAAGTTCCTGAATCCTAGTACCAATTGAGCTATAGGTCAATTGGTACTAGGATTCAGGAACTTTAGTACTTGTCCTGGAGGTCTAGAGTTCGAATCCTGGGAAAGGTAAAAATCCACTGGCCAGGGGTGGGAAGACCTGTAGGGTCTCGGGCCTAGAGGGTTGCCTGCGGGGACTATAGAGGTCGAGATCGCTACATAAAAAGGCGCCTTTTTTATTGTAACGACACGGTCTCTCAACCCCTTTGGCGGCCAAATCAACATTTGGCGGCCCAACAACCTGGCCCCACGGCCCAACAACCAGGCGGCCAAATCAACATTTGGCGGCCCAACTATGTCGTCGACCAATAACCGATGTCGACGACCAACAACCGTGTCGTTGCTCACTAGGTCTTTCCACCCCTGGCCAGTGGATTTTTGCCTTCCTCAGGATTCGAACTCTAGACCTCCAGGATAAGTACTAGAGTTTATGAATCCTGATACCAATTGAGCTATAAATCAGGTGCAGCGGTAGGGCGACTAGTTGCTAAATCAGGCATCCTCGGTTCGATCCCTAGCTACGGCACATTTTACAGGAATTTTTCTTCCGAATGGGGCGCGAACCCTGGGACGCTGGTCTTCTAGACCGCCCATCGCGAGCGCTTCCTGATTTATCCTGGTGACCACTAGGAAACTTTCGTGGGGCCGGACCGATCACTCCAGATTCAATTTGTCTGCTACTGGTTAACATAGAAAAGATATAAATCACTATTCTATTGGTTGTTGGAAGGCGCGCGCGCGCAGAGGTTGGGTGTTCGATTTGGGCAATCGGCGTGAGTGCCTCTCGCAGAGCCGAGCACCCATATTCATCTAAGCGCCCCGGGTGCTACGAGCGACGTTCACGCTGAGCTCCCAAATCAAGCGTAATATATATCAAATCAATATATATATATATATATATATATATATATATATATTGTAACGACACGGTCTCTAAACCCCTTTGGCGGCCAAATCAACATTTGGCGGCCCAACAACCTGGCCCCTCGGCCCAACAACCTGGACGCCAAATCAACATTTGGCGGCCCAACTATGTCGTCGACCAACAACTAATGCCGACGACCAATAACCGTGTCGTTACTCACTAGGACTTCCCACCCCTGGCCAGTGGATTTTTGCCTTTCTCAGGATTCGAACTCTAGACCTCCAGGATAAGTACTAGAGTTTATGAATCCTGATAAGTACTAGAGTTTGGGATAGTCCCAAAACAAAGTCCATCGAAATATCAGTCCAAGGTTGCTAAGGTATAGGCAAAGGAGTATACAAGTCATGCGGGTTCAACTTAGATTGAACTTGTTTGCAAGTGATACACCTTTCACTTATTTCCTCCACATTACGTTTCATATGAGACCAAAAGAAATGATCTTGTAGAATATCTAAAGTCTTAGTAACGCCAAAATACCCTATCAAGCCACCACCATGGGCTTCCCTGGTAAATAACTCATGAGTGAACACATAGGCACACACAATCTATTTTCACGAACTAAAAACCTATCATGCCTATAGAACTTATCAAATGCAACCTTGTCACATACTTTGAACACATCAGAAAATTAGCATCGTTAGCAAATAAATCCTTTATGTATTCAAATCCAAGTAATTTTGTATCTAAACCAGAAAATAAAACATGCTTCCAAGAAATGCATCGACAACCACATTTTCTTTACCTTATTTGTATCTATGACTTAAGGAAATGTCTCAATGAACTCCACCCATTTATCATGGTGTCGGTTCAACTAATTATGTTGGCTCTTCAAATGCATTAGAGATTGATGATATATGTGAATCACGAATTCTTTCGGTTATAGGTAATGTTATCACATGTCCAATTCTCTCACTAATGCGTACACCTTCTTGTCATATGAATAGTTGAGAGTTGCTCCACTGAATTTTTCACTGAAGTAAGCAATGTGTCTCATCGCCTGCATAAGCACAACAACTATATATACCAATACTAGAAGCATTGCATTTGATTTCAAAAGTTTTAGAAAAATCTAGTTGGACTAGTAAAGGAGCAGAACTTATATTTTCTTTCAGATTGTTGAATGCCCTCTCTTACTCCTCTCCCCACTTGAATGACTCGTTTTTCTTGATGGATTCAGTAAGAGGAGTTGCGATATTGCTAAAATGGCGAACAAATCATTTATAGAAGTTGGCAAAACCATGGAAACTCCTCACTTGGCTGATTGTTGTCAGTGTTGGCCACTCTTAAATTACTTTCGCATTTTCCTTATCCATCTCAATGCCTTTAGCAATAATAACAAAACCAAGAAACATAACTCTCTCTGAAAAAAAGAGCATTTATTAAGGTTAACAAAAAGATTATCTTCTTTCAACATACTCAAAATCAACCTTAAATGTGTGACATGTTTTTCTGAGCTTTTGTTGTAAATCAAAATATCATCAAAATATAAAACTACAAATCTTCCTAAGAAAGCATACAAAACCTGATTCATCAAATGCATGAAAGTGCTCGGAGTATTAGTTAAAACAAAAGGCATTACTAAACATTCAAATAAGTCATACTTGGTCTTAAAATCAGTCTTTCATAAATTACCTTCCTTCATCCTAATATGATGATATTCACTCCTAAGATCAATCTTTGTGAACACACAAGAACCATGTAGCTCATCAAGCATATCATCAAGCCTAGAATTTGGGTGGCGATACTTTACCGTTATGTTATTTATGGCTCGACAATCAACATGCATCCTCCACGTACCATCCTTCTTAGGAACTAGTAATACCGGAATTGCACAAGGGTTCATGCTTTCTTGAACATACCCTTTCTCCAGCAATTCAGTAACTTGCCTTTGAAATTTCTTTGTTTCCTCCAAATTGTTTCTATAGGCAGGTTGATTTAGGATAGATGCACTGGGCATGAAGTTGATTTGATGTTCAATTCCTCAACTCAGAGGCAAACCACGTGAAACTTCTTCAGGTAAATCATCCTCAAATTCTAGTAAGAGAGAAATAACAACACTTGGCAAAGAATCATTAAGTTCATTAGTGCTCAAAAGTGTCTCCTTATACAAAAGTATAAGAGGCAGCTGTTTTGAAAACAAAATTATTTTAATCTCACGTTTTTTATATAAAAGTTGTTACGGAAGCTGAAGCGCGAGCGAATGGTTGATTGGTGATGATGGATTGATCCTTGACATTGACCTGAACACGTGGTGCCAGAAGATAGTGAAAAGGAACAGATCGTCACCACCTGAAAAGATGACAAAAACTCTAGAAACGGAGAGTTAGAACTGGGAATGATATTCTGACGCTCAAGTCAGAAATCCAGAATGAGCTTAGAGTAATCAAAAGAGAAAAAGAGGGGGAGAGAGAGTTGTCGTGTTTTAGCTTCCAGAATATTTTGGTGTCTTCTATGAGAACTATTCTTCCACCGAATGTCAAGTTCAGATGGACGATACTGGCAAAGCTACGAGTTTATTTTTAACCCATGAAGAGTTAGACTAGATAGTAGTCGCTGTCGTGAGAGGAACACTAGAGCATTAACAAGTATAGCAAGTGACCTCTAAGGGAGTATCGACTTCGATAGAAAGACTTCTGGAGCGTCAATCGCCCTTGGGCCCATTTATAGTGGAGCCCCATGGCCATCTGGGCAATCCCGTAGGCATGGCTCAAAGGGCACCCTCTACGACCTTCAGTATGCCGCCACAAAACCTAAAACCAGGAAAGGCTATAGGCGTTAATCTCTTAATAAGTTATGAGGCATCACCATTCTCTCAAGGCATCATAGACTCACTTACCATTACCGATCACCGACTATGGAAGAGTATCATGGTGCAATTGATCTTAAAGATCATGTGTGCAAGTTCCAAAACGACGCTTCTACACCAGTATATTGATGGAGTAAAGTGCAGAGTATTTCTTAATACTCTCTTAGGGTCTACTCAAAGATGGTTTTAAAGGTTGCCCAACACCTCCATCAGTTTCTTTATAGAATTCAGAGCAGCCTTCCTACATCATTTTGTTAGTAGTAGGTGGTATTGTAAAACACCGCTAAATTGTTCTCCCTCAAGTAGAAGGCTAAGGAGACACTGAAGAACTACATTCAACGGTTCAATCGAGTGACACAAAACGTTCCCTCTACCACCTCAGAAATACTAGTGAGTTCTTTTACTCAAGGGCTGACAGAAGGAGGGTTCTTCCGATCATTAGTGAAGAAACCGTAGGTCAACTTCGACGACCTTCTTGGGAGGTCAATGTAGTATGTGAATATTGAAGAGGTACAGTTTGCCAGGAAGAAGGACCTGGGGTTGTTGACCATGATGCATACTTACTATGATTGCAAGGCTCCATTACCTCCTGTCCTGGCTAAAGTGGCTCGGTCAGGACATCACCCACAAGCAGACTATGGAGAAAACACAATCCAGATTGTAGAAACAGTGACATTGATCAAGCAGGAAGCTCCTCGAGGGGTCTCGAAAGGTAAGAAATGTTTTTGCACATATCATCAGTCGGCGACTCATTCGATTGAGGAGTGCTATAGCCTCAACAATCATTCTCAGAAGACCTAGGGAAAGTTGTAAATATGCTGAGGTATTCTCCTAAACCTACCAACGATCACCCCAATCAGGTCAATCGGGGGAAAAAGGGTACCACAAGGAGCGCAGTCGATCATCTCCCGAGCAGTGGAGGACACCCATGCTCCAACGGATAAGGAAAAGGGGAAAGTGTAGGACTGTAGATGTCGAGAGGGGGGGATGAATCTCGATTGATTAAAACATTCTTTTATTTTCGTAAAACTCAATCAAAGTAGAAGTAGCAGAAATATAAAATGGAAGGCAATGACACAATTGGTTTTTACTTGGTTCGGAGTTTTCGTCTACTCCTACTCCAAAACCCGCGATCTTTGATCACTCTCGATGGGCAATCACTATAATTCTCCTTCGAGAACCTTCGAAAGGAGAGATCAAATACAAATATGAAGGGAGATAGTAACAAATTACTATTCCCTTGAATGTAAATGCAAGTGTAGTAATGAAATATACCGATAATCATGAAATAAAAATTGAATTTGTTATCAAGTAGCTCATGACGCGGAGGCTTGTTTGACAAGGATCTTGGTGCAGAGAGAGTGATAAAGAGCAAATTTTGATTAGAAGAAAAGTTGTTTGAATTAAATCTTTGAGCTTCATTTTAGAGTTGAACTCATCTCCGCAATTTTGCAAATCATTGTTCTGCCGATTAATCCCTTTAATCCATCGACGGAACCCCCTATTAATCTTCCTTGCTTCGCATCCAACTTCGTGATCCAAAATCCACTTGATCCGTCGACGGAGCAACCCTGTCAGTCGACAGAGCCCCAGTTTTACTTTTCTAGTTAAAGTAGCCAAGCTGCCTGCCACGTCAGAGCATTAATGATCCATCTACGGATCACAACTTTTAGTCGATGAAACACCCCTTCTTTTTCTTCCTTGAAACATCTTGAACTAGTCTGGTCTTTCCTTGATCTGTCGATTGATTCTGTTGATTAGTCGACGGAACCGCTTTTCCTTTTGGGTTCTATTTTGAAATTCACTATTTTGAATTTACCTGGATCCGTCGACGAAACCACTTTATTTATCGATGGAACAATGTTTCCTGTAAAATAGTATTAACGTTGATATATATATTTTATCCTGCAAAACAGAGTTAGACTAAATATGAAAAATGCATGAATGGGCTATCTTGATTTCGACATAGAAACCTCCATTGGTTTCTTTGGTCGGATCATCGTCTAAGATTTTGTCCCAAACTGGGACACATCCTCACTCACTCCATCCAGGAGCTTACCTCAAAAAGTACAATAACAATAATGCAAAACTTATACTTAGGCTCACCAAAATCTATTAGTCCGGTCGGCCACGCGTGGTCGACCAGAAACGCTTCGGACAACCTTACTTGGAGTTCACTCCTTCAATACCTAGAGTTCACTCCCCTAGGATTTTTTTTCTTTGTTTGGAGTTCACTCCTCCAAGACTTCTCATCGTCTAAGGTTCACTCCCCTAGAATTTTTTCCTTGCTTGGAGTTCACTCCTCCAAGATTTTTCCTCCTAAGGTGCACTTCTTTAGGGTTTTTCCTTTTGCTTAGAGTTCTCTTATTGAAGACTTTTCACTCTTGCTAGTCATCTAGTCAACCTTGACCTACTAAATTCTATTAAACATATTATTAAACAAACATCAAAACTTTGGAAGTCGATTGCATCAACAGAAAGCTCCCTCTTGGGGCCCGCCAAGGGGTCTTGTGGGTATGATCTCCGGTGGTCCAACAGATGGAGATTCTAATTGAGCAAGAAAGACTCATGTGCATCGGCTTGAGAATTACTCGATGGGGACTAGCCAGGAGCATAGGGTTTGTTAGTGAGAGCCCTAGAGCCAATCATGTGATGATTATATAGACTCATTTGTATCATATTCCTGTGTATAAATAAAGGCATGTTTTATGGTTATTATACTTACGTGTATTTGTGCCGAATAGCTAAGCATAATAATGTCCTTGAGTAGAAGATTCTTATCTATATCAATCGATTAGTTGAATCGATAGTGAGATGATATAGAGAACACTACTCTAAATGATTCCTAGTCAAGTATTAACATTCAAGGACAATGTTAATACGTAGAGGCTAGCATGTAAGTCAACATGATGACTTGATCTCACAAGTCATGGATATAGAGATATCAAGTTGACACATGAGTATGCATTGGAGAATGTATACTGAATGACCCGCCATGAGAAAGTATCATGGATCGTTATATGAGTGTCATATACTTTCTCATGTGGCTATTAGTATGACTATTAGTCCTTGGACCTGAAGTCACCATGGATTCCTACATAAGGAGTTACGTACTTTGGCTTCGTCAAACGTCACCCGTAAATGGGTGGACTATAAAGGCGATTACTGGGTATGTAACAAATTATGGAGAGGGATGTGAGTGATGTAGATGGGATCTATCCCTCCTATATGACGGGAGCGATATCGTATTCTTGATAGAGTTAGACCACAAAGTGCATGGCCATGCCCAAGTGAGTCAATATGAGATATTGAGCTCATTTGATTAGTGTGAGTCTACTTGGAGTTCAAGATATAGATTGACTCGAGGATGACACGGTCTATGCTTCAATTGAGTCAATCTAGATATCAAGGATAGAGGGACATTATCATATATTGTGAGAGTCACAATTATTAGTCACAAGGTGATGTTGGATCTCAACATTCTTGTAACTTGGGTAGCAATGATGTGTTGCTAGATACTGCTCATTGCTTATGTTTCTAAGAGGTTAGAAGCATTGCCAACGTTACAAGAACCTATAGGGTCACACGCAAAGAATAAATAGATGGAGAAAATTGAAGTCAAGTTTGACTTGGCTAAATATGGAAAGTCCATAAAAGGCAAGTTTGACTTGACCTAAATCCAAATCAAGTTAGACTTGACTTGGTTCCACTTCAAGTTAGACTTGACATGGGAGAAGAAAAATTGAAGTCAAGTTTGACTTGACTAAATATGGAAAGTCCATAAAAGGCAAGTTTGACTTGACCTAAATCCAAATCAAGTTTGACTTGACTTGGTTCCACTTCAAGTTAGACTTGACATGGGAGAAGAAATGGAGTCAAGTTTGACTTGACTAAATATGAAAAGTCCATAAAAGGCAAGTTTGACTTGACCAAAACCACCTCACCTTGAATTGACCAAGTGATGACTTGGCTTGTTTTTGACTAAATGTGTATGCCACATCATTTACAAGGTGGTAACCCCTCCCATTTGAATTTGAATTCAAATGGAGGAGGTTATGGCATGTGTGGCCGGCCACTTAATGGCCATTAATGGCCAT
Organism: Boesenbergia rotunda; assembly: GCA_024364735.1. NCBI lineage: Eukaryota > Viridiplantae > Streptophyta > Magnoliopsida > Zingiberales > Zingiberaceae > Boesenbergia > Boesenbergia rotunda. The sequence continues at coordinate 897,074 of JAGFNQ010003872.1, forward strand.
TAAGTGGCCGGCCACCAAGGATGATCAAAAAGGGATTTTGGTTCCCTTTTTGTGGGTGGCTCTTCTTCTTCCTCTAGTGATTTTCTTTTGCTCTACTTCTCCTCTCGTCGAAACCGAGAAGGTGCTAGCACACCTAAGGTTTTTGATCCATCTATTTTGTTCGCGTGGATACATATAGAGGAGTGTCTGCCTTGATACTCTACGAGATCCGGCGGCTTTTGGACAAGCGGGAAAGCGAAGGGCTACGCATCAAGGGTAATGGTCCTATCATGTAGATCTAATGTAGATTTAGTAGCGAAACACGTACTCGTAATTTATTTTATGTTTGCACGGATCCCGTGGCCGAACTTCTGGGGTTTCCGCAACGCAAAAAGCGGTTTTTGCGACCCAGAATCTCTAACAGGGTTGACCCTACTATATCCTTCGGCCCTGAGGATCTAGAAGGACTGGAAGCTCTGCATGAAGATGCTCTGGTAATTGAGACCTTAATAGATAATTATACTATAAAACTGGTTTTCATTGACACAGATAGCAAGGTCAACATCATTTTCAAGGCAACCTTGGATCAAATGCAAATCTAGTAAGAAGAGGTGCATCCAATAGTGACACCCTTATTTGGCTTCACGGGGCATCAAGTGCAATCGGTCGTGCAGATATATCTTCCCTTGTCCTTGGGAGGCAAGATATTGAAAAAAATAAGGCAAACACCCTTCATTGTAGTAAACATGACCTTGTTTTATAATGTCATATTAGGTCAAGCAGTGCTGAACATATTTCAAATGGTGGTTTCTACAATCCACCATCACTAGTCAACCGTCTGTTTGCGCTTCGGCTACCGGAACAGAAACTATTTTCCTCTTTTTTCCTTCTCTCTATTCATAGTTTTCTCAATTTATTTTTCTTTTTTTTCAGTTCTTGTTGGCTCTTCTCTCAATTTCTTTTGTCTCTTCTTTTCATTCGCTTTAAGTAATTCCAGCTGATCCTTCGTTACTAATTTTGGAGTCAAAGGTACAAGAGTAATAGATTGTTCTTCTTGAGTAAAGGAACACCTATTCATAAGTCCATCATGTGCTACCTTCTGATCAAATTGCCAAGGTCTCCCCAATAAAAGATGACATGCATGCCTGAGAACTACATCACACAACAACTCATCTTCATGTTTGCTAATGGAAATTGCTACCAATACTTCCTTTGTTATCTTGACTTCATCGTAATCATTCAGTCATTGAAGTCAATAAGGATGCAAATGTTTCTAAGTTGGTATTGACAATTTCTTCATCAAATTAGTACTTGCTACATTGGTGTAACTCCCTTTGTCAATAATAATGCTACAAATCTTGTTATTTACAAAGCAATACGTATGAAATAAGTTTTTCCTTTGATTATCTTTTTTCTCTTTAGCTTGCAGATTGAGAATTCGTCAGGCCACCAATAAGTCTCCAATAACAACATGTTGCTCATCATCATTGTACTCCTTTTGTGGCACTTCTTCATCTACTTCATCCTCATCTTTCGACTCAAATTCACCTTGGGTGTTTATCGCCATCACCCTTTTATTCACACATTGATTGGCTACGTGACCACGCTTTTGATATTTAAAGCACTTGATATCAAAAGATTTGGAAGAAATTATTACCTTGAGTAGAGGATGTTGTTGTTTGGACTTCTTGAAAGGTTCAAACTTTAGCTTGTTTTGCAATTGTTCCTTCCTTTTTGGAGATGCCCGCCACGTGCTGTTGGTAGCCATTGGTTTTTCCTTCCTAGCCAATCCTTTCCTCTTGAATTGTTCATTCACTTTTAGTGCTTGGTGGACCATGTTCGTCAACATAATGCTGCAATTCAACAATATCAGCAATTTTTGAATTTAAGCCATGCAAGAACCTAGCCATGGTGACTTCTCGATCTTCATCTATATTAGTCCGCATCATGGACATCTCTAACTCCTTGAAATACTAATCAATACTTTTGGAGCCTTGAGACAACCTCTGCAACCGCTAATATAAGCTCCTATAATAATGGCGGGGGTACAAATCTCCTTTTAATGAGTATCTTCATATCCTCCTAAGTGGACACAGGTTGTTCTCTACTCCTTCTCTGATTTATCACCACCTGATCCCACCAAACAATAGCATAATCAGTGAATTCAATGACAACTAGTTTAACCTTTGATAGGGTTGAATAGTTCGTGCCCGGCACGAGGATGAAGAAGCCGCGGGGCGCGACATGACGGATCGAAGCGACCTTCCTTCCCGGGCCCCAAGGCCCCCTCAGGCGACGCGCCCGGGAAGGTTAGCCCAAAGACCACTCTCAGGAGCACCCGGGGAGGTTAGGCCCCGAGAGCACCTCGGGAGTTATAGCGCCCGAAGACCCCGAGCTCACCTTAGGAGGTGGAGTCCCCGCAATGACCGACCTCAGGTACTGATCCCCCCTCTCGGTGCGGATAATCATCCCTGTTAGAAAAGGTCTGCATGACCCTTAAATGTCGCAACGGGTGGAAGCGTGATAACGGCGCAGACCGTTTCAAAGGATATTCAGTCACCATCGAAAGAGGGGGGCGTGACTTAAGTATCGGAGACGTGGCACCGATCGAGGGGGCACGTCTAGTCTGTCGACATCAATATAAAAGGTAGTCCAACCCCTCTGGTAAAGGGGTTACGCTCTCTCAACCCTACATACATTCTTTACTTCTCACTACCTTTACTTCTCGGACGGACACTAACTTGAGTGTCAGAGTGGACTTCGCCGGACCCCTACCAGCGTGTCCCCTAATGCTCGTGTTAACCTTGCAGGATCCTAAGTTCCTCCCCGTCGCAGCAACTTCCACAGGGGCAGAACTCCAGTGCCTGGCCATCGTCGTCGTCTCTTTCCGGAACAAATTTGGCGTCGTCTGTGGGAAACTAGCAAAGCACCTGAAGGAGCACCGATGGCAGGATCGGAGGGACATCCCCTTGCCCTCACAAGAGAGGAACTTGACCGTCTGGTGGCTAATGCCATCAAGGAAGCGAAGGAGTAACACCAAGTCGAATAGGCTGTCCCGCGACAAGGGGATCCGGCTAGGGAGGAGATCCCCAGAGTCTCTGTCTCACATTCACGGAGATCCGTTACTCCTGTGGGGCGACGGGACGGAGCAGTCCCGGACCCCCAGAGAGAATCTCCCGGAGACATTGAGAAAGCCCACTTGGTGGCCTCCAGCACCCAAAGGCACAAAGAAGGACAGGGGAAGAGGGATGAACCCAAGACCTCTCATAAGGTCTCCTCTACACAGTTCTCATCTGAGATTGTTGAAGACCCCATGCCTAAGCAGTTCCGCGGGGCGAGGATCCCTGATTATGATGGAAAGACGGATCTAGAGGATCATGTCTATAAATTCGAGAATGTGGCACTCCTGCACCAGTATACTGACGGGGTGAAGTGCCGGGTGTTCTTGAGCACCCTGTCTGGAGCAGCTTAACGGTGGTTTCAGAGGCTGCCACAAGGTTCCATCAACTCCTTCGCGAAGTTCAAGACATCCTTCCTCCACCATTTCGCGAGCAGCCGTCGCTACCAGAAGACGGCACTTAACCTGTTCGCTCTCAAGCAGAAGCCTAAGGAACCGCTCAAGGAGTACATCCAAAGGTTCAACCGGGTGGCGTAGGACGTGCATAGTGCAACATCAGAGATACTTGTCAGTCCTGTACCCAAGGGCTCGCTGAAGGGGACTTCTTCCGATTCTTGGTAAGGAAGCCCCCCGCCAGTTTCGATCATTTGCTGGGACGCTTCGTCAAGCATGCCAATGTGAAAGAAGTACAGAACGCCTGTCGCAAAGATCCTGTCGGAGCCCCCCCTCCGGCGGTTCCTCGACCAGACAGGAGGGAGCCCCGACCCGGGGAAAGGAACTTCACCCCGGGAAGGACCAGTGGGCTGGTAGGCGCCGGATGGTGGAGACGGTAGACACCGAGCAACCAGAGCCATCACCAAGATACTATGGTTACCATGGCAGCTCGACACATTCCACTGAAGAGTGTCACGCCTTGAAGAAGATGTTCAGCGAGGAGGCAGACACCAAACCTCGAAAAAAGTGGAATAAGACAGGGTACCACAAAAGGTCTCCAAGGCAAAGTTTCTCTCCTCGGCGACAGCATGTCAGGGAAAACAAGGCCCGACCTCGGTCTCGATCACGATCGCGAGATAGGAGTCAGGGGCCTGCAACCCGAAGATCTCTCTCTTTAGAAAGAGACCCCCCAGAAGGGCAAGGCCCCCATACGGGTTCCACCCTCAGGTTATGTGGGAGTCATCTCCGGAGGGCCTACTGGAGGGGACTCCAACAGGGCCAGAAAGTCTTATACCCGATGATTGGAAAACTACTCCATCGGGACGAGCTGGAGTAAGGAGCCGGGATCTACAATATCTTTTGGGGCATCCGACCTTGAAGAAGTAGAAGCTCCCAATGAAGACGCCATAGTGATCATAGCCCGTATTGCTAGCTATGAGGTTTTTTTTTGCTAGCTATGAGGTTAAGCGCATCTTTGTGGACACAGGGAGTTCCGTGAACATCCTGTATAAAGCGGCTTAGGATCAGATGCAAATATACAAGGAGGAACTACTCCCGGTCTCAACTCCGCTATTTGGTTTCATAGGGAATCGAGTACAATCGGTAGGGCAAATCACCTTGTCACTCGCATTGGGCAGTTATAGGCTCGAAAGAACCCGGAGGACTCCTTTCTTGATCGTGGACATGCCCTTCTCCTACAATGCCATCCTGGGCCACCCTGCACTCAGCACTTTCCAGGCAGTGGTCTCTGTTTACCACCAGAAGATAAAACTCCCGGTAGGCGACCGGGTGGTTGAAGTCCGAGGAGACCAACTGGTGTCTCGGCGGTGCTACAACGGAGAGGTCAGAACAGAGTCTCGGAAGAACTCGAGGGGCCTAGAAGACTAGCTGGAGGAGAAGGGAAAAAACTCAGGAGGTCCCGGCCCGGCTGCGGTCTCGGACGCTTCTGGTCTCGGTAAGATTTACGTTTTATTTAGAGTGTCTGTCTGTGTATCTCTGTGCCATGGCAGAAAAATCAAGCAATCAAGAGAGATGCTTTCCCCCAAGATAACAACGCACTATCAAGGAGTTGAAAACCCTAATAACTCGCGGTGCAGCCGATGCCCGGGGTACTTAGGCTTGGTCTGGGACATACGCGCCCGACCAAGTATCCAAAACCCTAATACCTCGTGGTGCAGTTGATGCCCGGGGTACTTAGGCTTGGTCTGGAACATACGCGCCTGACCAAGTATCCAAAACCCTAATACCTCACGGTGCAGCCGATGCCCAGGGTACTTAGGCTTGGTCTGGGACATACACGCCCGACCAAGTATCCAAAACACTAATACCTCACGGTGCAGCCGATGCCCGGGGTACTTAGGCTCGGTCTGGGACATACGCGCCCGACCAAGTATCCAAAACCCTAATACCTTGTGGTGCAGCCGATTCCCGGGGTACTTAGGCTTGGTCTGGACATACGCCCCGACCAAGTATCCAAAACCCTAATACCTCACGGTGCAGCCGATGCTCGGGTTACTTAGGCTTGGTTTGGGACATGCGCGCCCGACAAAGTATCCAAAACTCTAATACCTCGCGGTGCAGCCGATGCCCGGGGTACTTAAGCTTGGTCTGGGACATACGCGCCCGACCAAGTATCCAAAACCCTAATACCTCGCGGTGTAGCCGATGCCCGGGGTACTTAGGCTTGGTCTGAAACATACGCGCCGATCAAGTATCCAAACCCTAATACCTCATGGTGCAACCGATGCCCGGGGTACTTAGGTTTGGTCTGGGACATACGCGCCCGACTAAGTATCCAAAACCCTAATACCTCTCGGTGCCGCCGATGCCCAGGGTACTTAGGCTTAATCCGGGTTGTTCCAAACCCCCCACCAAGGACGCAGACCAGGGTGCCTCATAATCTCCCGAGCGCCCAGGATAAGTGGGGCCTACGAAAGCAATGATAAAGTAGCATGCCCGACCCGGGGAACCTAATCAAAACATTGAAAAGAATCATCCAGGCATACACATATGCAGGGTAACAAAAATATTACTTTATTTGTATGAAAAGTATAGGGAGAACAAGCATCTCAGAGAATCATCAAGATACAATTGGCTAAGAGAAAGCACTCTTTTGCTTGGGGTATTCTCCTCTACAGCACCATTCTTGTAGGGTCGCTAGGCTTGGAACCATCTTCTAAGTACGCCAGACGCGAAAACCCGTTGACAGGATCCTTGACTCTTCTCCACCTTCTAGGTACTCCATCCGAGTAGTCAGTGACGGAGAGG
>JAGFNQ010003872.1:903536-956557 GCA_024364735.1 Boesenbergia rotunda
GGTACTTCGGCTTGGTCCGGGTTGTTCCAGACTCCCCACCGAGGATGCAAACCAGGGTGCCCCATAATATCTCGAGCGCCCGGACAGGTGGACTCTACGGAACAATGGTAAAGTAGCATGCCCAACTAGGGGAACATAAGCAAAACGCTCCAAAGAATAATCCGGGCATACACATACACAGGGTAACAAAAATATTGTTTTATTTATACGAAAAGTACAGGGAGCACAACATCTCAGAGAATTATCATGATACAATTGGATGAGAGAAAACACTCTTCTACTTAGGCCTTCTCCTCTACAGCTCCATTCCTGTAGGGTCGCTAGGCTCGGAAACACCTTCTGAGTACGCAAGGCACGGAAGCTCCGTCGACAGGGTCCTTGAATCTTTTCTACCTTCCGGGTAGTCCATCCGAGTAGTCAGCAACGGGTGAGGGCGCCTGAGGTAACACATGGGTAGCTCGACCCCATCCGAAGACCCCCTCTTCGCAAAGATACGACCGAGTACAACATTCAAAAGGGAAAAAAAAGAGGAGGAGAAATAACAACTGTAATTTCTCTCCAGAGCGTATAAAGACCCAGAGAAGAATTGCCTTAACAGAGGAGGGGGAACTGCAACAGCAATTTCTCAACGAAAAGAAGAAAGAGAATAACCAGTGGCTGTAGCCCCTCCCCTCTTGGTGACGATGCATCCCACAAACACCTTCCTCTGCACGAAACTCGGGGAAAAATGAGGATTCGAAAGAAGATAGCATGTGGGGTACACCGCCACGGGCCAACCAGGGTTTGGTGATCAGCAGGATGAGTCATATCCTCCATGCCCCCTGGCGAACCACATAAGGTTTTTTCTGGAACCCTCAGATAGCCGGGAGTCTCACATCCTCCAGGATCTTCAGTGAGACCCTGGTCCTCATCTCCACCATGCTCCCCGGTGAGTGTAACGATACAAAAGACTCTACCTCTTAGGGGTCCATCAACCAGGAACACTACTGCCTCTCCGGTATTAGGCCGTTGGGACACCGACGAAGATGAAGGGAAGAGAGGTGGCATCACGTCACGAAGAAGCAAGCAGACAAAAGGGATGAAGGAGACGGTACTCCCCTCTCCCCCTATTTATAGTGATGGTTGCCTCTCCGTGCAGTTAATGCAGGGAGAACGCAAAAACAACAACAGGTGCTGAAGCGTCATTTCGACTAATGCGCCCCTGCCGCACCTAGGAACCCACGACTATTTATGAGTCCATTCAATAAAATTGCAAATATTGTGGAGGCGACGGTTCGGGAGTCACCCGCACACTCCAGAAGGAAATGTCAACGGGGACCCCCCCTCCCCCCCCCCCCCCCCATGGACATGAATGCAGGCGTGGAGCTTCGACCCTGTAGAATTGTCAAGGGTCAACACCCCGAATCAGCCTCGAAACAAACAAGTACCTTTCCATTCAAAGCGAAGACGTGAGACACATTTGGCAAAAGCACATACACAAAGAATAGTAAAAGTGATCGCATTAACTCAAAATTGCTACAATAAGGCCGATCCCCGATGAATGTGGGGCTCTGCCAGCTCGGGCCCTCGGGAAAAGACCTCTCTTTAACTCGGGGCACGCTTACAATGGCGGGTCAGCATCAAGAGGTAAGAGCTGATCCTCCTTCAACTTATCGATAGCCCCATGGAAGCCCTGCTGTAGGCGCTGCATTACCTGGTCGGCTACGATGTTATGGAACTCAGCCGACCCCAGAAACTTCGCCTTGAAACTCGCCTCATCCTCTCGGAGCTAAAAGCTTTAGTAGCCCGAAGAGCAAGGAGTTCGACCTCAGCAGCCTCAAAGGAACGCCTCAACCACCCTAGCTCAGCAGACATCTCGCCTAGCTCAGCTAAGGCCTCCCTGAGCCTCTCTGACGTGGCCTGCTCATCCACCCAAGCCTGAGCCAGGTCATCCTCCAGGACGGACGCGCGGTCGGTGGCCATCAGGAGATCAGACTCCTTCTGAATGAGCTGTTGTGCTTGATCTGACTACGCAAGTTTAGTCCTTCAGCCGAGGCTACCGTGAGCCGGATGTCGCCTAACAATGCCTTCTCTCTCGCCTGGAGCTGGTCCTCTCCTGCGTCACCTAGAGCAGGTCCTTGGTGACTCTCACAACTTTCTGGACGCTAGACGTTCTCTGTGTCGGGAATTTTGGAGAGCCTGCTCCTTGTCTTGTAAGAGGTTCATCAGGTGCTGACCTTCGCCCGGAGAGCCCTGCTGACCCCCGCCTGCATCAATCCTACCCGACGCTCGTGGTCAGCTGCACCTCCACCCTCAATGCCCGGCGGAGCAAAGCTTCAACCCGGGGCCAGGAATACAGACCCCGGCCAGCTGTCACACAATCCTCAGTGGCCTGCCATTGCGCCAAGAGGTCAGGTAACGGGCAGGAGAATATCCAATGTAATAGTAATTTGTACCTTCAGGAGGGTCTCCTGAAGAGTGGTTAGTGGGCCCGTCGAAACTCGTACAGTTGCCGCTCCAGAAGTACTCCCTCGCCCCTCAGGCCGCGGCGAACCTAGATGGGGAGGAAGTCGTTTAATGGTGGGGGCTTCAGGTGGCAGATTGGTGGGGCCAGAATCATCTTCGTCGAAGCTAGAAGTCCCCTCGGACACGACCCCCTCGGCCGAAACCTCCTTGAATTACACCGGGGAGAAGGATTGCATGGAGGCCTCAACGCTGCATCCAACTTCTTTGGTCCAGTTCATCCGATATTGGGTACGCAATACCTCCTTACCCTTGGAAGATGTAGCCGGATCAATGGAGCAAGACGGAGGCGCTGGGACGACAACCTTCGGAGCAGGGACCGGTGGAGCAGATACAGAGGCTACTACCTCAGTAGGTAGAGTCACTTCCTCGGGCACCGAGGGTAGAGAGAGGAACGTGCAGAACACAGCTTTTCCATGTAGGGCCCAAGCCCTTGGGGAGCCGCCTCTTCTGCCGCCCAGTAGACCGAACTGCTGAAGAAACAATAGCAGGGGAGGTCCCCTCACTAATCCCTTCTGGACGGATAGTCCTCGGCGAAGAGCCACCCCTAGAGGAAAGATCCGCCGCATGGTCAAACTGTTGATCGGAAGGCCCTCGACTCACAACCTGCGGGGACGTAATAGTGGCCTCGACCCTCTCGGGTGAAGCGACCCCATGGGACGAGACGGTAGGCCCCTCAGGGTCTTAGCGGGAGCAGGTGGAGCGTCAGGAGCGACAGGAGGAGGATTCAATGCCTCCTTATTTGCCTCCTCCCATCTGATGAGCCTGCCCATCACCTTGGCGAACATGACTTCCTCTGCAATAGCCAGACAGAGAGGATATCAGTAAGAACCAACAGGCATTGAAGAAAAAAGATGAAGATACCCAGGGAGGGGATGATTCGTGTCACTTTAGGGTTGAGGCCCGCCCGATACATAAGCTCTTCACTCTGCAATAGTCAGACAGAGATGATATCAGTCAGAACCAACAGGCATTGAAGAAAAAAGATGAACATACCCAGGGAGGGGCTGATTCGTGTCACTTTAGGGTTGAGGCCCGCCCGATACATAAGCTCTTCACTCTGCACCAGTCCCGGGCCATTGAATTCCATACCAGAGAGTACCTCCCTAGCACGCTGGTACACCGGGCTGTGGAGAAAGTTTCCTAGAATAGGAGGAGTCTGCAAATCCTCTATCTAACACAGAGGACTGAAGGGGAATGATGATAGTCTAATGAAGAAGAATTTCTTCTTCTACCCTTTATGCGAGGAAGGAAACCCTCCTAAAACCTATGGCCCGGTCGGGCTACGAAACTAAAGACCCCCCTAGACCCTATTGGGACGAAGAAAGAATGAAAGAGATGAGGGGTCAAAGGAAGGTCAAAAAGCTTGAAGATGATATACGCCCCTCCCATCTGGGCGAAGGCATTATGAGTCATCTGGTGAAGGGGGATATCAAAATAGGAGGCTATGTTCATGAAAAAGGAGGGATAGGAAATGGAGCCCTAACTCCATCTGCCCTAAGAAGAAGGTCAACATGCCTACAGGGGGCTCCACGGGTGTCTGCCCACTTTGGGGATGACCATTGCCATCTCGGCCGGAATGCCATAGGCCTCGGTGGTCGTCCGACCTCACTCTCGAGGAGGCAGACTCATACCACTCCGCGCGATAGCTTTCCATGATCCCTAAGAAAGAAGACAAGAAGGAGACAAACTACTCACGCGTAAAAGAGGCTTTATGAGAGAAGAAGACGAAGTGTACCCAGCCGCCGAGTCAGAAGTGGGCTTAACATCTGCACCTTCCCCTCTTATACTCAGGCGGCCGCCTGCCTGGACGCAAGGGGGAAGAGACACGTGGAAAGAGAGAAACGCCGTGCACAGGCAGTCGCTTGTCGCGAACCGGCCAAGGCAGCGCACGTCCGTAAGAACTCGTGGAGATGGCCGTTGGGACACATGGCAATAAGGCATTCGCTAGGATACACTGTCACCCTCAGAAAAGATTCATTTGCCTTTATAATGAAGAGACAGACGTTATTATAATACCTCAATAGTCGAGATATCCATTTTTGAAAAGGATGAGACCATTAAGGGGGATTTCTCGAAACTTTGGATAAGCATTATAATCCAAAGGCCCCTTATAACTACAGGAGTAATAAGGAAGGCGAAGGCTCACAGCTTCTTCATCTCTGCATTAGTCCAATCAGTCAGCCACACTTCCTTCGATTAGACTTGAAGGGAGGGACTTGTGATAGGGTTGAATAGTTCGTGCCCGGCACGAGGGATGAAGAAGCCGCGGGGCGCGACATGATAGATCGAAGCGACCTTCCTTCCCGGGCCCTGGGGCCCCCCTCAGGAGACACGCTCAGGAAGGTCAGTCCGAAGACCCCTCCCGGGAGCACCCCGGAAGGTTAGGCTCGAGAGCACCTAGGGAGTTATAGCGCCCGAAGACCCTGAGCTCACCTCGGGAGGTGGAGTCCTCGCAATGACCGACCTCAGGTATTGACCCCCCCTCTTGGTACGGATAAGCATCCCCGTTAGAAGAGGTCCTCACGACCCTCAAATGTCGAAACGGGTAGAAGCGTGATAACGGCGCAGACTGTTTCAAAGGATATCCAGTAATCGCCGAAAGAGGGGGGAGAATGTGGCGTAAGTACCCGAGATGTGGCACCGATCGAAGAGACACGTCTAGTCTATCGCCATCAGTATAAAAGGTAGTCCGACCCCTCCGGTAAAGGGGTTATGCTCTCTCAGCCCTACATACATTCTTTACTTCTCGCTACCTTTACCTTTCGAATGATACACTAACTTGAGTGTCGGAGTGGACTCCGCCGAACCCTTGCCGGCGTGTCCCCTAACACTCATGTTAACCTTACAGGGCCCTAAGTTCCTCCCGCCGCAGCAATTTCACAGGGGCAGAACTCCGGTGCCTGGCCATCGTCGTTGACTCTTTCTGGAACAGACAGATTGTGCATGGATTATATTAGTGTTCCCTAATTGTATTATGATTAGGTATGGGATTGGGATTGGACCTAACCAAATCAAATGGACTTGATTAGGGTTGATGATGGGTTAGGTCAAATCTAATTAGGGAATTGTGATTAATCGAGATAAGGGATTAATCTTAATTGGTTAGGGGATTTGATTTAGCTATTTATTGTATATTATAATTAGCTAAATCACACATATTGTTATAGGATCTTGATTCGAGACGAGCTTCATGATGCGGGATTTATTCTAATAAATCTACCTTAAAGGTGAGTACTTCTTCTTTGTATTCTGTAATTTATTGAATTTAAATATATGTCTGATTTTATTTTCGAGTAGGCTGCTTTATCTCATCTTTGTCTATTTGATATCGTCCTTTGATACTTTTGTTGTTTGATTTTTAAGTTAATCAAAATTCATGTACATATAGTCTCACCTGTTGATTTCTTGATCTGTAAAGTACCATTTGTACGTGGGTACTTAGAAGTAATCATTAAACACAACTAGAATTTGGTTGACATTAGATATACTCTGCCTAGTAGACTAGTTGCATGTTTATTGATCCTGATATTTGTATATCATACAATTGAATAGTTGTGATCTGGTTGAAGTTGTGCATATAAGTAACATGTACCATATCTGCATAGTTACATGCTGACGAATATCGGCTCCCTTATGGTTAAGCCAGTTGTCACTCATATAGTTTTCTTCCTACTCAACTACTCAGGGGCAGTGGTAGTTGTTAGAGTGCGAGTAGCCGTCCTGTGCCACACTCGACCAGTCATATGTAGTGGATGTTGGAGATGTAGGCAAGCAATTGACATCCTCTCCTTTGTTTATAAGGGATAGCAGAGTTGTTGGTGGCTTCCCCTTTTCCTGAGGTTTTGGAGTAGTTGGCTCCCCAACATCTTGTCCACTCAACCACTTATAATAGTGGTAGTTGTTGAAGTGTCTACAGTTGTCATAGTCCTACCTACTCGGGCTCACAGATGTGATGTGATGACGGCTTGACTGACGTTAGGGGTGACACATGTCATTGCATCATGTGCATTTATTACATCTTGTATTTTTTTGTATTTGTTTGAGCATTGATTGATGCATTTGATTGACATACATATATGAGTTATTATTACACTTTTATTTAGTTTTACACATTCATATATATTATTCTGTTACAGAGATGTATATGGCTTCTACCTACTTGTTGTATCTTTTTATATGTCTTACGTTTATCTATCTGATTACTCACAGAGTCCGCCGAACTCACCATCCCTTGCATCTAATTCTGTTTCAAGTAGTCGGTAGTTATGTTAATTGGAGTTAGGAAAGGATCCAGTTGTTAATCCCAATATGTCGAGTAGTTTGGTGTTTTAAACATTTTCTTTATTAGACTAATGTATTATTTTAGTAGACTTATCTTTAGTTTATTGAGTAGAGTTATGATTATGTATTTATGGACTTGTTATGTATATTGTTGGACTTGAGTTTTATTTGGGATATATGTGTTTCCTCTATTCGTTATATTGCGTGGTCGTAATATATTATTACTTTGATTCTGTTTGTTGCCAGCCATGTTGGTTGAGCTATATGTTTATCGTGTGAGATGTATGTATATAAGTTTCAGTTTATCTGTCGTACAGGGGAGATACTCTGTTTTTCGAGCAAGTATGGGCCCGGGGGCGTGACAAAAATATTATACACACACATTGAAAAATAATTAAAAAAGATTCTCATCCTTATAAAAAATTTTGTTTTTAAAATTAATAAAAAAAATAAATGCACATAAATTTATATCATTTTTTAAATTGGAAATTTCAATAACTTTCTTAACATTTGTATTTCCTTATTTAAAACTAAAAAATTGATATAAATAGCCTTGTAATTCCTATGTCTTGCACGAAACAACAAATAACTGGGAAAAAATAGCTACTAAATGCTCGGCGATGATGCATTTGATTCTCGGTAGTCTTTTTGATTTAAACCAATGAAAATATACATTTACTGCATGTTTAGATATATATAATTTACAATTGTACATATATTGAATTTGTGACATCGATCTTTATGTTTTATTACTTGTTTGGCATATAAATTAAGCTCGGGAACATAAGCAAATGGATGTGATACAAAACCATGCTGGGAGACATTGCTGCATGCCAATTCTCACTTGCCATTGCTGCCAATTCTCAACACCATGCCCAACCACTCTACGTGTATTTTGGAAATTGTCCGCCCGGTATGGAATCCTAAATCTCCTTTGTCTTTCCATTAGCGTGCGAGCATACATGCACAAACCAAAATAAATCTCATTTGTGATACAATTTTATTAAAATTGTCAAATAAAATTATATATCTTTTAGATTTAAATTCTAACGTTTCAAGTAGATCGAAATAGTGTCACATATATATATATATTGATCCTGTCATATTAAAATTGTCAAATAAAATTATATATTTTTTATATATCTCCACGTGCTTAGCAGCTTGCAGTCCAACAATAAAAACTTCATACTCTGCTTCATTATTAGTGATTCGGTATTTCAGCCGTACGGAGAAATACAGCTGTTCTTCACTCAGCTTTTATAGCCGGGCGGACTTGATACTGTATGTCATATTCACTCAGCTCCATCATCCATTTGATCAACGACCTGAAGCTTCCGGATTTGACACTACTCGACCCAAACTACTATTGGTCAAGACCACGATCGGATATACTAAGAAATACGATCGGAGTCGCCGGGTGGATAATAGCAAGATGTAAGCTAACTTCTTGAGCGCCGTGTAGCGGCACTCGGCACCTTTCAATAAATGTGTAAAAAAGTACACTGGCTATTATTCGGCTTCTCCTTGCTTGACCAACACCATACTAATCACCTCAGTTGAGGCCGCCAAGTATACATATAGAGGCTCCCCTAGCTCCGGCTTGGCCAAGATAGGTAACTCTGCCAGGTAGGATTTTAGCTGTTCAAAGGTTGGTTTTGTCACAGCCGACATCCCACTAGAACTTTGTGGCTCGGCGAAGAGTCTTGAAGAAAGGTAGCCCCCGCTCGGCGGATCGAGAGATGAACCAAGACAACGTCGTGATCCTTCCGATGACCCTCTGCGCCTACCTGAGATTTCGTGGTGGTGGCATGTCGAGCAGTGCCCGGACCTTACTCGGGTTGGCCTCAATGTCTCTCTCGGTCACAATGTATCCGAGAAATTTCCCATTCCGTGCTTCGAAGAGATACTTTGCCGGGTTCACCTTCAATCCATATCTGAGCAATGTGCGGCAGGTTTCTTCCATGTCTTGCACCAACTCGACCGCTCGACCGGTCTTGATTAAGATATCGTCCACGTACACCTCAGTATTCTGTCCGATTTGTGCCCGGAAGACTTTGTTCATCATACGTTGATACATAACACCTGCATTTTTGAGCCCAAATGACATGACAGTACAACAATACGTACCATCTGCTGTGATGAAGCTGACCTTCTCCTGATCCTCGACAGCTAGAGGCACTTGGTGGTAGCCTTGATATGCGTCCAACATAGAGATGACTTCGCTATCTGCTATTGAGTCGACCATCTAATCGATCCTTGGCAAGGAGTAGAAATCCTTCGGGCAAGCTCAGTTGAGGTCACGGAAGTTGATGCAGACTCGCCACTTGTTATCAGGCTTGGCCACGAGGAACGCATTAGCTAGCTAGACTGGGAATTGGACCTCTCAAATGTGTCTGACCTCCAACAGCTTCTCGATCTCCGCTCGGATGACCTTGTTCTGCTCTGTACTGAAATCCCTCTTACGTTGTTTGATCGGTCTGGCGTTCGGATATATGTGCAAATGATGCTCAACCACTTTCGGTCGGACCCCCTAGAGATCCTTCACCGACCAGGTGAACACATCCTGGTCCCGTGCCAGGCAATCCAACAGCGGCTTCTTTAATTCGTCAGTCAAGCCTTCTGTTATTCTAACTTTGGTCTCAACCTAGTCAGAGAGTAGTTGGGCCTCCTCTTTATCTTTGTGCATCTCCGCCCAAGGGGAAGCTTGCACCATATAGCAGCTGGTGGGTGTTTGCCTTGATTTTTGGCTCTCTATCCGAATGTCATCCATGTAGCATCGACACGCCATTCATTGATCCCCTTTAACTTTCCCAACCTTATCGCTGACCGGAAACTTTATCTTGAGACAAAAGGTTGAGACCGCCGCTCGGAACTCATTGAGGGTCGGTCGTCCCAAGATCACGTTGTATGCTGAAGGGGCATCCACTGTTAGGAAGGTGGACCCCACCTAGTTCTTTTTAGGGGCTCATCACCAATGGACACAACCAAACGTATTTGCCCGATCGACTGCACCTGGTTCCCAGTAAGCCCAAATAATGGTGTAGCCACTAACTCCAACTGGGACGACTCGATCTGCAATTGGTCGAAAGCTCTCTTGTACAGTATGTTTATCGAGCTGCTTGTGTCCACGATGGTGCGGTGGATCTGATAGTTGGTGATCACGATAGTGATGACCAAGGCATTGTCATGGGAGACCTCCAATCCTTGTAGGTCCTAAGGGCTAAAACTGATCTGAGGGTCTTGCGCCTGGCGGTTCCCACCTGGTGTATTTCCAGTCGGCATACTTGGGGCTTTCGGGCTCGGTTTGAGTCTCCTTCGGTCGGTCCACCCAAGATCACATGAACCTCTCATCGGACGACATTCTGCTGGTTGACCTGTTCCTCGTCCACTTCTTCGGGTTCAGCCTACCCCTCGAGGGGAAATAGGTTACGAGTGGCAGGTGTGTTTCGTCTAGTCTTTCCTATCTCTGGTACGACCGAGGGACTTCCTCGACCCAGGCCGCGTCCTGGGGAGACCTGATGCCCCCATCCCCAAGTGATAGGGGTCCGACCTCTCCCGGCCTGTCGGCATTCTTCAGTGTTGTGTGTGTTACTTTGGTGGAAAGCGTAATAAGGCCTCCACCAGGTCGGCAGACATCCTGAGCTACTTGCTACACATGTCTCCGCTCCATCCCCACCCGGTCGATTGCCCCTCTAGGACTGCGGATTGGTCCACCTGGTGAGCGGCTGTTCTGTGGGGGACTTGGTGTTGGGGCTTCACCGACCTCCTTTTTCCGAGCGGCTTGGGCTTCTTCCACGTTGATGTACTTAACCGCTTTTCCCAATAGACTGTCAAAGTCCGTTGGGCGCTTCCTAATCAATGAACGAAAGAAATCTCTCTCCTGTAACCCCTGGGAAAATACACTGATCAGAACCTCAGGGGTGGCGGTCGATACGTCCATAGTCACCCCCGTTGAACCTCTTGATGTAGGCTCGGAGCGACTCTTTCGGTCCCTGTTTCAATGCGAACAGGTTGAGGCTGATCTTATGATGCCTCCGACTGCTCGCGAAGTGTTGTAAGAACAACCCCTTGAGCTCCTCAAAACTGGCACGGACCCACTCGGGAATTGATCGAACCATCGCTAAGCCGGTCCCGACAGGGTCGTCAAGAAAGCACGACATTTGACGCCCTCGAGATATTGATGAAGCAAGGCGGCGCTCTCAAACTTCATGAGATGTTGTTAAATACGACCAATTAAAAATCGGTAGAATAAATTTTTCAAAAATTATATTGGAAAATTAGGGTTATCAGACTAGGATAAAGAGTTTCGGATAAACTCTTAAATTACGAAAGGATAAATAATTTAACCCTAAAGATTTATTGAGGTAGATTAAAAATTTATTGGAGGGTTAAAAAGCTAAAATCCTTACCCTAAGGGGAAGATTGGAATTTTGAAAGTGGAGGGACCTTTTTGATAAAAAGTCCCCTCCCTTATAAAGCCTATTTCTTCCTCTCCGCCCACCCGCAGCCAAACCTGAGCGCCGACCTCTCTTCTTCCCTCCCCGTGCCCTAGTCTCTCCGCCTTCACCCGACGACTTCTTCGTCCTCTGCCACAACTCACCGGCGGCTCCCCTTTCTTTCCCCTTTCTGAGCACGCGAAGCAAGCCATGGGAGCGCCGTCTCCGAGCCCTAGCAACGCACGCGAAGCCCTCTCCTGTTGCTCCAGATCGCCACCCCTCCACTTCAAGTGCGATCAGTCGCTAGCACCCCCAACTCATCTTCTTCGGCTCCGAGTGGGACTGTATCCTTGGCGACTGAATTGGTGGATTAGAGCAAAACTGATCATAGGATCTGGGCAAGGAGGGCTTTAATCGGGTGATTGAGGTAAGACTTTGATTTTTGGTTCTGTGGTTGAATTCAGGATTGGAGTGCTTATTGTAGATAGTTTTGATTGGAGTTTGAGTTGTAGATTAGAGTTTTTGGATCGGTGTTCCTACTGTGTGTGTTGTCTGTGAAACCTTGCCGCATGGTACAATAGGGGGATTAGTGTTTGATTAGGGGTAGGACTTGTGGTTGATCATAGATGGATTTGTGTGGGAAATTGATATTGGCTTGTTCATATGATCTTGTGATGTTCTGATCTTGTAATGGGAGTTCATGGTGGTTAGAAGGGTTTGTAGCATGATTGGGTGGTAGGTTTTGATAGAGGCTTTGGTTGGGTTGGTTTTGTGACCCTGACGCAGATCTTCGATGTCGGGTAGAGCCTGTAGTTTTTGGTGAATGAATGGTAATTTATTTTTATTAAGTTAATTGTCTTCGCTGTTTAAGGATTTGACATTGACAGTAGTAGAGATTCTAGGTTTTAGAATTTTTGATAGTTTGTTTTTCCTTTGATTCAGGTGTGGTACAGAACATGGGTTCTTGGATGGTTTGTCCTTGATTGAGGGCTTGATCATTATAGTGTGTAGTAATTAATTTAGTTTTTTTTTCTTGTATTAATAGTTAAATCATGTCATGGATATAGGACGTTGATTCAGACCTATTTCGGGTGATCGTGAGTTTGACTTGGATACGTTCTACTTTGAGGCGGGTACCTTTGACTTATCTTTTTTAGATATTGTCATATTGCTATGCATGGTTTGTTATAAATAACAGTAAGTTTATATGCTATATCCGCCTTAGTATACCTGTATTTGATATCTGTTGCTTATCCTTAGGTTATCTTCCTTTTAGCTTCATACAGTTCAATAGTTGTTACGTGTATATATATGTGCATAGATGTAATGATATGTTCCCTCGCATTCGACATTGATGGATCATTGATTATTTTGTCAGTATACCTAGTAGGTTACTTGTATCCCATGATATAAGATTCAGACCTATACATAGTAGGTGATAGATGAGGACTTGGTGGGTGTTGTATGTATTCGTGTCATGCACCATCCTTGCATTATTGCATGCTGACGATCATCGGCTCCTATGTAGTCTGACCCCATCGTTAGTTACATGAGGATATACACACACATCCACTCAGGGGTAGTGGCTGCAAAATGTGTGCATTTGCCCTGTATTGCTCCGCACGGTCATTATTTGGAGGGTGGTTCTGGTGCGTGGTAGCAGCTAGGGATCCCTTCTCGTACAGAGACACGAGAAGATGAGAGCGAGACTCCCCCATTACTTGGGGTAGGAGAGTGACCTCCGCCAGCATCCTGTCCACTCGGTCACTCAGGAGCAGTGATGGCAGGGTGCGTACAGGTTGTCATAGCTCTAGCCACACGGACATTCATTTATGATAGGTGGACGTTGTCCTGACTGGGATTAGGGTGTGACACATGTCATTGCACCATGTGCATATTTTGCATCGTGCATTGTTTGCTGCATTTGATTTCTGCACTTGATTGACATGCATATACTGGAGACTTGTTTACCTTGGATTATGTGATATACTTATTCCATAGGGATTTATTTCACCCCTCTGCAGGATAGATGGATTCTGGTATGTATCTTCATTAGTATCTTCAGTGTATACCCCTGTCTATTGTTCATATGAGACTGTATCAGCGTAGACTCTTATTGTTAGTATAATGTACTATGCATATCTGTTTGGGTATCCGCTGAGTTTATTTGGACTCACACCGTTGTCATACTTTCTGATTTCAGGTTGATATCTGCCAGGAGGGTCCGAGTCGCCAGTCCCAAGCTTGTGACGACACCTGATTTGGTTTTATCTGCTATTTTCTATTTTAGGATCATATTACGTTTCATTTCGTTGCATTGAATTATCGTGGACTTGTATTTTGTGATTTGCTTTATGGATTGTACTTTTGAGTCTTATGTTGGACTGTGCATGGTTTTTGCTGTGTTCCTGCTCCCTGGCAGCTCAGGTAAGTTCGTGTTTTGGTTTTATGAGTATATTGTCATATATATTGTTATTCTGTTTGGATTTGAGGCCTGAGGCCCATTTAAATTGCGTGGTGATGTTATATATGTTGTATGTATGTGTAAATTGTCCGCCGGATAGGGGAGGTGTTGTCCGATTTTCTATTGGATCAGCGGCTCCTAGGTCTCGGGGCATGACAGATGTTCCTCCAGATCGCTGGCTCCCGAGTACTCCGGGATGGTGAAGAATCGGAGATGCTTGGGGACTGGGTCCTCGAGGATCTGCAAGGAAAAGTGGCAACGCGTTGGGGGAGTCGGTGTGGGGTTGGCTAGGCCCTTTCCCTTATCCGGACGCTGTCGGTGCATCTGACTGGATGCGGATACCTCGGCAGGATTAGAGTAAGCCTTATCTCCTCTGGCTCGGTAAAATGCAGGGGGAAGGGGATTGAGATGCCTTTGGGCCCGACAGTGTTTCCCCGACCCACCAAGTTGC
The DNA here is from genome assembly GCA_024364735.1 of Boesenbergia rotunda. Taxonomy (NCBI): domain Eukaryota; kingdom Viridiplantae; phylum Streptophyta; class Magnoliopsida; order Zingiberales; family Zingiberaceae; genus Boesenbergia; species Boesenbergia rotunda. The sequence goes on from JAGFNQ010003872.1 coordinate 917,674, forward strand.
CCATGGTCGAGGGCTCGGGAAACTGTGTAGCTGGGCTACTCGCATGCAGAGGCAATTGGGGGGTCTTATGGGCTCGGGCAGCCATCAGGAACTCGTACTCCTTTGGTGTAATTGTGACTGTCACTCGGTTAGGTTCTTCCATCTTGCGCTCTCGATCAGGAGAAATGCCCTCCTTTTAGCGCCAAATATGATCCTGTTGAAGAGCGAGGTGGACTCCCAAGAGCGAGGTGGCACGGAGAACTGCTTCAGCTAGTGCCCCTCCTACAAGAAAGATGGTTGTCAGCAACCCACCGGGAGAATTTCCCAGCAAGGCCCTACGACGATCAAGTAAGTATCCAGTGGAGAAGATAAAACTAGAGAAGAAGCAACTCTAGCTAGAAAAACTACACATACCTGTAGGTGAAGGAAGGAGAGCCTTATACAGCCAAGGGAGCCGACAACTTTTGCCCTACTTCTGCCACATTTTGTCTCATGTGGGGACAGAATCAGGAGTCACTGTCAGCTCACCTCTTCCTGACATACGTAGGGACCGTCATGGTATGGGTTGCCAGAACTTGATAGGAAGGTACTGTGTCAATGGGATATCTACAATTCGAACACGACTGGTGTCAGGCTCGAGCCTACCTGCGCCGACTCTGGTACTACCTTTATCAGTGTGGTGTCAGAGGATAGGTACTGCCACGGATAGCGACAACTCCCAAGTCGGAGCGCACCAAAGGTGCGCCGACCAGTTACCTCGAGTGAAACCTAGCTATGCAACTAATGACATACCGATCGGAATATTTGTGCCACACCGAGTCGTGAGGTACTCGGACCTAGCTCGACCGACTCATCCTTCGAAAAATAGGATTATAACACAGGGAGGGTGTTGACCGAGTGCTGCCTGACTGACATTAGGTCGAACACTCGGTGTTTCTCATTGGGGCTAACTCAGACTGTTCCCGGTTAACCATCCAATCGGGCGACCCCGACTGTAGTGGGGTTCGAGCCAATGGTCATCTGCAACGTTTCATGCTTTGCCACGCTGGGCTGTTGGAGCTCTCCTAACAATGACCTATCTTCATGAGGTGTCATGCTGGCCGATTAGGCTATAGTAGGCTAGGTCAGGATCATATATATATTATATATATATATATATATATATATATATAGAGAGAGAGAGAGAGAGAGAGAGAGAGAGAGAGAGAGAATTTTCATAAGCTGGGTAGGATGAGTATGAGATGGAATTTTCACACATTCTCCCTCTCAGATGTGCGCGAGATGTCTAGTATTTGACTTGATCTCAATCTACTAAATTTTTCAAAAGATTTTTCATATCTACGAGATTTTATCATTTTCAAGATAGAAACATCCATGTGCTTTTGAGATTCTCAGAGTTTAATATCTATTCACTATTGACGTGTTAGAACTTTCACGGTCAAAAATTCAATCATTTTGATTTACCCCTGATCCTGTCGCCGAGCGTAGTGGAGCCGCAACCGGATGACGGTGTAGCGATGAGTGACGTGGATGCCGACGGGACGTCCTCGCGCAGAATGACAGCGTCGTAGGGGGTGTCCTCCGACCGAACGGAAGTGGATGTCGCCTGGTGCACGGCCGACCGGCTGGAGGTGGACCTGCTGAGGAAGATGACCGTTAGCAACCTAGCCGGGAGACGTCCCGGCAAGGCCCTCCGACGGTCAAGTCAGTACTCCGATGAACAGGAAAAATGATGCAGTATGTAGACGAGGGGCTTCGTGCGCGTACCTGATAATGAGGAGGGGAGGGGCTTATATAGCCGGGGAAAAGGACCAAGTCTGACCTGTGTCAGGATTCTCTGACCTGGTCGAGGGATATTCCCAGATTGTCTGCCGGGTGTCAGGATTCTCTGACGGAGTCAGGAGATATTGTATGATTCTGTCGATTTGTAGCCAACATTCCTGTCGTATACTCCTTGTCTTATGTGGGGACACAGACAGGTGACCGGCGCCGCCTGACACCAACGGCGTGACAGGGCGGCGTGACAGGGAGTGTCAGTTCACACAAATGGTGACAGCCAGTTATCTGCAGCTGGTGCAGGTGTGTTTTGTCTTTACCCCAGGGTGGTTCCAAGAGAGTGCCCGAGTGGGCACAGGGCGTGCAAGCCTGGGGGGACTATGTATGTGAAGGGTTGCCGGGCGGATGCACCCGAACGATTAGGCGTGTAGCCCTTATGTGGCCGGGCGGCAGTACCCGACTAAACGATTAGGCGTGTAGCCCTTATGTGGCCGGGCGGCAGTACCCGACTGAACGATTAGGCGTGTAGCCCTTATGTGGCCGGGCGGCAGTACCTGACTAAACGATTAGGTGTGTAGCGCTTATGTGGTCAGGCGGCAGTACCCGACTGGCTGGCATAGACCCTGGGTCTGGCTAGGGTGTCCAGCTGGCTACCCGCACAATGACGTGGACCCTGAAGTCGGCCAGGCCGTTTGCCACGTTGGCTGTCCGTACGGTGCCAAAGGTAGGGCGGGATCAATAGCCTTCCCCTCAAGTCTAGTCGAAGGAGGCGATCAGTCCGACTGACTGGACTACAAGTGTGTACAACCATTCCGCGGCCGAGCGATTTTGCCCTTTTAATATCTGGCCGGCTTAACACGATGCTCAACAGCTGGGGCTGTGTATGTCTGCCCTGTCTGGGCGGAAAAAGATTGTTAGTCGAGAGGGGTGTGGGCCGCCACGCACCCTTCTTTTTTAACGAGGCCGTCCGGCTGGACGAAGTATGAAAGGGGAGCGTGGGCCGCCACGCATCCCCGACTAGCCATTGACATGATGAAGATGTCCGGGCGGATGAAGATTTTAACCGGAGGAACGTGGGCCGCCACGTCCTCGTAAATTGTTAATGCGTCCGACCGGACGAATGTTGTTAGTCGATGAGAGGTATGCTGAACACGTTTGGGCGGGAGAATGTTTGCCTTAAGTCGCAAGAAATGTGGAGTGTCACGCGCCCCAAGACGATTTTCTCGGGATAGTCCGAGTCAGTCAATTAATGGAGACGTGACATTCTAAGTCGAATGAGGTGATGTGATATGCCCGATGCGACCGGCGCCATAACGGCATCACCTCAGCTTTAATGAACCGGGCCACGTGGCGCACGCTGGTTGGCCGACCGGGATGCAGTTTATCCCCATGATTACGAGTTTTTAATGGCCATTAACGCGTGTAATTCTTTCCGCCACGCGACCGCTTCCGATTGGCCGATACGACGACGCGCCCTGCCGCCGCAGCAGGCGACGTCAGCGCCTGCGGCGCGTCTTTTCGAGGCTGATCGTGGGACGCCTCAACGGCATGGATGAGGCGATCTCCGTACACGTGGACCGCCATCGGACGGTCTCCCTTCTTCCGGCCTAGCTATAAATAGGCCTCCACATTCGCCGAAACCCTCATTTGCTCTTCACTGTTCTCTTCTCTAACTCGGTGCTTCTCGCTCCTCGCCGCCGTCTTCGCGTGTCGCCGCCGCCCTCGTGCTTCTCCGTCGGTTAATCCTTTCCGCCACCACCTACGGTCAGATTCTCCCTTTTCTTCCCTTTCTTTCTGCTCCATGGCTGCCCCTGCGTGGTATACCTCTGTCGAGTCTTCCCTTCACGACGAGACCGTCTCCGACCTCCGACTGGCCTACGACATCCCTGAAAACTACCACATTGCCGTTCCTACAAAGGCTGACAGGCCACACAAGCCCCCGGCCGGCTTCTTTGTGTTTTTCCGGGATCAACATACGTCTGGCCTGCGCTACCCTCTTCATCCCTTTATTGCAGATTTCTGTAACTTCTTCCATGTTCCTATCTTCCAGCTTTCTCCCAACGCCATTCGCATATTGTGCAACATAATAGTTCTCTTTACCCTTTACCGAGTCCCCCTCCGACCGGAGGTTCTTTATTTCTTTTATTACCCGAAGAAACAGGAGGCCGGGAATTTCTTTCTCCAAGCCCGGGCCAAATTATCCATAGTGGAGAATATTCCTTCCTCGAATAAGGGATGGAAAACCCATTTCTTCTTCATAAGCCCTCCGACCAGCCCTGGGTTCCCGATCGGATGGGTCGAAGACATGCCCCCTATAGCTCCCTTAAGAAACTTTAAATCCGACCCCTTATTTATAATGGCTGCTTCTCTACTCGGTGGCCTCCACTTCGACGGCATGAAACTTCTCAACGACGCCGTCTTGTACATATTTGGGCTAAGCCGAGTGCCTGCCGCCCTGCCCGGCACCTTCTGTAAGTCATTTTTTGTTTCGTACTTCTTTCTCCCTAACTCAACATCTTCTGATTTTGCAGCCGAGATGATGTGGGAAGCGGCCCTCGATGAGGCCCTGGGCTTGGATGACGAAGAGTTAAACGCCCGGGCGGCCGAACAACTGCGTCTACGCCAGGCCAGTCTGCCCGACCAACCTCCGATTCCTGAGAGCGCGGAGCCCGCCCCTCAGGCTCCTTCTGCCCAGCCAGCGGCGACTGGCTCTAGGGAGCCGGTCGGCTCATCAAAATCTTCTGCCCCGGCAAGATCCTCCGGCAAGCAGAAGGTTCAGCCTTCCATGCAGAAGTCTCTGCCTTCCAAGCGGAAGGCCAGCGCTTCTATCCGTATAGAGGAACCGACAGAGGTAGGCCGGTCCTCTTCTGACTCTCCCGACCCGGAACCTTTGCAGAGGCGCCCGAGGACTTCAGCGTCGGGCTCTCACTCTCAACCTGCAGAGGCAACTGCCAGCCCGGCTAGAGCGAGCCGGTCAGCTGATGCACCGGGTTCGTCTCGTTCGGGGGAACGGCGTTCGCAGCCGTGTGGCTATTGCGTATATCTCCCCTCGGTCGACCCAGCAACCCCCTTCGAAGTCCAGCAGCGGCTTACCCTTTACGGGGATTTGGCAGACTGTTGGGAGCAGGGTGTGAGGGAGGGGACTTCCAGACCCCCGATCCGACTGGCAGACCAATTCCTTCAGGACGCTACGCATGTAAGTCGGATGCTTCGATGCTTAATCACCTTGCTTCTTTCTAACATTTTTATTGTAGTTTTGGGCCTCCTGCTCGAGCGTCGCCTATTCCTTGGTTATCAACACCAGGGGACGCCGAGCGGCCGAGCGGCAGCTCGCGAAATTGGAGCTCCGCCAGGCGCACGCTAACTTACCGGCCGGCGAAGAGGGTACAGCTATTCTCCGTTCGGAGATACTGGACCTTAAGGAGAAACTCCGTTCCGCCGAGGCGCTACTGACGGAGGAAACCACCCGAGCGGAGGCAGCCGAGCGGGCGTATGCCCGATCTTCCTCCCTGCACGCGACCCTTGAGCAGGAGAGGAAGAAGGCTCTGGCTATGCAGCGCCGTGCCCGATCGGACCTCGACAAGAAGGCTGTCGAGGCCCAAGCCTTGAAGGCGGAACTGGACAAGATGATGAAGTCTTCGGAGGAGCTCCGGGCAACCCTGAACGAAAAAGAGCAAGAACTGGCGACTCGGGAGTCGGACTTGAATGCCAAAGAGAAGGCTTTAGACATATGAGGAGACGAGCTCCATTTGTCTGAAGGACTGCTGGCCTCCCAAGCCGTTGCCTTGGAGGAGAAGGACAAGGAGCTAGCTAACCTCCGGGCGGAAATTGACAGCCTGAAGCTGCATCAAGCAGGCGAGCCCGCCCGGATGGACGCACATCGCTTGGCTTACATCAATTCTAAAGAGTTCGGCAAGCAGTTGGGCAAGCGGACATCTGGCATGTTCAAGATGGGCTTAGAAAGCGCTGTTCTGCAGCTCCAAGAGAGCGGTCATCTGCCTGCCGACCTTCCTATCAATGTCGTCCAAGTGAGCCGGGTCAAGGAGCTGCTACCCAAAGACTTCTTCCAGCCTTTTATCTAAATGTTAACCGTGTAATCCTAAGCTGCCGGTTGGGGCTTTTCTTTTTGTAATGCCTCCGAGTCAATCAGCAATGAAGAGTATTTTCCTTTAACGAGTTATTTTAGATATTGATTAAGTAGATGTTGCCCGACCAGAAAGCCGAACTAAGCTACTTTAGAGAAATGGCTGTGTAAGCTAGCCGACTGATTGGTGGTCCTTCCCGAGGGATGTGGATCGCCACACGCCCGGTCAGAGAGCTAAACTAAGAATCCGGCCAAGTAGAAGCCCACTGGTCGGGGGTTCGGCCTACGGGATGTGGATCGCCACACGCCCGACTGAATTCTGATACGCGCTTCTGGGCGGGCTGATGTTTTAATCAGTCGTCGCCTCAGGCTTCCAAAGGGCACCAACCTTCCGATCGGGAACCGCTTTAGGCTTCCGGATGGGCCAATCTTCCTACGTGGGCTGCCACGCTTCCGACCGGGAACCAGTCCAGGCTTCCGGATGGGCCAATCTTCCACGTGGGCCGCCACGCTTCCGACCGGGAACCAGTCCAGGCATCCGAGTGGGCTGATGCTTTAAGTCAGTCGCCGACTCAGGCTTCCAAAGGGCACCAATCTCCTGCGTGGGTCGCCACGCCTCCGATCGGGAACCGCTTTAGGCTTCCGGATGGGCCAATCTTCCACGCGGGCCGCCACGCTTCCGACCGGGAACCAGTCCAGGCTTCCGGATGGGCCAATCTTCCACGTGGGCTGCCACGCTTCCGACCGGGAACCAGTCCAGGCATCCGAGTGAGCTGATGCTTTAAGTCAGTCGCCGACTCAGGCTTCCAAAGGGCACCAATCTCCTGCGTGGGTCGCCACGCCTCCGATCGGGAACCGCTTTAGGCTTCCGGATGGGCCAATCTTCCACGTGGGCCGCCACACTTCCGACCGGGAACCAGTCCAGGCTTCCGGATGGGCCAATCTTCCACGTGGGCCGCCACGCTTCCGACCGGGAACCAGTCCAGGCTTCCGGATGGGCCAATCTTCCACGTGGGCCGCCACGCTTCCGACCGGGAACCAATCCAGGCATCCGAGTGGGTTGATGCTTTAAGTCAGTCGCCGACTCAGGCTTTCAAAGGGCACCAATCTTCTGCGTGGGTCGCCACGCCTCCGATCGGGAACCGCTTTAGGCTTCCGGATGGGCCAATCTTCCTACGTGGGCCGCCACGCTTCCGACCGGGAACCAGTCCAGACATCCGAGTGGGCTGATGCTTTAAGTCAGTCGCCGACTCAGGCTTCCAAAGGGCACTAATCTTCTGCGTGGGTCGCCACGCCTCCGATCGGGAACCGCTTTAGGCTTCCGGATGGGCCAATCTTCCACGTGGGCCGCCACGCTTCCGACCGGGAACCAGTCCAGGCATCCGAGTGGGCTGATGCTTTAAGTCAGTCACCGACTCAGGCTTCCAAAGGGCACCAATCTCCTACGTGGGTCGCCACGCCTCCGATCGGGAATCGCTTTAGGCTTCCGGATGGGCCAATCTTCCACGTGGGCCGCCACGCTTCCGACCGGGAACCAGTCCAGGCTTCCGGATGGGCCAATCTTCCACGTGGGCTGCCACGCTTCCGACCGGGAACCAGTCCAGGCTTCCGGATGGGCCAATCTTCCACGTGGGCCGCCACGCTTCCGACCGGGAACCAATCCAGGCATCCGAGTGGGCTGATGCTTTAAGTCAGTCGCCGACTCAGGCTTCCAAAGGGCACCAATCTTCTGCGTGGGTCGCCACGCCTCCGATCGGGAACCGGTTTAGGCTTCCGGGTGGGCCAATCTTCCTACGTGGGCCGCCACGCTTCCGACCGGGAACCAGTCCAGGCATCCGAGTAGGCTGATGCTTTAAGTCAGTCGCCGACTCAGGCTTCCAAAGGGCACCAATCTTCTGCGTGGGTCGCCACGCCTCCGATCGGGAACCGCTTTAGGCTTCCGGATGGGCCAATCTTCCACGTGGGCCGCCACGCTTCCGACCGGGAACCAATCCAGGCATCCGAGTGGGCTGACGCTTTAAGTCAGTCGCCGACTCAGGCTTCCAAAGGGCACCAATCTTCTGCGTGGGTCGCCACGCCTCCGATCGGGAACCGCTTTAGGCTTCCGGATGGGCCAATCTTCCACGTGGGCCGCCACGCTTCCGACCGGGAACCAGTCCAGGCTTCCGAGTGGGCTGACGCTTTAAGTCAGTCGCCGACTCAGGCTTCCAAAGGGCACCAATCTTCTGCGTGGGTCGCCACGCCTCCGATCGGGAACCGCTTTAGGCTTCCGGATGGGCCAATCTTCCACGTGGGCTGCCACGCTTCCAACCGGGAACCAGTCCAGGCTTCCGGATGGGCCAATCTTCCACGTGGGCCGCCACGCTTCTGACCGGGAACCAATCCAGGCTTCCGGATGGGCCAATCTTCCACGTGGGCCGCCACGCTTCCGACCGGGAACCAATCCAGGCTTCCGAGTGGGCTGACGCTTCCGGTCAGTCGCCGACTCAGGCTTCCAAAGGGCACCAATCTTCTGCGTGGGTCGCCACGCCTCCGATCGGGAACCGCTTTAGGCTTCCGGACGGGCCAATCTTCCACGTGGGCCGCCACGCTTCCGACCGGGAACCAGTCCAGGCTTCCGACAGTCTTTCTACTTCCGCCCGGATGACTTGATTCTGCGCGGCGCTGCGATCCCTTTTCCGTTGCTTTACTGGCCGCGCGCCCGGGTAAACATGGAGCTGGTGTTCCGCGACTTCCGGTCGGACCCCCTTCAAATCTTTCGCCGACCAGGCGAATACGTCTTGATTTCGAGCGAGGGATTCGATTAGGGATTGCTTCAGCTCCTCAGGAAGTCCTGCAGCAATTTGTATCTTGGTATCTTCCCTATCGGGCAAAAGTTGTACCTCCTCTTTGTCCTCCCGCAATTCTGCCCAAGGGGAGGCTTGCACCATGTTGCAGCTGCTACCTGCCCGCCTGGCCTTTTGACCTCCCGAGCGGACATCATCAGCATAGCAGCGCCGGGCCACAGTCTGATTGCCCTTCACCTCGCCGACTCTGTCGCCGACCGGAAACTTCACCTTGAGGTAGTAGGTGGAGACTACCGCTTTAAATTCGTTGAGAGCCGGTCGACCGAGAATGGCGTTGTAGGCTGCTGGGGCATCTACAATCAGAAATGTGGTCCATCGGGTTCTCTTGAGTGGCTCCTCTCCAAGTGAGACGGCCAGCCGTATCTGCCCGATCGGCTGTACTTCGTTCCCCGTAAATCCGAACAGGGGAGTACCCACCAACTCTAGCTGCGATAATTCAATTTGCAGTTGATCGAAAGCTCGTTTATATAAAATGTTTACCGAGCTGCCGGTGTCCACAATGGTGCGGTGGACTTCGTAGTTGGCGATGACAGCCGTGATGACCAACGGGTCATCGTGCGGCACCTCCAATCCTTGTAAATCCTGCAGCCCCCAGCTGATTTGGGGCCCTTGAGCTTGAGAGGTGCTGACTCCGACTTGGTGAATTTCCAGTCGGCGCACCTGCATCTTTCTGGCTCGGTTGGAGTCGCCTCCGGTCGGACCGCCGGAAATCACATTGACGCCTCCTCAGACGGCGTTCTGGTGATTAGCTTGATCTTCGTCAAGTTCCTCCACCTCTTCCTGCTCGGGCCGAGGAAACAATTGCCGGGCGGCGGGGGCATCCCGCCTTTGTCCTTGTTGGGCTGTGGCTCCATGACCACGCCCGCGTCCTTGCGGGGTTTGTCGTCCTTGACCCCTGCCGAGTGGGGTCCGAGCTCTGCCGCCTGCTCGGCAGTCCTCAGTGTTGTGCGTATTACACTGGTGAAACGCACAATACGGTGCCCATCTGTTGGGCCAATTCCCCTGTGCCACCTGCACTTGCTGGGGTCTCATTCCGGGCCGATCGGCCGGTCGGGGACTGCGAATCGGTCCTCCTGGCGATCTGTTGTGTTGAGGTGCGGGCTGTGGGCTAACTATCACTTCCTTCCTCCGGGCGGCTTGTGCTTCCTCTACATTGATATACTTAACAGCCTTCCCGAGCAGGCTGTCGAAATCCTTCGGTGGTTTCCTGATCAGGGATCGGAAGAAATCACCCTCTTGGAGCCCTTGTGAGAAGGCGGTGACCAGTACTTCGGGAGTGGTATTGGGCACCTCTATAGCTACTCCATTGAACCTCTGGATGTAGGCCCGGAGTGACTCTTTCGGACCTTGCTTCAGAGCGAACAAATTGAGGCTGGTCTTATGGTGCCTCCGACTGCTTGCAAAATGTTGCAGAAACAGCCGCTTTACCTCTGCGAAACTCCCAACTGATCCACCCGGGAGTCCGTCGAACCATCGTTGAGCCTGTCCAGAGAGGGTTGTCAGGAAAGCGCGGCATTTGATGCCCTCCGGGTATTGGTGCAACTGGGCGGCGCTTTCAAATTTCATGACGTGCTCCTCGGGGTCACTGGCCCCTGAGTACTCAGGCATGGTGAAGAATCGTAGATGCTTGGGAACGGGATCCCCAAGAATTTGTGAGGAGAAAGGGCTGTGAGTCGGATAGGCCGCGGCGGGGTCGGCTAGCCCTTTCCCTTTATCCGGGCGCGCCTGGTGCGCCAGGCTGGACGCTGAAGCTTCGGTCGGGGCTGAGTAGGCCTCGTTCCGAAAAAGTGCTCGGGGAACATTAGGAACGAAGGGGTCGGGCTGAGCAGCCATACCTTCTGAATTTCCCCGTATAGAGGGCCCAGGGGGCCGGGCCCCTTGACTACCGGTCGGCGGATGCGATTGTTGTGCCTTCTGTGTCCGGACAGCCATCAGCATTTCATATTCTTCTGGCGAAAGAGTAACCGTCAGTGGATTGGGGTTTTCCATTCTTCGCTCTCGATCAGGCAGAAGGCCCTCCTTCTAGCGCCAAATTTGATCCTGTCGCCGAGCGTAGTGGAGCAGCAACCGGATGACGGTGTAGCGATGAGTGACATGGATGCCGACGGGACGTCCTCGCGCAGAATGACAGCGTCGTAGGGGGTGTCCTCCGACCGAACGGAAGTGGATGTCGCCTGGTGCACGGCCGACCGGCTGGAGGTGGACCTGCTGAGGAAGATGACCGTTAGCAACCTAGCCGGGAGACGTCCCGGCAAGGCCCTCCGACGGTCAAGTCAGTACTCCGATGAACAGGAAAAATGATGCAGTAGGTAGACAAGGGGCTTCGTGCGCGTACCTGATAATGAGGAGGGGAGGGGCTTATATAGCCGGGGAAAAGGACCAAGTCTGACCTGTGTCAGGATTCTCTGACCTGGTCGAGGGATATTCCCAGATTGTTTGCCGGGTGTCAGGATTCTCTGATGGAGTCAGGAGATATTGTATGATTCTGTCGATTTGTAGCCAACATTCCTTGTCGTATACTCCTTGTCTTATGTGGGGACACAGACAGGTGACCGGCGCCGCCTGACACCAACGGCGTGACAGAGCGGCGTGCCAGGGAGTGTCAGTTCACACAAATGGTGACAGCCAGTTATCTGCAGCTGGTGCAGGTGTGTTTTGTCTTTACCCCAGGGTGGTTCCAAGAGAGTGCCCGAGTGGGCACAGGGCGTGCAAGCCTGGGGGGACTATGTATGTGAAGGGTTGCCGGGCGGATGCACCCTAACGATTAGGCGTGTAGCCCTTATGTGGCCGGGCGGCAGTACCCGACTAAACGATTAGGCGTGTAGCCCTTATGTGGTCGGGCGGCAGTACCCGACTGAACGATTAGGCGTGTAGCCCTTATGTGGCCGGGCGGCAGTACCCGACTAAACGATTAGGCGTGTAGCGCTTATGTGGTCGGGCGGCAGTACCCGACTGGCTGGCATAGACCCTGGGTCCGGCTAGGGTGTCCAGCTGGCTACCCGCACAATGACGTGGACCCTGAAGTCGGCCAGGCCGTTTGCCACGTTGGCTGTCCGTACGGTGCCAAAGGTAGGGCGGGATCAACCCCCTATAAATGAAAATTTAGTTCTAATCATTTTAAAACTTATACAATTAATTTACTTATTAATATTTGATTTTTATAAATTTGTAATGAGTATATGAAAATTAATATTCTTAAAATACTATATATGTTAAAAGAGAATGATGACAACCGATAATGTTTGTTTAGGACCTTGATATTAATAAAATCTAATAAATATTTGTTTATACATTTTAAAGCAATTCTTTAATTAAATTATAAAAATAAATGAATTATTATTTTTTTATGAAATCTATTTTTTTTAAAAAAAATTAGAAACTGATAACTAGTGATGCAAAAAATGTGATAGCGTTCATGTCAAACGTCTCTCATCGTTGGTTCCACGGTGAGATGAAAGAAGATAAATCAGATACTACAACCTTATAAATGAGAGGGTTATTTGCCATAGCTATGATTCAAACCCTTGCCATTGATCCAAATCTACCACTCAAGTAGCAACTCAGCTACGCTCTAGAATAGAAATCGATAACTAATGACTTTACAATGGGATGCATGACACTAGCTTAAGCTAGGTTATAAAAAAATAAAAATAGATAAAATAAAAATTCTAGAATTTTATTTTATAAAATTACAATTATATATTTTATTTTATTTTTATAAAATGTTATATTTAAAATTTTAAATTTTTAAATTTGAGCAAAAGTTTGACAAGTAGATTATTTTGAGCATGACACTTGGTTGATGCTGACGTAGGATCAAATCCATGTCATCATTAATTGTCAATTAGTAGTTTTCATATGGCCTTAATTTGAAATCCTTTATTTATAGGTCATAAAAATATAAGTAATTATTTGATTTATTAAAAAAACTAGAATGATTTTAAATCTTATAACTATGAATTGAATTACATAAAATATTATTTTATATATTTGTCAAATAATACTAAAACAATTTAAAGACAATTTAGATATATATTGTAAAGCAATTATGTATTACTTTTAATATATTATTTTAATTTATATTCTTAATTACAATTATGAATTATACATTATGATGATTTGCTCTTTAGTTAACCTAAGCAATTATGATGAAACTTAAAGCTATGGTAATATTTTATTATTTTGAAACATAATATGTCTTATAAAATTTTTTTATATGTATATTTATAGAGAGATGGAGATGCCACCTTTCCCTATATATAAAGCAATAAATTCTCTTCCTTATAAAAAATATTTTTTAAATAAATATAAATAAATAAATGTACAATTGACAGCTCTTAAACAAGTGGAGCATAGCTTTAAACTATTTTTTATTAGAAATTTTAATAATTTCTTTAATATTTGCATTTCCTTATTTAGAATAAAAATGCTATAAATAACCCCTGTAATTCCACTAGCTTGCAAAAGATAAGCAAGCAAGAGATGGCTACTAAATGCTTGGCGATGATGCTTTTGGTTCTTGCTAGTCTTTTTGCTTTAAACCAATGTGAGTATAAATAATATTTGATGTAATTTACGAGTACATTAAACATATATTAATTTGATTACTTGTTTTGCATATATATAGCTCGCGATATCACAACTATGGAATATAAAGAAATGGATCATACAATGATCGAAGCTTTTTGTATCATTTCGAAATGCCCTGGTGGTTCTTCATGCTTTTGCTGCTCAACCATAATACCAAGCAAGTGTTTTCCCACAATCAACTTGTGTGTTGAAAATTGTCCTCAATGCGATCCTCGGGATCCTCCATGTACTAACTCTTTACATTAGCGTGCATACATGCACGAACGCAAATAAATCACATTTGTGATACCATTTTATTATAATTGTCGAATAAAAATATGTTTTAGATTTAAATTTCAATGTTCCATGGATATATATATATGTGTGTGAAAAATAAATGAGATATAATAATAATAATAATAATAATAATCGATTTAAAATAGATTTGTCAAAAATTTAAAGAACAATATTAAATTTATTAAGACCGAGTAAGACAAATTTAGGGGGCGTTTGATAAACGGGTTTAGAATGCCAGAATGAGAATGAAATCTATTTCATTACCATTTATAATGCTTGATATACGGGAATTATAATCAAAATATGGATATGATACTCCTGATTTTATAACACATCCCTCACTAGTTATCACTAAATTTATAAATTCCTAAATTAAAATTCATTACTATTCTCATTGTCGAATGTATACCAAGCGCTCCCTTAATTATTAATCTTTATATATATATATATATATATATATATATATATATATATATATATATATATATATATATATATATATATATATATATATATATATATATATATATACACGCACACGCAAACACCTAATGCAATGACATTTACAACACGCCTAATGCCTAATAGACATGAATGGACATGATGGGAATGGATGAATAGAATGACTGCGAGAATAGAATGAAATAGTACGTATTCCATTCCAATGTTTGGAATCAGGTTCGTAATGTAATGCTTATTAGTATTACTCATATGATTCTAGTCTTATGATTGGTAACTCCAAAATAAACAATAGGAATGGAATGATATTATTTGTGTTGACAAAATTACCCTTTAAATTAAAACAAATAAAACAATTACACAAGAAATTTATTTACTTTATTCTAATTTATTAATTTTTTAAAAACAAATGGCAAAATTAAAATATATTCTCAAAATGTGCTTAAACAAATATTCAACTCGATTATAATCAAAACAATTCAAACTACATATCAAATAATCAACATAATATTGTGTTGACTTCTAGAAAAAACATAAATTTAAAATATTTTAATCATCACCCAAATATGACAGACAATATTGACCGACTATTATTTCTACATATTCAAAAACTTTAGACACCATCATTGATAATAGTTTTAATCAAAAGCTCTTTTTCTTCTCCAGGCATACTAAAAAACACTTGGGATTTGTCTATCTAACACACTGCTTTCATGACTTCCCCTAGAGTAAGATTGGGAATATTTTGTTAAGAATTGGACCACCAAATAAATAAATAAATTACTTGTATTACATCCACAATAAATACATTACATTATTTTTTTGGATCACTCACAATTTTAAGAGAAAGAAGGAAAAGGAACAACTCACATTTTTGGCTGACAAGTTGATATTTTATTTGATGAATGAAAAATTAAATATAGGAGAGAGTATTTATAGTACTCACCATGCAATCTATAACGTTCAATAAAAATAAATCCTCATTATAAAAAAATCTCATTCTTATCCATTGAATGAGAGAAATACTCCTCACCACATATTTATTTTTATCTCTTACCGAGTCATCATCCTTATTCATTAGATAATTCATATCCATAAATGAAAAAAATATTTTTATCCATAAGATTTATCCTTATCCATTGATGGGTTGGGGTTGATCTTCAACACTCTCCATCAACACTAACCCTTTGTACTATGCCAAGTTGATCACGAAACCTTTTGAATTTATTGGTGCTTTATTTTGTGAATCCACTTGCCAGAAATGGGTTTCACATCTCTTGATTTTGGTGTAAGATCCCAAGTTTGATTTTGCTATAGTGCATCAATCTCTTTTTCATAGTTGTCACCCACTCAGAACTTTGTGTTACGTTGCTTCTTTAAATATCTCAGGCTCTATTGCTTCTTCAACTATAGCTGCATTTGAAATATTCCCCACCATTGAATGAGAGAAATACTCCCCACCACACATTTATTTTTATCTCTTACCAAGTCGTCATCCTTATCTATTAGGTAATTCATATCCATAAATGAGAAAAATATTCTTATCCGTAAGATTTATCCTTATCCATTGATGAGTTAGAGTTGATCTTCAATACTTTCCCTCAATATCAACCCTTTGTACTATGTCAAGTTGATCACGAAACCTTTTGAATTTGTTGTGCTTTATTTTGCGAATCCACTTGCCAGAAATGGGTTTCTGATGATGCCCACAATCAAGTGTCACGATGAGCCTCAAATTTAAATTTATAAGTTGAAAACTCTTAATCTCACAAAGCTAAGTATAGTATAGGGACCTCAAGTCTTATTTTTTCAAGGACTAGTTCAGAATATTTAGTTCAAGCTTGAATTTGTCGTTTATATTTTGGGTTTTCAAATAAGATGGGGTTTTTTGCGTAATGGATAAAATAACAGTCTGAAACATATTGAACTCAGCTAAGCAGAATTGAACTAGGAAATTACAAAAAATATATTTAACCTATTTGACAACTGAGCAATTAAATTCAAAACTATGGAATTGAAACTTAAGAACTAATCTTGAATGCAGGGAACTAATTGCAGAAATGTGAAAGCTAGAACAAAACAATGCTTAAGAAACTTGACTTGAAGTGTAGTTGGAAACAAACTAAAGCAACTTGAAGAAATAAGTGTTTAGAACCAAAATTATCCTAAATTGAACATCAAACCAGTTCCTTGTCAAGATTTCCCTTTGCCGTTAGACAAAAGTTGATGCTAGAAACCCTCTAGCTCAAAAACCAGCGAAGAACAACTCCTTTGGTCAGTTTGCAATGGATTGGTGTGTACTGATCTTCCTGATCAGCCACGGGACCGATCAGGACTGCTTCTGATCGGATTGGAGACCGATCAGAAGCGTGTCTGTCCGATCGCAGAGAATGATCAGAAGCTGAAATCTCCCACAATCTCCTCCTTCTTGATACGCTGAGTAGCAATCTCGCTCAGACACTCTCAGTAGCCTTCAGAGAACACCTCCAAATGCTCTGATTGCTCCGCTCGATGAAGACAGCAGCGATCAATGGAATCGATCAGTGGACAGAGCTTCGGGCGAAACCCTCACCCGAGCCGCTTTCAGAGAAGAATTTGTTTCAAACTTAACTAGAAATCGATATTGATGATCTGAAATCTTGAAAACAAACGCAGATTTGATGTGGCCGCGCGATCGGAGAAAAAAACGATAAAGAAAACTAAAGAACTGGCGAAGAACAGAGAAGAAAACTTGCGACGACCCTGAGCTACGGAGAAGTTTTCTGTTTTAATTAATTCCATTTGAAAATGAACGACTGTGATCATCCTCGCCTCATCCAACGGTCAGATCAACACGGATTGAGTCCAAACCTTCCAGATCTCCATCAATGGTCAGGATCTACTTCTGATCAGCTAGGTTCAATCAGATCTACAATGGATGGCTCAGATCTCTCTGCCTCTTGAATGGATGGATTAGACTCCTCTTAAGCTTGTTCCAACGGTCAGATGGCTTCTGATTTGGACCAAAGCTTCAGATCTTGATCTATGATCTTGATTAACTCTATCTTGGGCTCGGATTGTTCAGAAGCTGATACATGGCTCAGATCTCTCCGTTTCTTGATTGGATAACCCACAGTTATCCATCTCTTGATCCTCTTGATCGAAGCCAAGTCTGAACTCAAGTTTGATCCAATCTGATCTAGGTCCATGATCATTCGAAGCCTATAAAATTAGATTCAAATTCAATGTCAAAACATCTCAAATATACAATGATTTGTATCCAAAGTTAAAATAGCAATAACTCATGGAACCTAATGTAAATGTAAACTTAAGCATATAAAAAGGGATCAAAACATGGATTTAGGAGCCTAATTTGATTAGCAAAATGGTAATTATCAACTCCCCCACACTTGCTCTTGGGCGTCTTGCACAAGCTAACTAGTAAACTAATCATGTACCACCTTAGATTATTCTCAATCATAGTTAGAAGCAATTAAAAGAAAATTACCTAGGGTTGTCAATTCCCAAAAATCTAAACTCAATGGACTAGAGTCTTGTCCTTAGTCAACAACAAAGTATACATCATCCTTCATGACTAATTGAGATGAATTAAACACACATATCCTCCCAAGGAAATTTTGGTGGCTCTCTTCCTAAGTTCTAAATTTTTGATGAAAGTGGAGCTCACTCAAACACAATTATGGTTCTTGCACTACCATAAGCTTGCTTATGCTCTACTCTCCACCATCATTCTTGAGTTGAATCCATACCTAAAAAGGTTTATTTGAACAAGTTTAGGAGATATGTAATGATAAGAATGAAATAGAAGTTTAGTAAATGGAAAAGTAAAGGAAGTGGAAGACTTGGATACTCAAGAATGTAACCTAATGCACTTTGCCCCTGTGATGGTATCCTTTAGTAAAATCAGAGCTTAAAATTTAGCAGGGAACAGACAGTGACTCTGAAATCACTGAATTTAGTGTGCCAACCTCTGCTGATCGGTCAAGAGACCGATCAGGCTTTCCCTGATCGGATTGATAGTCTTCTGATCGGACAGGACTGCTTCTGATCGGTCACTGTGACCGATCAGTCACTTCCTTGATCGGTCTGGAGACCGATCAGAGTTCCAACAGAACTTCAAACTGAGCAAAATCTGAAACTGTCTTCCGAGGGTTCACTTCTTTCAATCAAGAACTACATGTTAAATTCATCTAGCTCCTTGTTTACATCTTCCACTTCAGAAACTAATCCAACTCCTGGCACTTCATTTTTTTTTTCTGCTATTCTGTTTCTGCTTTTTTTTCTCTTTCCAATTCAGAACTAGTCTAACTCCTGATACTTATCAGAATTCAAATGTGTATTAGAAGGAGCTGTAAGATGATCAAATTCCTAAACTGCATTCCTTGCCAAATCAAGCAATCTTGAAATTTTTATCCAAATTGTGCCAGCTCCATCTATAGCAACAACATTTGACAACTTCACAGCCTGGAGCTTTTCGTGATAGTAGAGAACTAAGTGCTCCACTTGGTACAACTTTTAACACTGATACACCACATTCATATTCAGTAATAGCCCTTGCAACTCACTCTTGATACAAAACTCCATCAAGTTGGCACACATCTTCCTTCTAATATGCATTTTCTATTTTTTTTTTCTTTTTGAGTTGCATCCTTAAGACTTTCTTCATTCCTTTAGACTCATCAAAACAGAGTGCCAACTATCTTTCAACTAGAAATAAACTTCCAAGATGCATCATTTCTTACCAAAACTCTTCAAAACACTAGTGTTTATTTTGTGAATCCACTTGACAGAAATGGGTTTCTGATGATGCCCACAATCAAGTGTCACGATGAGCCTCAAATTTAAATTTATAAGTTGAAAACCCTTAATCTCACAAAGCTAAGTGTAGTATAGGGGCCTTAAGTCGTATTTTTCCAAGGACTAGTTCAGAATGTTTAGTTCAAGCTTGAATTTGTCGTTTATGTTTTGGGTTTTCAAATAAGATGGGGGGTTTTTTGCCTAACGGATAAAATAACAGTCTGAAACATATTGAACTCAGCTAAGCAGAATTGAACTTGGAAATTGCAAAAACTATATTTAACTTATTTGACAACTGAGCAATTAAATTCAAAACTATGTAATTGAAACTAAAGAACTAAACTTAAATGCAGGGAACTAATTGCAGAAATGTGAAAGCTAGAACAAAACAATGCTTAAGAAACTTGACTAGAAGTGTAGTTGGAAACAAACTAAAGCAACTTGAAGAAATAAGTGTTTAGAACCAAAATTATCCTAAATTGAACATCAAACCAGTTCCCTGTCATGATTTCCCTTTGTCGTCACACAAAGGTTGATGCTAGAAACCCTCAAGCTCAAAAACTAGCGAAAAACAACTCCCTTGATCAGTTTGCAATGGATTGGTGTGTACTGATCTTCCTGATCAGTCACGGGACCGATCAGGTCTGCTTCTAATCTGATTGGGGACTGATCAGAAGCGTGTATGTCCGATCGCAGAGAACGATCAGAAGCTGAAATCTCCCACGATCTCTTCCTTCTTGATACGCTGAGTAGCAATCTCGCTCAGACACTCTCAGTAGCCTTCAGAGAACCTATCCAAATGCTCTGATTGCTCCGCTCGATGAAGACAGCAGTGATCAATGGAATCGATCAGTGGACAGAGCTTCGGGCGAAACCCTCACCCGAGCCCCTTTCAGAGAAGAATTTGTTTCAAACTTAACTGGAAATCGATCTTGATTATCTGAAATCTTGAAAACAAACGGGGATTTGATGTGGCCGCGCGATCGGAGAAAAAAACGATGAAGAAAACTAAAGAACTGGCGAAGAACAGAGAAGAAAACTCGCGATGACCCTGAGCTACGGAGAATTTTTCTGTTTTAATTAATTCCATTTGAAAATGAACGGCTACGATCATCCTCGCCTCATCCAATGGTCAGATCAACTCGGATTGAGTCCAAACCTTCCAGATCTCCATCAATGGTCAGGATCTGCTTCTAATTAGCTGGGATCGATCAGATCTGTAACGGATGGCTCAGATCTCCCTGCCTCTTGAATGGATGGTTTAGACTCCTCTTAAGCTTGATCCAACGGTCAGATGACTTCTAATTTGGACCAAAGCTTCAGATCTTGATGTATGGTCTTGATTAACTCTATCTTGGGCTCGGATTGATCAGAAGCTGATAGATGGCTCAGATCTCTCCGTTTCTTGATTGGACGACCCACAATTATCCATCTCTTGATCCTCTTGATCGAAGCCAAGTCTGAACTCAAGTTTGATCCAATCTGATCTAGGTCCATGATCATTCGAAGCCTACAAAATTATATTCAAATTCAATGTCAAAACATCTCAAATATACAATGATTTGCATCCAAAGTTAAAATAGCAATAACTCATGGAACCTAATGTAAATGTAAACTTAAGCATATAAAAAGGGATCAAAACATGGATTTAAGAGCCTAATTTGATTAGCAAAATGGTAATTATCAACTCCCCCACACTTGCTCTTAGACGTCTCGCACAAGCTAACTAGTAAACTAATCATGTACCCCCCTAGATTATTCTCAATCATAGTTAGAAGCAATTGAAAGGAAATTACCTAGGGTTGTCAATTCTCAAAAATCTAAACTCAATGGACTAGAGTCTTGTCCTTAGTCAACAACAAAGTATACTTCATCCTTCATGACTAATTGAGATGAATTAAACACACAAATCCTCCTAAGGAAATTTTGGTGGCTCTCTTCCTAAGTTCTAAATTTTTTATGAAAGTGGAGCTCACTCAAACACAATCATGGTTCTTGCACTACCATAAGCGTGCTTATGCTCTACTCTCTACCATCATTCTTGAGTTGAATCCACATCTAAAATGGCTTATTTGAACAAGTTTAGAAGATATATGTAGTGATAAGAATGAAATAGAAGTTTAGTAAATGGAAAAGTAAAGGAAGTGGAAGACTTGGATACTCAAGAATGTAATCTAATGCACTTTGCCCCTGTGATGGTATCCTCTAGTGAAATCAGAGCTTAAATTTTAGCAGGGAATAGACAGCAACTCTGAAATCACTGAATTTAGTGTGCCAATCTCTGCTGATCGGTCAAGAGACCGATCAGGCTTTCCCTGATCGGATTGGTAGTCTTCTGATCGGACTGGACTGCTTCTGATCGGTCACTGTGACCGATCAGTCACTTCCTTGATCGATTTGGAGACCGATCAGAGTTCCAACAGAACCTGAAACTTAGCAAAATCTGAAACTGTCTTCCAAGGGTTCACTTCTTTCAATCAAGAACTATATCTTAAATTCATTTAGCTCCTTGTTTACATCTTCCACTTCAGAAACTAATCCAACTCCTGACACTTCATGTTTTTTTTCTTTCTTTTCTTTCTCTTTTTTTTCTGCTATTCTGTTTCTACTTTTTTTCTCTTTCCAATTCAGAACTAATCTAACTCCTGATACTTATCAGAATTCAAATGTGTATTAGAAGGAGCTATAAGATGATCAAATTCTTGAACTGCATTCCTTGCCAAATCAAGCAATCTTGAAATTTTTATCCAAATTGTGCCAGCTCCATCTCTAGCAACAACATTTGACAACTTCACAGCCTAGAGCTTTTCGTGATAGTAGAGAATTAAGTGCTCCACTTGGTACAACTTTTAACACTGATACACCACATTCATATTTAGTAATAGCCCTTGCAACTCACTCTTGATACAAAACTCCATCAAGTTGGCACACCTCTTCCTTCTAATCTGCATTTTCTATTTTTTTTCCTTTCTTTTTGAGTTTCATCCTTAATACATTCTTTATTCCTTTAGACTCATCAAAACAGAGTGCCAACTATCTTTCAACTAGAAATAAACTTCCAAGATGCATCATTTCTTACCAAAACACTTCAAAACACTAGCCACCTCCCCCACACTTAGCTTTTTGACCATCTCGGGCAAGGTAACATCAAGAAACAATCAAAGCACCCAAGTCCATGGAAAATATTATGATGAACATGAAGATTAGGGAAGGAAAATAAAATATAGAGTAGATCAACAAGGAATGTTGCAAAAATTGATATGAAAAAGGAAACAAAGTGATTCACCTCTATAAATGTGATCCAATCATGGAAATATAATTTTGAAAGAACCTAAGCAAGTTCGAGAGTACAATCACATTTGTGTATCTCAAAATAAGGCCAAATCCTCACTAGGTAAAATGAATTCATCTCAAATCATCAATCTAGAGTCCATAACTAAGTAGTACTCAAGTATCCAAGAATTTTCATCCATTGGCTCAAATCCTAAGTTTTAACAACCAAATTTAATTCACTTTTAAATGACTCTAAAATGATATGAAGAAAATCTAGAAAGGTACATTTATTCCAAATCATGCATCAAACAAGGTGCCCAAAAAATGATAAAATGGTATCTACAATGACTCTTTATTCATTCTACACTATTTAAGCATTTATTAGCAAGAACTCATTTTAAAAGAAATTTTACTGCTAAAAAATATAAAAATGGTATATACAATGAAATAAGAGTGTAAGAAGGATAGAACTCCTCTTTATTCCTGGCGGTTGGAGTCGATTAAGGAGTAGCATCCATCCCGGTAGTGGGGTTGGGGTAGTTTGGGTGGTCGAGAGAGTTATCCTCACGTGATCAATATCATAGTGTACTGCTCCCTCCCTCATCAATTTCACATAAGTATGTCCCGGTGGTCGAGACGATTAAGGTGCAAAATCCACTCTCAGGGTGGATTGCTACGAGTCAAAGTAAGCTCAACTCCTCCCAGTATATACTCTTTGGAAGTCTTTCTAGAAGGTTGGAGGCTATTTAGTTGGAGCACTCATTCAAGAAACCTACGACACCCTGTAAGATCATGAAAAGGAAATACCTCCCACACGCATGCAGGGTAAGAAAGAGATGAAATACAATCAGTCTCTACATAGAATGTATCAAGAAATGCATCACATCCAATAAAATCAACCTTAGGTACCTCTATGAGTTTTCCTAAAAAATTAGGAGAAATACTTACCTTGTCGTGCTGAAAAATACCTGAAGGTTCTACAAGAGTGGATGTAACTATGGCTTCCTCCTGGTCTGGTAAAGGCTCCACCTCAGGTTTAGGTTCTGGTGGATATACAACTAAAAGAGGTGATTCTTGGGTTCTTGCTTCCACCATGCAAGTCCCTACACTTTCATACTCATCCTCTGAATCTCTTGATATATCAATCAAAGTAGGTGATCCCTGGGGCTTAGTGCAATCCTCTACACCTATAGAATCATCTCCAACTGAAAGTGAATCGAATACAACCTTCAAATCAACCTCCTCTATCGCTAATGCATCCTTAGCCTCATCTGAGCTAAAATATTCTCTATGAATACCAAATGAAACTCTATCAGCAAATAAATCTGCATCGACTAACTCATCTAAAATACCCATGCTCATAATAGAATGATCCTCTCTGGGGTACTGTGGGAAGGGTAAAGAGACCCTTGATTCCTCCCCTTAAGCTGAAATTTTTGGAAGTGGATTTTGAGCAGGGATTTCGGTAGGTATAGCTGTTGTAGGTGCCCTATTTTCACTGATTTCTTCTTGTTCTTCCGCCAAAATTGTAGGATCAATAGAAGAAGGACTTAGGCTTGGACTAGGGTCACTCTCAACTGATTTAGAATCCATTTTGGGGTTGTTTTGAGCTTACATTTGATTCATCCCACTAGCTAGTTGTCCAATATGTCTTTCAATTTTTTGAAGAGTAGAATCATTCTTTTGTTGCCCTTGTTGTAGTAAAATTTGTTGTTGTTGTATGATTTGTTGCATAATCTCCTCAAGCCTTTGTTGTTGAGCATCAAACCCACTAGAGTTCTCAAAGCCTCCTTGATTGATATGGGACTCTTGTTGGTCTTGAAATGAAACATTGGGTTGCTGAAATCCTTGAGTAGGTTGTGAATTCTGAAAATGAGGTTGTTGGGGCTAATCAAATGGTTGAATGAGCTGTTGAAATTGCTGAAAATTGGGTTGATAACAAGGTGGATGTTGCTGGAAATTATTGCTCTGAAATTCTGATGTTGAGGCTGAAAATTCTGGTTTAAAGGCTGAAATTGTTGGGGTTGAAAATCCTGATTCTGAAATTGAAAATTCTGCTGGTATGGTTGAAAAGATTGCTGTGAAAGTTGAAAACCTTGCTGATTATAATGAAATTAAGGCTGAAAAGGCTGAGTTGGTTGCTGAAATTGCTGATCTTGCTGGAATTGTGGCTGGAATTGTTGATTCCCTTGTTGAAAATTCTGGAAATTCGGCTGGAATTATTGTAGGGGTTGTTGTGAAGTGTTTTGCTGATAGAATAAATTACCATACTCCAAATTAAAGTAGTCTCTCCATCCCGGATTGTAAGTAGATGACTATGGGTCATTCCTTGATTGATATTGTCCTCTAAAACTCTCCATCCTGAATGAGTAGGAATATTGTCAATAGCTTCTGAAACTTTTCCTTGATTTCCCCTAGCTTTGAATGCCCTCTCAATTTCTGGATCAAATTTCACAAGATCACCACCTGCAGTCCTGGTCATAAACAAACAAAATGATAGCAAATGTATATAGAAAGATAAAGCAAATGAAATAGAATCAAAGAATATGAAAATAAACACAAGCTCATATTAAACAAACTCAACTAGTATAATTCCCCGGCAACGACGTCAAAAATTTGATGATGCCCACAATCAAGTGTCACGATGAGCCTCAATTTTAAATTTATAAGTTGAAAACCCTTAATCTCACAAAGCTAAGTGTAGTATAGGGGTCTCAAGTCGTATTTTTCCAAGGACTAGTTCAGAATATTTAGTTCAAGCTTGAATTTGTCGTTTATGTTTTGGGTTTTCAAATGAGATGGGGGTTTTTGCGTAATGGATAAAATAACAGTCTGAAACATATTGAACTCAGCTAAGCAAAATTGAACTAGGAAATTGCAAAAACTATATTTAACCTATTTGACAACTGAGCAATTAAATTCAAAACTATGGAATTGAAACTTAAGAACTAAACTTGAATGCAGGGAACTAATTGCAGAAATGGGAAAGCTAGAACAAAACAATGCTTAAGAAACTTGACTTGAAGTGTAGTTGGAAACAAACTAAAGCAACTTGAAGAAATAAGTGTTTAGAACCAAAATTATCCTAAATTGAACATCAAACCAGTTCCTTGTCAAGATTTCCCTTTGTCGTCACACAAAAGCTGATGCTAGAAACCCTGTAGCTCAAAAACCAGTGAAGAACAACTCCCTTGATCAGTTTGAAATGGATTGGTGTGTGCTGATCTTCCTGATCGGTCATGGGACCGATCAGGACTACTTCTAATCGGATTGGGGACCGATCAGAAGCGTGTCTGTCCGATCGCAGAGAACGATCAGAAGCTAAAATCTCCCACGATCTCTTCCTTCTTGATACGCTGAGTAGCAATCTCGCTCAGACACTCTAAGTAGCCTTCAGAGAACCCCTCCAAATGCTCTGTTTGCTCCGCTCGATGAAGACAACAGCGATCAATGGAATCGATCAGTGGACAGACCTCCGGGCGAAACCCTCACCCGAGCCCCTTTCAGAGAAGAATTTGTTTCAAACTTAACTGGAAATCGATCTTGATGATCTGAAATCTTGAAAATAAACACGATTTGATGTGGCTGCGCGATCGGAGAAAAAAATGATGAAGAAAACGATGAAGAAAACTAAAGAACTGGCGAAGAATAGAGAAGAAAACTTGCGACGACCCTGAGCTGCGGAGAAGTTTTCTGTTTTAATTAATTCCATTTGAAAATGAACGGTTGCGATCATCCTCGCCTCATCCAACGGTCAGATCAACTCGGATTGAGTCCAAACCTTCCAGATCTCCATCAATGGTCAGGATCTGCTTCTGATCAGCTGGGATCGATTAGATCTGCAACGGATGGCTCAGATCTCCCTGCCTCTTGAATGAATGGTTTAGACTCCTCTTAAGCTTGATCCAACGGTCAGATGACTTCTGATTTGGACCAAAGCTTCAGATCTTGATCTATGATCTTGATTAACTCTATCTTGGGCTCGGATTGATCAGAAGCTTATAGATGGCTCAGATCTCTCCGTTTCTTGATTGGACGACCCACAGTTATCCATCTCTTGATCCTCTTGATCGAAGCCAAGTCTGAACTCAAGTTTGATCCAATTGATCTAGGACCATTATCATTCGAAGCCTACAAAATTATATTCAAATTCAATGTCAAAACATCTCAAATATACAATGATTTGCATCCAAAGTTAAAATAGCAATAACTCATGGAACCTAATGTAAATGCAAACTTAAGCATATAAAAAGGGATCAAAACATGGATTTAAGAGCCTAATTTGATTAGCAAAATGGTAATTATCAACTCCCCCACACTTACTCTTGGGCGTCTCGCACAAGCTAACTAGTAAACTAATCATATACCCCACTAGATTATTCTCAATCATAGTTAGAAGCAATTGAAAGAAAATTATCTAGGGTTGTCAATTCTCAAAAATCTAAACTCAATGGACTAGAGTCTTGTCCTTAGTCAACAACAAAGTATACTTCATCCTTCATGACTAATTGAGATGAATTAAACACACATATCCTCCCAAAGAAATTTTGGTGGCTCTCTTCCTAAGTTCTAAATTTTTGATGAAAGTGGACCTCACTCAAACACAATCATGGTTCTTGCACTACCATAAGCTTGCTTATGCTCTACTCTCCACCATCATTCATGAGTTGAATCCACACCTAAAAAGGCTTATTTGAACAAGTTTAGGAGATATGTAATGATAAGAATGAAATAGAAGTTTAGTAAATGGAAAAGTAAAGGAAGTGGAAGACTTGGATACTCAAGAATGTAACCTAATGCACTTTGCCCCTGTGATGGTATCCTCTAGTGAAATCAGAGCTTAAAATTTAGCAAGGAACAGACAACGACTCTGAAATCACCGAATTTAGTGTGCCAACCTCTGCTGATCGGACAAAAGACCGATCAGGCTTTCCCTAATCGGATTGGTAGTCTTCTGATCGGACTGGACTGCTTCTGATCGGTCACTGTGACCGATCAGTCACTTCCTTGATCGGTCTGGAGACCGATCAGAGTTCCAACAGAACTTCAAACTGAGCAAAATCTGAAACTGTCTTCCGAGGGTTCACTTCTTTCAATCAAGAACTACATGTTAAATTCATCTAGCTCCTTGTTTACATCTTCCACTTCAGAAACTAATCCAACTCCTGACACTTCATGTTTTTTTTCTTTCTTTTCTTTCTCTTTTTTTTCTGCTATTCTGTTTCTGCTTTTTTTTCTCTTTCTAATTCAGATCTAATCTAACTCCTGATACTTATCAGAATTCAAATGTGTATTAGAAGGAGCTGTAAGATGAACAAATTCCTGAATTGCATTCCTTGCCAAATCAAGCAATCTTGAAATTTTTATCCAAATTGTGCTAGCTCCATCTCTAGCAACAGCATTTGACAACTTTACAGCCTGGAGCTTTTCGTGATAGTAGAGAACTAAGTGCTCCACTTGGTACAACTTTTTGTTGGTGCTTTGGATGGCTATAGAGGGGGGGGGGTGAATGTAGCCTGACACAAACTATTCGCCTTCTTTGAGCTTTTCTTTCTGCGATCAGATTAGCAGCGGAAACAAACACAGCAGAAAGAACAAAACTGATAAAGAAAACAAACCGAGCACGCAAATCAGTCGCTAACACGAGGATGTATAAGGGTCGGGGATAACTTGCCCTTACTCCTTGGCGTGCCTGTAAGGTAGGTGATCCCTTGATCGTCGGCAGATCAAGCCCCGGTGAACCCGGATAGTAATAAGCCTCCTTCTCAGTGGAGTAACCTCTCCACAATCGTCTCCAAATGATATGAGAATGAGCACAGAGACACGAGAAGAAAACCTCACACTAATCTAGCAGGAACACTCAAGGAAGAACACTATACAGAGAGCTCAGAAACAACAGCGAAACCCATAGTGAACACTTGCTTGTTTTCCTATCTGTTCTCTTCTTTTTCGCTCCTCTGCATCTCCGCTTCCTCTTAAGCTCCTGCTCACCATCGCCAAGCTCCATTATCACCCACTGAGCCACAGCCTGACCCACTGACTCCACTGAGCGCTCAGTCCACTGAAGACCTCTTCAGCTGAGCCTCCGTCAGTCGACAGCCACGCCAAAACCGTTGAGACCTGAAAACAGGAAACAGACAATCCTGCCACGGTGAAAGTCTCCAGTTGACCTTCCTCCTTCGATTGAATCATCCTGTCTCACCTGCAAACTCAACAGAGGCTTAGCAAGGCATATCACAAAGAAATCAGCAGTGTATCAGAAAAGATCAGCGTGATTCAGAGCGATCTGACTAGAACCCGCAGGTTCACTGCCAAAAGCCCCTGATTGGTCACCAAACCAATCAGGGTGTGTCTTGATTGGTCACCAGACCAATCAGGGTGTGCCCTGATCGGTCTGGTGACCGATCAGGATACTCCCCGACTGATCAGGATCCATCCTGACGGTCAGGGTGAGGAAACTCCGACATTTTGATCGGTCACACTGATCGATCAAGGTCTCCCCCAGCTACGGTCTCTTCCCTGATCGTTCACCAGAACGATCAGGGGCCGAACAGAAACATTCTGATCCCTCTCTGATCGTTCACCAGAACGATCAGAGATCGATCCGGGCTCGGGAGTCCGGGAACCCCACTCGGGAGCTTCACTCAGGAGCATGTGCCAACTTCTGATCGGACTCTAGACCAATCCATACACTTGGCTTACTCATGCTTAGTCCCCCGGACCAAGATTCATGCCCGGTTTCACTCACCAGGACTTTGTTCAACCTAGCTTCACTCACTAGGACCTGGCTTCACTCACCAGGGTTTCGGTCACCTAGCTTCACTCGCTAGGACCCGGCATCACTCACCGGGATTTCAGTTACCTAACTTCACTCGCTAGACCCGGCTTCACTCACCAGGTCCCGGCTTCACTCACCGGGATTTTCGTCACCTGGCTTCACTCACCAGGACCCGGCTTCACTCACCGGGGTTTCCATCACCTGGCTTCACTCACCATGACCCGGCTTCACTCACCGAGATTTTCGTCACCTGGCTTCACTCACCATGACCCGACTTCACTCACCGGGATTTTCGTCACCCGGCTTCACTCACCGGGACCCGGCTTCACTCACCGGGATTTTCATCACCCGGCTTCACTCACCGGGACCCGGCTTCACTCACCGGGATTTTCATCACCCGACTTCACTCACGAGACCCGGCTTCACTCATTGGGATTTCAATCACTTCGTGCCCAGTCCCCGACCAGGACTTAAGCCGAACTCATCCAACCAAACTTAAATCGGTGTCAACACCAAAACAACAATCGGATCAGACTCCATCAACACTTTTAACACTGATACACCACATTCATATTTAGTAATAGCCCTTGCAACTCACTCTTGATACAAAACTCCATCAAGTTGGCACACCTCTTCCTTCTAATCTGCATTTTCTATTTTTTTCTTTCTTTTTGAGTTGCATCCTTAATACTTTCTTCATTCCTTTAGACTCATCAAAACAGAGTGCCAACTATCTTTCAACTAGAAATAAACTTCCAAGATGCATCATTTCTTACCAAATCACTTCAAAACACTAGCCACCTCCCCCACACTTAGCTTTTTGACCGTCTCGGGCAAAGTAACATCAAGAAACAATCAAAGCACCCAAGTCCATGGAAAATATTATGATGAACATGAAGATTAGGGAAGGAAAATAAAATATAGAGTAGATCAACAAGGAATGTTGCAAAAATTGATATGAAAAAAGAAACAAAGTGATTCACCTCTATAAATGTGGTCCAATCATAGAAATATAGTTTTGAAAGAACCTAAGCAAGTTCTAGAGTACAATCACATGTGTGTATCTCAAAATAAGGCCAAATCCTCACTAGGTAAAATGAATTCATCTCAAATCATCAATCTAGAGTACATAACTAAGTAGTACTCAAGTATTCAAGAATCTTCATCCATTGGCTCAAATTCTAAGTTTTAACAACCAAATTTAATTCACTTTCAAATGACTCTAAAATGATATAAAGAAAATCTAGAAAGATACATTTATTCCAAATCATGCATCAAATAAGGTGCCCAAAAAAGGATAAAATGGTATCTACAATGACTCTTTATTCATTCTACACTACCTAAGCATTTATTAGCAAGAACTCATTTTAAAAGAAAAATTCACTGCTAAAAAAAATAAAAATGGAATATACAATGAAATAAGAGTGTAAGAAGGATAGAACTCCCCTTTATTCCTGGCGGATGGAGTCGATTAAGGAGTAGCATCCATCCCGGTAGTGGTGTGGTTTGGGTGGTCGAGAGAGCTATCCTCACGTGATCAATATCATAGTGTACTGCTCCCTCCCTCATCAATTTTGCATAAGTATGTCCCGGTGGTCGGAGACGATTAAGGTGCAAAATCCACTCTCGGGGTGGATTGCTACGAGTCAAAGTAAGCTCAACTCCTCCCACTATATGCTCTTTGGAAGTCTTTCCAAGAGGTTGGAGGCTATTTAGTTGGAGCACCCATTCAAGAAGCCTTCGGCACCCTGCAAATCCATGAAAAGGAAATACCTCCCGCATGCATGCAGGGTAAGAAAGAGATGAAATACAATTAGTCTCTACATAGAATGTATCAAGAAATGCATCACGTCCAATAAAATCAACCTTAGGTACCTCTATGAGTTTTCCAAAAAAATTAGGAGAAATACATACCTTGTCGTGCTAAAAAATACCTGAAGGTTCTACAAGAGTGGATGTAACTATGGCCTCCTCCTGGTCAGGTAAAGGCTCCATCTCAGGTTCAGGTTCTGGTGGATATACAACTAAAAGAGGTGATTCTTGGGTTCTTGCTTCCACCATACAAGTCCTTACACTTTCATCCCCATCCTCTGAATCTCTTGATATATCAATCAAAGTAGGTGATCCCTGGATTAGAGCCACCATTTCCGTGATAACTTTTTATGATCACTATAATTCTTTGGGACTCCCCTTGGATGAGAGCCTCCATTTCCGTTATAACTTTTTACCTTGTTACCATCTTTTTTTGATCCACCACTAGTGTGTCGCTTGAAGTTGTCATTACTTTTGTTTGTGTAGAGCGCTTCCTCCTCACATTTTAGTGAGACTCCTCCCATTTTCTTAGCCATAGCTTCTTGACCTGCAAGTAAATTTTCATATTCAAGAAGCGATGGTTGTGTTGACCATCCTTGTATAGCAGCAACAAACCCTCGAAATTCTAGTCTCAAACCATGGATAATTATTCTCTTTATCCTTGCTTCTCCAATAGGTGTTTTTGGATATAACTTTGAAATTTCACGACATATCAACTTCACCTTGTGGAAGTATTGGGCAATTGTCTTGTGGCGTTGTGCTATTGACAACAACTTGTTCTTCAAAAGTTGCAGTCTTGCATCATTCTTCTTTGAAAAAAGTGTAGCAAAGATATCCCACACTTCCTTTAGTGTTTTGATATCTCGGATGTGCTCCAACATTTTTTTTTATAATTGTGATCTTCAAAGCAAACATTGCTTTAACTATCTTAACCTTCCATTTTCGCAAGATGACATTGGCATCTTCTGCCGGCTACATAGCTTCACTACCATCGACAATCTCCCAAAGATTTTGACCTTGTAGGTAAGACTTCATACATGTTATCCACGTGCTGTAGTTTTTGTTGTTGAGTTTCTTTATTCCTCCTACTACTTGAAGGTCACCTATCGTATCAAAAAGGCTTTGATTATACCAAACATGTTTTATTAACAACCTTGTAAAGTATAAAACTCCTCACAATTCAAGATAGATCCACCAAGAATAATCCCTGATCGACTTGACTCTGATACCAATTGTTGAGAATTGGACCACCAAACAAGTAAATAAGTTACTTATATTACACTCACAATAAAGACATTACAATACTTCTGTGGATCACTCACAATTTTAAGACAAAAAAGAAAAAGAAACAACTCACACTTTTGACTCACAAGTTGATATTTTATTTGATGAATGAAAAAACTAAATACAGGAGAGAGTATTTATAGTACTCACCATGTAGTCTACACCGTTCAATAAAAATAAATCCTAGCCATAGAAAAATCTCATTCTTATCCATTGAATGAGAGAAATACTCCCTACCACACATTTATTAATATCTCTTATCAAGTAAGTCGTCATCCTTATTCATTAGATAATTTATATTCATAAGATAAAAAAAAAATATTTCTATCTATAAGATTTATCCTTATCCATTGATGGGTTAGGATTGATCTTCAACATATTTCTTATCTCGGGTTTAATTTTTTATCTTTTTTTTAAATTTATGCATCAACTCCGATTATTGTTGCAAAAAATTGACTTGCTTTACTAATTTCACTTCCAATAATGGAAGCTGCATCTTTAATATTTGTCACGACAATTATATTATCATTGTTTTTCTTTCTTTTTCTCTTGTTTTGTGGACTTCTTCACTTCTTGGGGATTGCAAGGGAAAAATGAATGATGAAGATCCAAATCTTCAAGGTCATCTTTCACAGTTGTTTGTACAATTATTGATTTCTCCTCTCTCTATATGTCTTCCATCGGTAGCACCTTCTGCATTTATTCCTGTTGCTCGATCTTTTCCTAAAATAATAATTAGATCGTCAAAAAAAAAAAAAGGAAATGACTTGTTTTGGCAAACTGAATGAGAAGGATGACTCTGCAGAAAATAAATAAATATATTATATTATATTATATTATTGTTACAAAATAATCAACAATATTCAATATTAGAAAATATAATCAATTAACTATGCAAACCTGAATATATGATTCCCACATGGTTTTTTTTTTTTTTGCAGTAATACATTTTTTTATTGGATCAAAACCAAAGCCACATGTATTGGGGTCATTCAACATGTGATAACGATATGGAAATCTCTTTTGACGATTTTAATTCTTGATCCAATATGTGGTTTGGCCTTCAAATCTGAGTTTGGTAGAAATACTTGCATCTTCTCCTCAACATAATTCAGGTACCTAGGTTTGAACTCATTGTCCGCTTTATATGCTCTAAGATTTACCACGTCAAACCTCGGTGAATAACGTGACACTTTACATGCAGCGATTTTCGACGGATTCGCTGTGCCCTTCAAGGTATAGTTTGATTCGAGACAATGATTGGAAACCGTCGATTATGTTCATACGATAATCGAATGTGTGAGTATATATAGTTTGATTGTCCGGACGATAATCAAACTATTCCCCGGAGGCCCCAGGATATATATAGTTTGATGCTTTTGGTTCTTGCTAGTATTTTCGTTTTAAATCAGTGTAAGTATATATATATATATATAAATTTGATGTAATTTATAAATGCATATCTTTAGTGGCATAGATCTTATATTAATTTTATTACTTGTTTTACATATCTATAGCTCGCGATATCACAACTATGGAATACAAACAAATGGATCATGCAATGATAAAAGCTTTTTGTGTCAATTCGACGTGCCCCGGTGGTTCTTCATGCTTTTGCTGCTCAACCATAATACCAAGCAAGTGTTTTCCCACAATCAACTTGTGTGTTGAAAATTGTCCTATATGAATAGTCATATTCGATGAAAAATTCTATTTTTATTTTAAAATTATAATAAATTACAAAAATACTTAGCATACATGTGTTTCTCAGCCCACGGATTAACCCAAGTCCGTCGCGGGCCTAGGCGGGTCGATCAGCTATGTGTTTGGGTTGATAAAATTCCAACTCAACCCACTTAAATTATTTGGCAGGGCAGGCTAACCCGACGGACCCAATCCAAATTAACGACCCTAGTGGTCTGACAACATGCCTACTTTATGAAAAGACCTAAGCTTTATTAAAATTCTCTCTATACAAGAAAATATACTTTTTCTCTTGATACTAATGATGATTATACAATAAGAAAATACACTTTATTCTCTTGATATTAATGATGATTAGGGTGTGTTTGATTGGGGGTTATCCTTGATAACCTTGGTTATCCATCCAAGGTTATCAACAAAAATCTTGTTTGGTTTAGATAATTAGCGATCCCAAGTAATGATCGATGCCCGACACGTCAGCAAAAGGGGCATGCAATCCGGAATCGAAAAACCTTAGGAAAGTAAGGTTTTTCTTGATTCCGGATGTTCCGGAAAGAGTCGACGACGATGGCCAGGCACTGGAGTTTTGCCCCTGTAGTAGTTGCTGAGGCGGGGGGTCCTGCAAAGTTAACACGAGCGTTAGGGAACACGCCGACAGGGGGTCCGGCGGAGTCCACTCCGACGCTCAAGTCAGTGTCCGTCGAGAAGAAAAGGTTGCGAAAAGTAAAGAAGATGTCTAGAGTTGAGAGAGCGTAACCCCTTTACCGGAGGAGTTGGACTATCTTTTATACTGATGTCGACATACTAGACGTGCCCCCTCTATCGGTGCCACGTCTCCGATACTTAAGCCATGCCCTCTCTTTCGGTGGTAATGGGATATCCTTTGAAACGGTCTGCGCTGTTATCATGCGTCCGCCCGTTGAGACATTTTAAGGGTCGTGCAGACCTTTTTTAACGGGGATGATTATCCGTACTGAGAGAGGGGTCAGTACCCGAGGTTGGCCATTGAGGGGACTCCGCCTCCCGAGGTGAGCTCGAGGTCTTCGGGCGCAACCTCTCACGAGGTGCTCTCAGGGCAGTCTTCGGGCTGACCTTCCCAGGCTCGTCTCCCAAGGGGGGCCTCGGGGCCCGAGAGGGAAGGTCACTCCGATCTGTCCCGTCGTGCCCCACGGCTTCTTCATCCCTCATGCCGGACACGGACTATCCAACCCTATCACAAGTCCTTCCCTCCAAGTCTGATCGAAGGAAGTGTGACTGACTGATCGGACTAGTGTAAAGATGAAGAAGCTGTGGGCCTTCATCTTCCTTGCTTCCCTTGTAGCTATAAAGGGCCTTTGGGTTATAATCTCTTACCCCGAGTTCCGAGAAATCCTCCTTAATGGTCTCATCCTTTTCTCTTCATCCTTTACCGCTTCGCTGGCGGCCCGTGGGGCCCTAAGATGTATCTAGTGAGTCTCAAGATCCTGGCTGATTTTTTGAACATGTCCTACATCTTTGCGAAATTTGTGGCAGTTAAGTCGACCCAG
The DNA here is from genome assembly GCA_024364735.1 of Boesenbergia rotunda. Lineage (NCBI taxonomy): Eukaryota > Viridiplantae > Streptophyta > Magnoliopsida > Zingiberales > Zingiberaceae > Boesenbergia > Boesenbergia rotunda. The sequence continues at coordinate 952,858 of JAGFNQ010003872.1, forward strand.
TTGCTCAGCTTATGCGCCAAGGCCACGTGGCTTTTCCCTTGTTTCGCAATGGTCTCTTCTTGATCCGTGCTACGGGCTATACGAAGCGACAGCGGTAAGGAATATCTGTTCCCCGAGACATCCTGTTAATGCCCTCGACGTTCCATTCTCCCATTGCTCCGAGGGGTGTGCTGTAGCCCTATAAAAGCGGGTACAACGGCCCTCTGCGGCCTCCTCACCCTATCTGCCATCTGAAGTTCTCCTTGCTTAGCTATCCCTTTGGCCGCCGCGTCCTTTAGATGAGCGTAAGTCTCCCTTTATCTTGTTGCTCCCTTATTCTATCCCCTGGGTCCGATAGAGAAAAAAGAGAAGTCTGCAGGTGACGCTGAGTGCTCCCTGAAAGAGTTGGGATTTCGTTCCGAGTGGTACGAGACTATCTTTTCCAAAGTTAGGTCGGAATCCCTCTAAGTGGCTTGCCAAAAATACGGGATCCGGGTAGATTGGGAGGTAAGGGTCCCCTCCTCAGGTCAATTGCTAGTAACCACCTGCGAGGGTTTTTACACCTTCTTTTTTGGGCAACTAGAACTAGGGCTCCGTTTCCCTATTCCTCCCTACTTCATGAATGTTGCTCAATACTTCCGCATCCACTCCAACAACTAGCTCCCAACGCCTTCACCCAAATGGGCAGGGCCCTCATCCTCTTCAAGCTTTTCGACATTCCTCTGACCCCCCGATTCTTCCATTTTTTTCGTTCCAGTTGGGTCTCGAGGAGCATTTAGCTTTACTGCCCACCCTGGCCACAGATTTCTGGGGGACCTCCCTTCCTCGTACAAAGGATGGAAGGAGAGATTTTTCTATATTCGCCTTCCCGAGCGTCCCTTCAGCCACATTCACTGGACGGAGAACCTGCCCCCGACCTTGGCCACTTCCAACAGGACGCGGGATATCAGAGAGCCAAGGGTATCCTGGCTGGGATGAAATTCCATGGACTTCAGTTGGTGCAGTGCGAGGAGCTCCTTTATTGGGCTAAAATTAGTCCGAAGATTACCCCCCTTGACTCCAGCCTTCGTAGGTTGTTTTGTACTTGGTGCAGTTCCTGGTTAATGCTGACTGATGTTCTCTTGTTTTTTACTTTGCAGGCAACATTATGTTTTCCCTCGTGATGAACAAGTTCCTGAAGTGGGACCAGGCTAACGAGCAGGCGTTGGTTCCAGGCTCGGTATCTTCCACCCCCGCAGGAATCTCCCCCGAGGGTAACTGTTGGGACTGGGTGCATGTTGACATGGATGCGGGTTCGTAATTTTAAAATTTATTACGTGCAGCAGAAGATTTAGCATAAATAATTTCCCAAATTATTTAACCACACATCTAAGCATGCAACCTTATATTGTGTAGACATGATTATATATTAAAATTTTGCAGAAAGTAAACTAATTTACTTAATACCTCGCGTAACTCGAAGGAAGGGACGAGATCCAACCGTAAGCGTCCCTTGGAAGCTCCGCCTCTATTCGCGTCCACGATGAGTTTTCTTCGGGATGACTTCGCAAAGCCACGAGTTTCGTGCCGACAAGAACTACTAGATTCTCCAAAGGCACGACAAGAATACCAAGAGAGAGATGGGAAGACTAACCACCAAACGAAGAACGAATCAAGATTCCGGGAGGAAGGAAGGAGTTGCGCCTGCTTCTTCTTCTTCTTCGGCAGCTGCTTGGTGGATGAAGCTCACGGCAACAAAGGGGTCCTCCTTTTAGGGCCGGCGGCACTAGAGGAGGGAGAGGGAGAGAAGGAGAGAGAGAGGGCTTATTTCTAGATCTCTTAGATTAATTTCCAAGCCTTGCCTTGGTTCCTTTATATAGTAGCCTCTCAATTGCTAAGTCTCCATTTTATGGAATAAATTTTCATAAGAAATTTATCATATAAATTTTTCTATGAATTATTCCATCATGCCAAGTTATTTTCATAATTTAATTTATAATAAAAACAACCATGTCTCCCTTTTTATTATGGAATAAATTTTCACAAGAAATTTATTATATAAATTTTTCTTATCATGGAAAAATCAATTCATAATTGATTTTATAAAATAAAATAAACTATTCAAAGTTTATTTCCATGAAAATAATAAACCAAACTTCGGTTTATAAAAATTTATATATATTATCCATAATTTTATAAAACAAACCACGCTCGGTTTATTTTATAATTTGAACCAAACAATTTGGTTCTCCCCTTTTAATGTGGTCGGCCAAACAAAGAGGGTGGGGACCCTCTTTAGCCGGCCAAACCCAAGCCTATACCATACGAATTAAACTCATTTAATTCGTCCAATAAGTCTTCAAAAGACTTAGCCATTTTATGCATCAATTCCGATGCATTTCTGAAAAATTCAGATTCGACTTATCTCTCTTGATCGGAAAATCCAATTTTCAACTCGTTTTAAATCCCTCGGATTACTCGTAGTGCGTGTGATTAAATAGGCTTTCGATTTATGTTGGCGTCTATAATTAACCAATTATAGAACGATCATGAGTGACACCTAGTAGTACATCATGATCCCCAATTAATCGAAAGATCAACGGTTGACCTCAGAAATAATTCTGAAACCCTTAAGCAGCTATAATGAATCGTGCCCCATTCCCTTCACCATCTTATACCCACTTGGTTCAGGACACGGTCTATGTGTGTCAGTCCCCACTAGGCTGACTACGTCACACCTAGCCCAAGTAGTGTCTTTCTCGTCCAACGGATTCTAATTACTCTCATGTTTCTGAGAGATTTATACTCTGAACATGTGATGCTCTGGCCAGAGGCTTCGAGTAACAATCCGACGATAGGCCTTGGGTATACATCTCCTCGCAAGGAGTGGTGAATCCTTTGTAGGCTGTTCAAACATCTTCGGACACTTCGGCTTATACCCAACTATCCTGGGTCCACACCTCCTTAGAGATGCTTGCTTAAGATGTCAAAGTATAAGTCTCCATGACCAAGATGACTTGAACACCGCAAGTCAAAGGAACATCGCACTTAAGCTGTAGTAAGAACTTCATTGACATATCTATATGTAGATTACCATATGAAGTTTTACAGCCAGTCACTCCAATGAACTAGTTCCCTTAACTAGCATTCATGTTATCTCCGGACATCTCAATGTCACCAGCCAGTGAGAATCAGCTGATTAGAGAATAACTAATGCTAGTCTCAACATAATTGATAGTGTCCCTATTTATCAATTCATCGACTAGGGACAATTTCAATACTTCACAATTGCACATGTAGAGATAATCACTAGTTGTGAATTCATCACAAATTCTCTCATGCTGTGAATTGTATTGCGGACATTCAGTAAATGAGTTTAAGATCTCAATCAAATACACAAACATGTATACTCAAATAGTGAATATTCATTTATTAAAATAAATGATTACATTCATAAGGCGATTGCCTTAGGACACTTCTCTCACAATACTAACAAACTCCCACTTGGCCTAATGTCAATCGCTACGGTATCCAATACCACAGGCTCTAACATGACCCTCAAACTTGCTTTGAGGCAAGGCCTTAGTTAAAGGATCGCTAAATTCCTTTCAGTGGGAATTTTCTCAATTTGTATATCATTCCTACTTATAATCTCTCTGATCAGATGATAGCGGCGAAGAACATGTTTGGATCGCTGATGAGACCTTGGTTCCTTTGCTTGTGCAATAGCTCCATTGTTGTC
>JAGFNQ010003872.1:958686-1039842 GCA_024364735.1 Boesenbergia rotunda
CGCATTGTCCCTAAGATAAATCTTGAAACTCTTGACTTAACTATTCACCACCCCGATCGGATCGAAGTATCTTAATACTTTTGCCAAGCTGTTTCTCTATTTCATTTCTGAACTCTTTGAATTTCTCAAAAGCTTCAAATTTGTGTTTCATACCCGAATTGTGAGTGATCATCGATAAAGATAATGAAGTAGCTATAGCCTCCTTGTGCAAGAGTTGACATTGGTCCACATACATCAGTATGTATTAGACCAAGCAATTCTCCCACTGGATTACCTTTTCCGGAAAAGGGTAATTTGGCCATCTTGCCTTTTAAGCATGATTCGCATGTATCAAATGAACCGGGTTCAAATGATTCCAGAATTCCACATCGGTGTAATTTGGTCATGCGTTTCTTACTTATATGGCCAAGACGACAATGCCACGTATAAGAGTCTATTTGATTATCTATTCGAGCATGTTTGTTGCTAACTTCGATATTGAAAATGTCACCGGATAAATTTAACGTGTAGATACCATTGCACAAAGTTCCGGTCCCATAAAGAACACCATTTAAAGTTATGTAACAACAATTGTTACTAAAAGTTAAATGATAACCCTTTTCATTCAAACATGAAATAGATACAATGTTCTTTATTAACGAAGGAACAAAATAACAATTATCCAATTCTAAGACAAGTCCAGTAGGGAGCTTTAGCAAATATGTTCCGATGGCAACAGCAGCAATCTTTGCTCCATTTCCAACTCGCAAATTCGCTTCTCCCTTGACGAGTCTTCTTCTATTCCTTAGCCTCTGTATGTCATTACATATATGTGAGCTACACCCAGTATCAAGTACCCAGGCGGTTGAGGAAATAGAGTGACATTCAATAACGAAGATACCTGAAGAGGATGGGGCATCGGATGCCTTCTTCTTCAAGGACTCAAGATAAACCTTGCAGTTTCTTCGCCAGTGACCCTCCTTGCCACAGTGATGGCAAGTGCCTTTTGGGGTCTTTTCAGTCTTTTTGGCCTTTTTCTTCTTTCCCTTATTCTGTTCTTTGGCCTTCCTCTTAGAGCCTTTCTTTGAGGAACCAACTAACAGTACCGTCTTCTAATCCTGCTTCACAGAAGGCTCTATAGTCTTCAGCAGGTTGAGCAACTCAGGAATGGTAGTCTCCAGCTTGTTCATCCGATAGTTCATCACAAATTGTGAATAACTTTTGGGCAAACAATGCAGAATTAAGTCAATACTTAGTTCATGATCCATTGCAAATCTGAGTGTGCTTAGTCGCTCAATGTACCCCAACATCTTCAACACAAACTGTGAGACAGAAGTGCCTTCCTGCATCTTAGAGGTGAAGAGGAGTCTGGAGACCTCGAACCTTTTGGATCTCGCCTGCTCGTCAAACAGCTCATGAAGATGGAAGATGATGGTATAAGCATCCATATGCTCTTGCTGCTTTTGTAGCTCAGGTACCATAGCGGCTAGAATGATGCAACTCGCAAGTTCAGAATCGGTCACATGTTTCTGATAGGCCACTAACTGGTCTGGAGTTGCATTTTCGGGAGGACGGTTGGGAAGTTGATCTTCAAGGACATAAGCAAGCTTTTCTGCCTTGAGGACTATCCTCAAGTTTCGAAGCCAGTCCATGAAGTTTGGCCCAGTCAGCTTATTGGTGTCCAAAATGGAACGCAAATTCAGAGAAGACATGATCAAGTGATTATCCTAGAAATACAAATTGAGCTTATGTGAGAAGAATGATAAAGAATGCATCAACATACATTAATTAAATCCTATTTATTTTTCGAATTGAATAACCCTTTTTATCAATTCGGGAGATCGTAGGAACATCTCCAAATAGGTTGATATCCAACCATAGATAAGAACAACCATGGTTGTGGCCATCAAGTTATTCTTAGCTATGAAGGTAGGTAATTATACCGATTATATATCACATATATGTAACTATCACTTTATGCTATCAACTAATTGAATGTTTGCATAAATCATTGGGTTGTTAACTCATTAACAAGTATGCAACAATATACATAGCACCCAACTGCACCTCTCTTGACATCGACCTTGGCTGTGACACAACAAATCGATGCTCCAAGCTTAAGGCTGACCCATTAATCAAGAAATAGTTTTAATATGGTTGGAGCTCATTCAACCGTTTAGTCAGGCTTGGATGTGTCCAACAACCAAAACTAAGGATTGACCTCTGACTCCAACTATATTAATCATAAACTAATTCCATGGTTTGAACATGTTGAGGTTCAAGCCGGGCATGGATGTGTCCATCAACCCAAACGAGAAACAAAACTCCGGTTCTGACCATATTAATGGAAGGTGTTGGCCTTAATATTTTGTAAGGGGTTTTGGGTCTCATCTTTTTCTTTCTAAGCACATTCATGACATATAATTATGTTATGTACTAACGATTTCCTTAATAAAGTATGTATGTGACTTAATTTATCAAGTCTCATTAATTGAATTAGGAACCGGATTTCCTAATTCTAATTTCATACTTTATTTAAGGAATAGTTTTGGGAAACAATTTCCTAAATTATCATAATCAATTTCGGAAATAATATGTTTAAGACTTTGATTTCTCTAAATCAAATCTTATTAAATTAAGAGACAGATTCCCTTAATTCAACCACATATTATTTTCATGAAAATCTTATTTAAGGAAATAAACTCTATAGGAAACAATTTTCCTAATTAATTTTGGAGACAATAATATGTAAAATCAAATAAGGAAATTATCGTTTGAGAATCACCTCAAAAATTTCCAAGATTTGATCACATATTTTATTTATGGACTAATTAATTACAACAAATTATTTTCTTTGGGTGGCTCCCCGAGGCTCAGATACCCAAAGAAAAGAAATTTGTCATAAATCTAATTTTGCCCGCTCCCCGAGGCGTAGCCAAATTAAACTTGACAATTCTTATTCAAAATAGGAAATTAAATTACAACAACTAACTTTAATTTGGGTGGCTCCCCGAGGCACTCCTCAAAGTAAAAAATTTTGTTAATAAATTAAAACCAATTCAAATTTAATTGTCAATTAATGATCCATAAATTTGTCTAGACTTTCTTGAAAGAAAGTGCCCAAAATTGCAAGCTTTCCATAATAGGTTTTCAGAATAATTGTAAGTTTCTGGTAGAAAGAAAACTTACATATTTCCAAAATTGAAAATTTTCCAAAATAGAAAATTTCCAAAATTGGAAAGTTTCCAAAAATGAGAAGTTTTCACAATTATCATAAAATTTCAGAAATAGGATATTTCAAAAGTTTGCAAAATTTCATGAGGATTTCCAAACTTTGAAATTCCTAAATCTAAAATTTATCATAATTGAAAAGTTTCCATAATTGGAAAATTTTCCAAAATTGAGATCATGACAAAGTTTTCCGCAAAATAATTATATGATTATATCGAACACTAACCGGCTCTGATACCACTGTTGGGACCGGGTGCATGTTGACATGGATGCGGGTTCGTAATTTTAAAATTTATTATGTGGAGCGGAAGATTTAGCATAAATAATTTTCCAAATTATTTAACCACACATCTAAGCATGCAACCTTATATTGTGTAGACATGATCATATATTAAAATTTTACAGAAAGTAAACTAATTTACTTAATACCTCGCGTAACTCGAAGGAAGGGACGAGATCCAACCGTAAGCGTCCCTTGGAAGCTCCGCCTCTATTCGCGTCCACTCCGAGTTTTCTTCGGGATGACTTCGCAAAGCCACGAGTTTCGTGCCGACAAGAACTACTAGATTCTCCAAAGGCACGACAAGAATACCAAGAGAGAGATGGGAAGACTAACCACCAAACGAAGAACGGAATCAAGATTCCGGGAGGAAGGAAGGAGTTGCGCCCGCTTCTTCTTCTTCTTCGGTAGCTGCTTGGTGGATGAAGCTCACGACAACAAAGGGGTCCTCCTTTTAGGGCCGGCGGCACTAGAGGAGGGAGAGGGAGAGAAGGAGAGAGAGAGAGGGCTTATTTCTAGATCTCTTAGATTAATTTCCAAGCCTTGCCTTTGTTCCTTTATATAGTAGCCTCTCAATTGCCAAGTCTCCTTTTTATGGAATAAATTTTCATAAGAAATTTATCATATAATTTTTTCTATGAATTATTCCATCATGCCAAGTTTTTATCATAATTTAATTTATAATAAAAACAACCATGTCTCCCTTTTTATTATGGAATAAATTTTCACAAGAAATTTATTATATAAATTTTTCTTATCATGGAAAAATCAATTCATAATTGATTTTATAAAATAAAACAAACTATTCAAAGTTTATTTCCATGAAAATAATAAATCAAACTTTGGTTTATAAAAATTTATATATATTATCCATAATTTTATAAAACAAACCACGCTCGGTTTATTTTATAATTTGAACCAAACGATTTGGTTCTCCCCTTTTAATGTGGCCGGCCAAACAAAGAGGGTGGGGACCCTCTTTGGCCGGCCAAACCTAACCCTATACCATACGAATTAAACTCATTTAATTCGTCCAATAAGTCTTCAAAAGACTTAGCCATTTTATGCTTCCGATGCGTCTCTGAAAAATTCAGATTCGACTTATCTCTCTTGATCGAAAAATTCAATTTTCAACTCGTTTTAAATCCCTCGGATTACTCATAGTGCGTGTGACTAAATAGGCTTTCGATTTATGTTGGTCGTCTATAATTAACCAATTATAGAACGATCATGAGTGGCACCTAGTAGTACATCATGATCCCCAATTAATCGAAAGATCAACGGTTGACCTCAGAAATAATTCTGAAACCCTTAAGCAGCTATAATGAATCGTGCCCCATTCCCTTCACCATCTTATACCCACTTGGTTCAGGACACGGTCTATGTGTGTCAGTCCCCACTAGGCTGACTACGTCACACCTAGCCCAAGTAGTGTCTTTCTCGTCCAACGGATTCTAATTACTCTCATGTTTCTGAGAGATTCATACTCTGAACATGTGATGCTCTGGCCAGAGGCTTCGAGTAACAATCCGATGATAGGCCTTGGGTATACATCTCCTCACAAGGAGTGGTGAATCCTTTGTAGGCTGTTCAAACATCTTCGGACACTTTGGCTTATACCCAACTATCCTGGGTCCACACCTCCTTAGAGAAGCTTGCTTAAGATGTCAAAGTATAAGTCTCCATGACCAAGATGACTTGAACACCGCAAGTCAAAGGAACATCGCACTTAAGCTGTAGTAAGAACTTCATTGACATATCTATATGTAGATTACCATATGAAGTTTTACAGTCAGTCACTCCAATGAACTAGTTCTCTTAACTAGCATTCATGTTTATCTCCAGACATCCCAATGTCACCAGCCAGTGAGAATCAGCTGATTAGAGAATAACTCATGCTAGTCTCAACAGAATTGATAGTGTCCGTATTTATCAATTCATCGGCTAGGGACAATTTCAATACTTCACAATTGCACATGTAGAGATAATCATTAGTTATGAATTCATCACAAATTCTCTCATGCTGTGAATTGTATTGCGGACATTCAGTAAATGAGTTTAAGATCTCAATCAAATACACAAACATGTATACTCAAATAGTGAATATTCATTTATTAAAATAAATGATTACATTCATAAGGTGATTGCCTTAAGACACTTCTCTCACAATACTAACAGGGTGACAAGGTGGTGGGAGAGTCGTCTGCAGGCCTAGCGACGCCTGGGGCCCTCAAGGACATCGGAGCCCCAGAGTTGCCCCCGGTCAGGGAGGGGGGTCCACCGCTCCTATTACTGAGGCCCCAAGGGGGAAAGCAGCGCCTCCTTCATTGGTCACACCTCCTGAGATCCAGCGCTTGAAAAGAAGTGTCAGGAGCATCGATCCCAAAGGGATTGCCCCCTGAAACGGTTGAAGAAAGGCTTGTCTCCGACGTCTTTATGCTCGGCTACCCTCGGGGATGCGGTTTCACGATCCCCGGGCGTTCAGGAAGGGGGTCTTCTTCCCCTATTGTCGAGACGCCCATTCCTATCGTCAATGCCCTAGCTCTCCTGGTTGATCCTCTGGCTGTTCCCGAGGTAAAGAGGTGTCCACGCATCCGCATCGCTCTTACCGGAAGGCTCCCAAGGCGAAGAAGAAGGTGGCCGATAGTTCCCAATCCATCAAAATAAAGGAGGTCGCTTCTGAGGTACTACCGAGTGCTTCAAGTACAGAAGAAGATGTCCCTGACTCATGAGACGTTCCCGGTCCGTCAGGGCCCTCTACCGAGGGAACTCTTCCTTCTCCCGTCTTACCTTGGCGGGTAGCTGAGTCAGCCTGCTACCTGGGCATGCTACACCAATCCTTACTGAGGGTAAATGTTTGTGGCGTGCTTTTCACTTTACTCCAAAGTCCTTCTACTGACTGTCTGTATCTGCCCTATAGGTGGCCTCTAATTGCGCAGCCACCAACCGCTTGTTGTGCTCCAATGGGGTTACGGAAGACCTCCTCTAGAAGGTGGCAGATGCTGAGGCGGAAATCGACCGGGCTCGTGAGGTAGGACTCATGCAGTTGGAGGTCAGCCAGGATCTTCGGCCGCCTTAATAGCGGCCGAAGATGCCCTGCACGGATACAAACTCCGGGAACGCCTTGAATCCGAGAAGAACCAAGCGCTGGAAAGGGAGCTGCAGCAACTATCATAGGAACGGGATCAACTCCAGGCCCAAATGGGCAAACTAACCAGTCAAATTAACCTCCTGGAATCCGCAAAGAAAGTCTAGGAGGACCTGGATGCGGATCGGGAGCGTCTGATGGCTTTGCGAGATTGCGACTTGGAGCTGTCGCACTCTTATGCAGTCGATTTCCAAGATCAAGTGACCCGGGCCAAAGCACAAACTGCTGCTGCTACTCAAACACTTCAGGAGGTGCAAGAGACTCAGGCTTACTTACTCCAAGAGGTGGCGACACTGAAAGCTGCCAAAGAGGAGGCTGAGGCCAAGATATAGCAGCAGCAGGATGACCACGCAATTCAACTATCTCGGATCGAGGCAGAATCCAAGGCTAAGTTCTTGGAGTCGGAGGAGTATGCTGAGGTAGTGGTCGTGCAAGCATTGAAGCGCCTCAAACAGGGCTTCTATGGCCCTATCCGCCAGCTGGAGAAGGATCAGCTACTGAAACCTGGCTCAGACATGCGTGCGATAACTGTCCAGCGTGTTTGGGACGACCTGCCCCTGGGGGAGCGGGATTTATAGGATATATAGACATAGATTCCCTGACAGTCTCTCGCCCGCTATATCTTCTTCTTTTGAAGCTCTCTTTGTTGGACAAGTGGGTGGTCGTTTTATTATTGAATATCAACTTTGCTTATATTTGGAGGGATTTCTTGTCCCCCTTAGAATGTCAGGGTTTAAGCAGCTCTTGGCCAGGCGTGTACAACTCCGAGGCCAAGCCTACACACCAAGGGGCTATAGGGTTTAAGCAGCTCTTGGTTGGGCGTGTACAGCTCCGAGGCCAACCCTACACACCAAGGGGTTGTAGGGTTTAACCAGCTCTTGGCGAGGCGTGTACAACTCCGGGTCCAAGCCTACACACCGAGAGGCTGTAGGGTTTAATCAGCTCTTGGCCGGACGTGTACAGCTCCGAGGCCAAGCCTACACACCAAGGGGCTGTAGGGTTTAACCAGCTCTTGGTCGGGCGTGTACAGCTCCAAGGCCAAGCCTACACACCAAGGGGATGTAGGGTTTAATCAGCTCTTGGCCGGGCATGTACAGCTCTGGGGCCAAGCCTACACACCAAGGGGTTGTAGGATTTAAGCAGCTCTTGGCCGGGCGTGTACAGCTCTGAGGCCAAGCCTACACATCAAGGGGTTGTAGGGTTTAATCTCAGATGGGGGGCTTAGAGTTTTCCCGAAGGCATTTTACTCGCACTTTTTATTGATAATACTGCAAGACAGTAGAGAAGTAAAAGATATATCAAGCAAATACACTACGCGATACCTCACTGAGTACAGTAGGGGCGAGGATGGTTGGCATGCCAGGGCCTTTCCAGTCTTTTGATTTTATTGTCTTCCAGGTAATAGCTACCTCCTGTGAGTTGCTTAACGACGACATAGGGGTCGTCCCACTGCGGGTCCAACTTCCCAGGGTCCCCTACTGACTTTATTCTCTTCCAGACTCGATCACCCACCTCGAAGCTGCGGGCAATCACTCGGCGGTTGTAGGCTTACTGCATCCTTCTCCGATATGCCTCTAACCTTGCCGTTGCTTTATCCCGTATCTCCGAGATGATGTCTAGATCAATTAGCCGCTCCTGGTCGTTGTCTTCCTTGCGATAATGCTGCCGTCGTGGGGACTCATCCCTTACCTCCACCGGGATGACAACCTCTGCGCCATAAACCATCTGGAAGGGGCTCTCGCCCGTCCCTTCTTTCGGGGTAGTTCGGTAGGACCACAGGATTCTAGGGAGTTCTTTGACCCAGCTGCCCCGACGTGGTCTAACTTTATCTTAAGTCCCCGCAGAATTTCTCGGTTGACGACTTCGGCTTACCCATTGCTCTGCGGGTATGCCACGGAGGTGAAGGCCTGTTGAATGCCTAACCCTTCGCACCACTCCTTCAGCTTACGCCTAGAAAATTATCGCCCGTTGCCGGATACCATCTTGTGAGGGATGCCGTATCGGCAGACAATGTCCCTCCATAGGACTTTCATCACAGCCCCTTCCGTGATGTTCGCCAGGGGTTCGACTTCTACCCATTTGGAGAAGTAGTCAACGAGGACCAGTAGAAATTTCTTCTACTGGGGCCCAATGGGGAAGGGACCCACAATGTCCATTCCCCATTGGTCAAAATGGCAGGATACCATGGAAACTCGCAAGGCCCGGTCGGACGATGATTTACATGTTGATGTCTCTGGCAAGCTTCGTACCGGGCCACAAAATTAAGCGCATTAGCTTGCAAGGTAGGCCAAAAGTATCCCGCCAAAAGGATCTTCCGAGACAAGGATCTTCCTCCGATGTGGCTCCCACAGATGCCCTCATGTACCTCCCTCATCACGTAGCCAGTCTCCTCCGACCCAACGCATTTTAGGAGGGGTCGGGCGAAGGCCTTCCTATATAGTTGATCCTCGACCAGTGTGAACTTGGCCACCCGGCGGCGAAACAATCGGCTCTCTTGGCGCCCACTCGGAAGGGATCCATTCCGGAGGAATACTATGTAGGGATCCCTCCAGTCTGTTTGTCTGTCAGTTCTGGTCTCTTCTCCAATTTGGGCTACCATCGTTTCTGCCACACTAGGCTCACTCATCTGCTAGGTGGATATGGAACTGGCCAGCTTGTCCAACTGGTCGGCCCGCACATTGTTCGACTAGGAGATCTTCTGCAGGATGACCTTTGAGAAGGCGGCTTTCAGCTGTTCGTAGAGGGCTATGTTGAGGCAATCGGCCCAAGGATCGGGAAGATCATGGTTTTGATGTGTGTGTGCCAATATGTTTAAGGTTAGGGTGTTATCTTGTTATTTGATATGTGTGATTGAGTTTACAGGACTTTGAGAATCACACATGGAAGACATATCCGAGGGACGAGAGTCGAGGGAGGAGGACTCCAAGGGCAAGCCAGGAAGTGGACTTCAAGGGCACACGTGAAGGGTGGCATGGAGGCAAGCCAACGGAAGGCTTGTGTGTGCATCCGAGGGACGATAGCCGGAGGAAGAAGACTTCAAGGGGCAAGCCAAGGGAGTATACCTGAAGGCACACGTGAAGGAGAGTGTTCGGAGTGAGAGTGAGTGATTGTAGAGGCTGGGCAGTCGACTGGTAGAAAGGTAGTTGACTGCCAAAACTCACAGAATGTTTCTCACTCTAGACCAGTCGACTGCTCCAGGAGCAGTCGATTGGTAACCTCGAAAACTAGCCGTTGAGCTAGCCGTTGGTTAGCATTTAAGGCTAGATCAGTCGACTGCCAAAAGGGCAGTTAACTGGTGTCGGGCTGGACAACTCATGGAGTTGTTCTTTACTCTTATTTAAAGGAACTTTTTGGCACGAGGAAGGTACAGTTTTTTACTGTACCAAAGTGCTGTTAGTGCCCCAAGTGATCAGTTCTTCCTCTAGCTTTATTCTCCATTTTGTAAAGAGGAAGAAGACAACCTTATAAAGGTTTTCTCCACCTTGAAGGAGGCTTTTCATAGTGGAGGTGGTGTACTCGTGTGGATCCTTGGATTAGTCACCTTTCGGGGTGGATACCAAGTAAAATCTTCTTGTTAGCATTGAATCTCTTATTTTCATTATATTTTTGTATTGTGCTAACCCTCTTGTAGAGAGAATTTGATGAAAATTTCTATTCACCCCCCTCTAGCAACCGTAACGATCTAACAAGTTGTATCAGAGCCAGTTCGCTTCGGAAGAACTCATCGTCGACTGGAGTATAAAGAAATGGCATTTCAAAAGGGTTATAGCACCGCAAGGCCTCCGTTCTTCGATGGAAACGACTTCGCCTATTGGAAAAGTAGGATAGAATACTATTTGATGAATGACATTGAGAATTGGATGGGTGTTGTAGATGGTTTTGACGCACCCGTCAACGATAGAGGAGAGCCACTACCCATGAGAACTTGGCCAAAGAAAGTCATGAAGAAGGCGCAAGTAAATGCTAAGGCCACTGATAAGTATCATTTTATTGATCATTTCATATGCTTAAATCTGTGTTTGACCCATATTTTACTTGTGTAATTATGGATTTACCCTAGGTTTTAGGATTTATACTCTTTTTGGACTTACTTGTAAATTTTGATATATTTGAGTTGTTTTGTCACTAAATTTTTGATCTACTTTTGTAGGCTTGAAGGGATCATGGACCTAGGTCAGGTTGGGTCAAATGTTGAGTCAAAAGTGGACTAGATCAAGTGATCAAGCGTCGACTCATTTGGACCGTCCGATGCAAGAATGGTTAGATCTAGACCATCTGAGAACTTCTGATCAATCCGAGCTGGGATTAAGGCTAATCAAGAGATCAGATCAAGATCTGAGAGTTTCAGCTCAATCGGAGATCATCTAGCCGTTGGATCACGATCAGAGGGATCTAGACCATCCATTCAAAGATCAAGGTGATCTGAACCATCCATTAGAGATCTGGCAGATCCGAGCTACCACGAGGATGATCCTGACCTCTGATCAAGATCTGGAAAATTTGAATCAAATCGGACAAGGATCCACCGTTGGATGAAGCGGGATTAATCTCAGCCGTCAACTGCTTTAACTACAAAAACAGATTCCTCTGTTCAGATCTGCGTCGCGTCTTCACCAGCATAGTTTAGTTTTCTTCGCATTTCCTCTACTGTTCTTCGTTTCCTTTGCGATTTTCTTCAGTGAAGGCGTGGCCAACTCGATCACGATCTTGGAGCAAGATCTGGATCCTTGGGAGAAGGTTTCAATGGCGATTTTAGCTCGAGATTGTGCCGGATGCAGAGCTTCTTGAGGGTTTCGGCAGATCTGTGATTTGAGCTCTTGGATCTCAACCGCGTCCATTTCCTCCCATCTGAACCATCTGTAGGGGTCCTAGGATGAGTTCAGATGATCTTCAAATCATCATCGCAACCCTTCACATTGAGATCTAGGAGTTTGGAGTGGATTTATCCAGCTGCGTGCAGTTTGTGAGCAGATCTGAATTGGAGCCATTTTTCCACTGATTTGCGAGTTGAAGGGGTTCTTGGCTTGCCCTTGCGTGACGAACAAGGTGGTCTTGAAACATGGGAAGGATCGAGGCTTAGTTCTTACTGTTTTTCTTGTTTCCTAGCTGTAATTTCAGTTTCCGCAAATTAGTTCTTGTTCTGTCTTGTATCAGCTATTTCATTTTCGTTTCTGAATTTTTCAAGCTTTAATTAGGTTCTATATTGCAAGTAGATTAGTTAGTGAACTTGTTCAGTGATCAATTGTATGCGAATTCAGTGAATCTTTAGTTTACAGCTTGCATTTCAATTCTGTTTTCATTGTATCAGCCCTATTTTCTGCGTGCCATTTACAGTTTCAGTATTTTGATCAGTTTACTTAATGCTTTCGTATCACTTCCGCATTCATTTGTTATTAAAACTGCATTTGAATTAGATAGATAGATAGTTAAGTGATCAAGTACATTTAATCTTAGTTTGATTTTCCATTCAGAAATTCTGTCAATTTTCAGTTTGTATCCTTGCGTATCAGTCATTTTCTTTCTGCAATTGTTCAGTGCCAATCTCTGTCAATTCTCAATTGTAATTGCTGTAATTTCGAGTCAAGTAAACCTTAGTTTCTCTATTTCTTGTCTGAACAATGGATGATGCATTCATATCTAGCTTGCTTTGTTAGGTTTGTTCTGTATTAGAACTGTTTTCTGCAATTCTGTAATGTTTCTGCATTTTCTTGTTCTACACTGTCCAGCACTTCATTTCTGAAGTTTCAGCCTTTAATTCTGTGTATTAGATCCCTGATAGCCTAGCTTTCCAAGCTGAGTTGATCGGCTACAATTTCTGCAATTAATCTCAATTTTTTTGGCACATAAGTTTTCTTATTCCTCTTTGTATCAAGTTGTTTCATTATCTCATCTTTGTATCAAGAAGAGTTTTGGCAGTGTTAGGTACCAAATTAAGTGCAAATTTCAGTGTGTTAGTGAGCTGGGAATAAGTTGTTTCATGTATGGCTTGTTAGTAATATGAGAGAAGTGTCCTAAGGCAATCGCCTTATGATTGTAAACATTTATTCTAATAAAAGATAATTCACTATTTGAGTATACATGTTTGTGTATTTGATTGAGATCTTAAACTCATCTACTGAATGTCCGCAATACAATTCACAGCATAAGAGAATTTGTGATGGGATCACAACTAGTGATTATCTCTAAATGTGCAATTGTGAAGTATTGAAATTATCCCTAGTCGATGAATTGATAAAAACGGACACTATCAATTCTGTTGAGACTAGCATGGGTTATTCTCTAATCAGCTGATTCTCACTGGCTGGTGACATTGGGATGTCCGGAGATAAACATGGATGCTAGTTAAGGGAACTAGTTCATTGGAGTGACTAGCTGTAAGACTTCATATGGGAATCTACATGTAGATATGTCAATGAAGTTCTTACTGCAGCTTAAGTGCGATGTTCCTTTGACTTGCGGTGTTCAAGTCATCTTGGTCATGGAGACTTATACTTTAACATCTTAAGCAAGCATCTCCAAGGAGGTGTGGACCCAGGATGATTGGGTATAAGCCGAAGTGCCCGAAGATGTTTGAACAGCCTACAAAGGATTCACCACTCCTTGCGAGGAGATGTATACCCAGGCCTATCGTCGGATTGTTACTCAAAACCTCTGGCCAGAGTATATCATGTTTAGAGTGCGAGTCTCTTAAATACATGAGAGTAATTAGAAATCCAAAGGACGAGAAAGACACTACTTGGGCTAGGTGTGACGTAGTCAGTCTAGTGGGGACTGACACAAACAGACCATGTCCTGAACCAAGTGGGTATAAGGTGGTGAAGGGAATGGGGCACGATTCATTAGAGCTGCTGAAGGGTTTCAGAATTACTTCTGAGGTCAAACCGTTGATCTTTCGATTAATTGGGGGTCATGATGTACTACTAGGTGTCACTCATGATCATTCTATAATTAGTTGATTATAGACGGCCAACATAAATCGAAAGCCTATTTAGTCACACGCACTACGAGTAATCCGAGGGATTTAAAACGAGTTGAAAATTGAATTTTTCGATCAAGAGAAATAAGTCGAATCTGAGTTAATCAGAGGCGCAACGGAAACTTAAAATGGCTAAGTCTTTTGAAGGCTTAATGGGCAAATTAAATGAGTTTAATTCGCGATGGAATCAGCTTGGTTTGGCCGGCCAAAGAGGATGTCCACTCTCTTGGTTTGGCCGGCCATTAAAAAGGGAATAAACCAATTTAATTGGTTTAATTAATAAAATAAATCTAGCGCGATTTGTTTTATAAATTATGGATAAATAAATTTGTATAAAGAAATTTATATAAATAAATTTATAAAAATTTATTTCTTTTTGGGAAATTAAAATAATCCGTGGAGTGGTTTATTTTAATTTTATAAAATCAATTATGAATTGATTTTTCCATTAAAAGAAAATTTATAAGTTTCTTATAAAATTTATTCCATAATTAAAGAAGAGAATAATTTATTTTATTATAAAGTTAGTTATAATAAAACTAGGCATAACGAAATTATTTATAAGAAAATTTATAAGATAAATTTCTTATGAAAATTAATTCCGTTAATTCTGTTAAAGAGGAGACTTAGCAAGGGAGAGGTTACTATATAAAGGAACCAAAGACTAGCCTTCAATTCCAATCAATTAAGTTGATTAAGAGCTTCCTCTCTCTCTCTCTCTTATTCTCTTCTTCCCTCTCCCAAGCTAGGGTCGACGCCCATCTTCCAAGCTAGGACCGGCGCCCCTTGTCCAAGCTAGGGCCGGCGCAACCTCAACCTCCCTTGAGGTTGCCGTGAGCTATCAAGAAGAAGGAGAAGCCAACCAAGAAGAAGAAGAAGCGGATCACCTCTCCTTCCTTCCCGAAATTTGGATTCCGACTCTTGGTGGTGAGTTTCCTATCTTTTCTCTTGAACTTCTAGTTGTGCCTTTAGAGAATCTAGTAGTTCTCGTCGGCACAAAACTCGTGACTTTGCGAAGTCATCCCGAAGAGAACTCGGCGTGGACGCGAATAGAGGCGGAGCTTCCAAGGGACGCTACGGTTGGATCTCGTCCCTTACTTCGAGTTACGAGAGGTACTTAGTAAATTAGTTTACTTTTCCGCAAAGTTATAATTTATGATTATGTCACACATCATAAGGTTGCATGCTAGATACGTGGTTAAAATAATTTAGGAAATTATTTTATGCTAATTCTTCCGCTGCACGTAAAAATTTAAACTTTTACGAACACGTATCCTTGTCGACATGCACCCGGTCCCAACATGGCTTGTGTCTGAATTCCAATTCTCATTTCGGCACTAGTATCAAGTTTCAATTCTTCAATTAGCTTTTAAGTTTTGGGCTTAAATTCCAATGTAAATTCAACATTGTTTTGATTCACTTGCTTAGTACTTCGCTGCATTTTAATTTAGAGATAGTTTTCCAATTTCAGATAAGTTGCCTTGGTTAGTTAGATTTCCTATAGGGTAAGTTTTAAATTGCTATTCCCTTGTTTAGTTCACTTGGTTAATTTTTCCTTCCTTTCCATTTCTTTCTATTGCATTTTCTTGTCTATTCGAAACCAACCCCATTTCTTATTTGAAACCCAAAAACATTACGACACATAAACTCGAGCACGAGTCGAACAACTTGAACTAGCCCTTGGAAAAATACGACCTGTGGCCCCTTTACTACACTTTTCTTCTTTGATTGCAAAAAGGGTTTCCAGCACATTTATAAATTCTAAATTCTGATGAACCCACATCTGTGACAACTTTAACTTAGCTAAATCGGGTCCATCAGCCACCACCATACTTCAATGCGGATTGTCCAAGGAACAACTCAACAAGGTGGGGTCTTTCAAGAGCGCAAAGGAATTATGGGAGAAACTAGTTGAGCTCAATGAAGGTTCAAACAAGTCAAGGAGGGCAAAGAAGGACCTCTTGGTGGCTCAATTGCAATCACTCTCCATGAAGACCAACGAGACGGTTAGCCAATTACATAGAAGAGTAAAGGAAATCATCAACCAACTACATGTAATTGGTGAGAAGGTGGAAAATCGAGATCTCGTGAGGTATGTCCTACAATCTTTCCCTAGGACTACATTGTGGGCATCAATGGTTGATGCCTACAAAGTGTCAAGGGATCTTTCAATGGTAAAGTTAGATGATTTGTTTTATGAATTTGAATTACATGAGCAAGCTAACATCTCTTCCAAAGAAAAAGGTGTAGCATTCATTGTAGAAAAGGAGAAGAAAAAGAAGAAGTAGAAGAAGAAGGTGATCTACTCCTCATCATCCGAATCGGAGGAGTCTAGTGCTTCTATGGATAGTGACCAAGAGGCTTACATGGTAAGGAAAATGAGAAGAGCATTTAAAAATTTCTCTAACAAGTCTTATGGTAGGAAAGGGTCAAGAAGCAAGAGCAAAGATATCATTTGCTACAATTGCCACCAAGAGGGTCACATGAAGAATAAGTGCCCACAACTCAAGAAAAGAGATGACAAGAAGGAAGAAAAGAGGAAGAGTGAGAAGAGGAAGTCAAAAGAAAAAGGGAAAAATGCCACAAGCCTAAAAGCTACTTGGGATGATCCATCGTCTTCGGAGGAGGAGGAAGATCACGTGTCACATTTCGCATTAATGGGAGTGGACAACTTGGAGTCATCCGACAATGAGAGGAGCTCAAGTAGTGAAGATGAAAGTGAAGCCTCATCATCATCCGAATCCGAGGCATCGGTAAGTGAGGTATATAGTCTACCCTCTTCTACTCTTGTCAAAATTATTTCAAGTACAAATATGGATTTGGCTAAGGCTAGGAGGAAAATTAAGGACTTAAATTTGAAGTTGTCATGCTTAAAGTAGAATCCATGAAACTTAAGGATAATTTGCATGATGTTTCTACTATGTCAAATGATTCATGTCTTGAAAATGAAAAAAAGGAATTAAGGGAAAAGGTAGAAGACCTAACCAAGGCACTTAGAAAGTTCCAAGTTGGTTCTAGCAACCTTGATATGATAATAAATAGTCAAAGAGCCGTTTACAAAAAAGCCGGGATAGATTATAGGCCAAAGACCAAGGAAGTAGCTTTTGTTTCACTCATGGGTAGAAAGGGTGCCTCTAGGAGACAAGGGGTCAAGGGAAATACAAAGAAGGCTTGGGTACCAAAGAAGTATTTAATTGATTCTTGTGGAACTAAGTTTTGGGTACCAAAAGCTTGTGTTTTCTATGCTGTATAAGTGAAGGTGAAGAGAGCCTCAAATATGTGGATAGTAGATAGCGGGTGTTCAAGACACATGACCGGAGATGTAAGCAAGTTTACCTCTATTAGCTACCTAAGAGAAGGGACCGTATCATTTGGAAATAGTGGAAAACTCAAAATAATTGGTAGGGGCACCATTAAGGTATCTCATACAATCTCTATCCACAAAGTTCTTTTGATTAAAGATATGAAATTCAATCTACTTAGTGTAAGTCAACTTTGTGATGCGGGATATAGAGTTGAGTTTCATGCTAGAAAGTGTCTAATTAAACAAAATGGGTCCGAAAATGTTATGCTATAAGGGTATAGAGAGGCTAATCTTTACTATCTTAATCTTGCTTATGCTTCTAACAATTTGTCTAAGTGTCTCATATCTAAAGAAGAAGAAGGATGGTTGTGGCACCGGAGACTTGGGCACATCAACATGAGGAACATTGCAAGTGTGGCGAAGGAAGAGTTGGTGAAGGGGCTTCCCATGATCAAGTATGAGAAGACCAAGATGTGTGATGCATGCCAAGAGGGTAAGCAATCAAAATCATCACACAAAGGTAAAACCTTAACTAGCACTACTTTGCCTTTAGAATTATTACATATGGCTCTTTTTGATTGTCATAGCACTCCTTCACTAGTAGGGAGTAAGTATTGTTTAGTTATTGTAGATGATTTTTCTAGATTTACTTGGATATTTTTCATGAAACATAAGGATGAGACTTTAGAAATTTTCATAGGTTTTAATAAGAGGGTTGAAAATGAAAAACACCTCAAGATTAACTGAATCAGGAGTGACCATGGTGGGGAGTTTGAAAACTCAAACTTCTCACAATTTTGTCTAGAAAATGGGTACAAGCATGAATTTTCATGCCCAAGAACCCCACAACAAAATGGGGTAGTAGAGAGGAGAAATAGAGTCCTACAAGAAGCCGCTAGGACTATGCTTAATGCATATTCTCTTCCTAGTTATTTTTGGGCCGAAGCGGTAAATACCGCTTGCTATATTCAAAATTGGGTATTAATTCATAGGTTTTTAGGTAAAACTCTATTTGAGTTGTGGAATGGGAGAATTCCACAAGTTCATTACTTTAGGGTCTTTGGATGTAATATTTACATTCTAAACACCAAGGATGACTTAAGGAAGTTTGAATCTAAAGTGGATGAGGGGATTTTGGTTGGTTACTCATCCACTAGTAGGGGATATAGAGTCTACAACAAAAGGACTAAGGTAATTGAGGAATCTTCAAATGTTGATTTTGATGAATCTACAAACACTTACCCTAGGAAAGCATCAATTGATAAGGACATAGAAGAAAGTCAACCCCTTGTCCAAAGAATCCAAGACTTACATTTAGGGGGCAATGATCAAGGGGGAGAGAGAAGTGCACTAGAGGATGAGGATCATGTAGTAAATGAACTCATAACCTCTAGGCCCTTAAGGCATCACCAAGATCACCATATTGACCAAATAGTGGGTGATGTCACTCAAGGGGTAAGGACTAGGTCCTACTTTAGGGAACAAAGTAGTTAAATTGCCTTAATATCTCAATTAGAACCAAAATCTATTGATGAGGCATTAGTTGATGTGGATTGGGTACTAGCTATGCAAGAAGAGTTAAATCAATTTGAAAGAAGTGAAGTATGAGAGTTGGTTCCTAGACCCAATGATTGCACTATTGTCACCACTAGGTGGGTCTTTAGGAACAAGCTAGATGATCAAGGAAAGATAACTAGAAATAAGGATAGGTTGGTAGCTAGGGGGTTGAATCAAGTAGAGGGTCTTGACTATGATGAGACATATGCCCCCGTAGCTAGATTAGAGTCAATTAGAATTTTACTAGCCTATGCCGCTCACATGGGTTTCACACTTCACCAAATGGATGTGAATTCGACATTCCTTAATGGGGTCATTAAGGAAAAGGTGTATGTAGAACAACCCCCCCCCGGTTTGAAAACCCAAATTACCCTAGACATGTCTACAAATTAAGAAAAACCTTGTATGGATTGAAACAAGCTCCCCGGGCTTGGTATGAAAGGCTTTCCTATTCTTAGTGTCCAAGAGTTTTAGGAGAGGAACAATTGACCCAACTTTATTCCTAAAATCTAAGAATAAGGACATATTTGTGGCCCAAGTCTATGTGGATGATATTATTTTTGGGTCCACAAATAGTGAATTCCTACATGAGTTCATTAAGTGTATGGAAAATGAATTTGAGATGAGTCTTGTAGGAGAATTAACTTTCTTCTTAGGTCTACAAGTTAAGCAAACATATGAAGGGACTCATGTGTATCAAACTAAGTATGCTAGGGAAATGCTAAAGAAATTTGGACTAGAAAATGCTAAGGTAACATCTACCCCTATAGGAACAAATGTCAAAATGGATAGTGATGTTGAAGGAAAAATGGTAGACTCAAAACAATACAGGAGCATGGTTGGCAGTCTATTATACCTAACCGCTAGTAGACCCGATATACTATTTGCGGTAGGTATTCGTGCAAGGTACCAATCATGTGCCAAAGAGTCTCATTTAGTGGTGGTAAAGAGGATCCTAAGGTATTTCAAAGGTACTCTTAATGTCGGGCTTTGGTATCCTAGAACCCCTAATGTTGATCTTTTTGGATACACCGATTCGGACTATGCGGGGTGTAAACTAGATAGAAAGAGTACTAGCGGAGGATGTCAATTCCTTGGGTCATCTTTAGTTAGTTGGAGTAGTAGGAAACAACCATGTGTTGCCCTATCAACAACGGAGGCCGAATATGTGGCAATGGGTGATTGTGTGTCCCAACTACTTTGGATCATGCACACCTTAGAGGATTATGAGTTACATTATTCCAAGGTCAAGGTTTTGTGTGATAATGTAAGTACAATTAACTTAACTAAAAATCTGGTTCATCATTCTAGAACAAAACACATTGAAGTGAAGCATCACTTCATTAGGGATCATGTGGCAAGGGGAGACATAGAATTACACTATGTTAAGTCAAAGTCAAACCTTGCTGACATTTTTACCAAGCATCTTCCTGAATCGGAGTTCAAATCTTTAAGAAGAGACCTTGGTATGTGTTTTGTAGAAGTATAGGATGAATCTTGGAGCAATACAATAGGAAGGTGGTGCTTGATCCATTAGGATGATACAAATGACTCACTTGTGCTTGTGGCATAGTGTTGGGTCATTAGAAGTATCAAATTATGAAAAAATAGACCAACTATGGGGAAAACAAGTGTTTAATTAATGAACATCTTGCCCAATGATCATAGTTGGACATTTTAAAACATTTGAAAACCATTCTGTGCTTTATATTATTTGCTATAAGCTTGGAAATTGTAGGAGTCCATAATTAGTTTGAAAACTTGATACAAAATTAGTGGTTTTCAAGAAATTTAAACTTTGGTCAAAAGTCAAGCATGTTTGAAATTTTTCGTGAACTGATATTTTTCCTTGATAGAGTATATTATATCAAACATGCTTGCAAATTTTTATAATTTTTGGAATTTTCTAAAATTTTTGGAGAGATTCTGAAATTCGGCTCAAAAACTAGGAACTCTGACTGACAGAGTATCAGTCGACTGCCCCCTTTGGGCAGTCGACTAGCACGGCTGATTTTAGATTCTGAGAATTTTTTTTAGAAATGCAAACTTCTCTCATTTGATGTCATGGGTTAGAATTGTTGTAGGCAATCATTTTGATGGTGTCAAAGGGGAGAATGGGTGGTTTAAGTTAGGTTTGTAACTTAACTTTGATTAACTTTGGTTTATGAGAATTGAAAGTGGAGAAGGCATAGATTAAGGGGGAGGTTATCTCTTGTTTTCATACTATGTTTTATTTTCAATTATTGTTGTTTGCTGGTATTTACTCCCTAACTTAAACATATTGCCACACATCAAAAAGGGGGAGATTGTTGAGGCAATCGGCCCAAGGATGATCGGGAAGATCATGATTTTGATGTGTGTGTACCAATATGTTTAAGGTTAGGGTGTTATCTTGTTATTTGATATGTGTGATTAAGTGTGTAGGACTTGGAGAATCACATATGGAAGACATATCCGAGAGACGAGAGCCGAGGGAGGAGGACTCCAAGGGCAAGACGGGAAGTGGACTTCAAGGGCACACGTGAAGGGTGGCATGGAGGCAAGCCAAGGGAAGGCTTGTGTGCGCATCCGAGGGGCGATAACCGGAGGAAGAAGACTTCAAGGGGCAAGCCAAGGGAGTATACCTGAAGGCACACGTGAAGGAGAGTATTCGGAGTGAGAGTGAGTGGTTGTAGAGGCTGGGCAGTCGACTGGTAGAAAGGCTGTCGACTGCCAAAACTCACAGAATGTTTCTCACTCTAGACCAGTCGACTGCTCTAGGAGCAGTCGACTGGTAACCCCAAAAACTAGCCGTTGGTTAGCATTTAAGGCTAGACCAGTCGATTGCCAAGAGGGCAGTTGACTGGTGTCGGGCTGGACAACTCATGGAGTTGTTCTTTACTCTTATTTAAAGGGGACTTTTTGGCACGAGGAATGTACGGTTTTTTACTGTACCAAAGTGCTGCTAGTGCCCCAAGTGATTAGTTCTTCCTCTAGCTTTATTCTCCATCTTGTAAAGAGGAAGAAGACAACTTTGTAAAGGTTTTCTCCACCTTGAAGGAGACTTTTCATAGTGGAGGTGGTGTACTTGTGTGGATCCTTGGATTAGTCACCTTTCGGGGTGGATACCAAGTAAAATCTTCTTGTTAGCATTGAATCTCTTATTTTCATTATATTTTCGTATTGTGCTAACCCTCTTGTAGAGAGAATTCGACGAAAATTACTATTCACTCCCTCTAGCAACCGTAACGATCTAACAGGCTACATATCTATGTAGCCGCTCGCACCTGACTTCGAAACTACCCACTATTTGTTGAGCCACCAATTGAGAGTCCGAATAGACCGTGACCCGACAGGACCCCATGTGCCTGGCTGCTTGCAGTCCCGCTAGGATCGCCTCATACTCAGTTTCGTTGTTGGTAGCTTTGAAGTGAAGTCGGATAGACATATGTAATGTGTCTCCCCTAGGGGAGATCAATAGCAGTCCAACCCCGCTGTGCTGGCTGTTGGAGGATCCATCTACATAGACCTTCCACATACCTTCGGCCTCTGCCTCCGGGACAGTCTCCAGCATGAAGTCGGAGAGGGCCTGCGCTTTGATGGCGGCTCGCGGCTGATACTCAATGTCGTATTCGGTTAATTCCGTCGTCCATTTTATTAGCCTGCCCGACACCTCGGGGTTAGTGAGGACTCGGGCAAGCGGGCTACTAGTGAGGACCACGATGGGATGTGCTAAGAAGTACGGCCGTAACCTTCAAGCCATCAGGATCAAGGCGTAGGCCAGTTTTTCCATCGTGGTGTACCATGTTTCGGTGTCCTTTAGAAGGTGTCCAAAGAAATAGATGGGGGATTATATCCGATCTTGTTCTCGGACGAGCGTCGATCCCACCGCTTGCTCGGCTGCTGATAAATAGACAAATAAGGTCTCCCCATCCACGGGTTTGTGCAGGGTAGGGAGGTCTATAAGATAGGTCTTCAATTCTGCAAGGTCTTTCCACACTGGTCATCCCACTCAAACTTAACGGCTTTTCTCAGAATTTTGAAGAATGGGAGGGTCTTGTCTGCGGATTTGGAGATGAATCGGGATAATGTCGTGATCCTTCCATTCAACCGCTGTACTTCCTTGAAGTTCCGTGGGGGTGGCATATCTAGAATGGCCTTTACCTTTTCCGCATTGACTTCGATCCCCCTCTCCGTCACCATGTACCCTAGGAACCTGCCACTTTTTACCCCAAATAAATACTTAGCTGGGTTTAGTTTCAACCTGTTGACCCTCAGGGTGGTGAACGTCTCCTCAAGGTCAGCTATCATGTCACCTTCCTTGTCAGTCTTAACCAGGACGTCGTCCACGTACACCTCGATGTTCCGCCCGATCTGGTGCCTGAAGACTTTATCCATCATCCGCTGGTATGTGGTGCCCGCATTGCGTAAGCCAAAGGGCATGACATTGTAGCAGTACGTGCCGTCAGCCGTCACAAAACTGACATTCTCCTAGTCCTCGGAGGTGAGTGGGACTTGGTGATAGCCCTGGTAAGCATCTAACATGGAGATGAACTCGCACCCGGCTGTAGAATCCACCAACCGGTCTATCCGGGGCAGGGGTAGCAGTCTTTCGAGCAGGCTTTGTTTAGGTCTCGAAAGTCGATGCAGACTCGCCATTTGCCCCCGGCTTGGGGACGAGGACCACACTAGCCAGCCAGGTTGGAAATTGGACTTCTATGATGTGCCCAGCTTTTAACAACTTCTGAACTTCATCTCGAATGACCTTATCCTGCTCAGAGGAGAAATGCCTCCGCCTTTGCTTCACGGGACGGGCTTCCGGCGTAACATGCAGGTGGTGCATGGCCAAAGCCGGTGGAACCCCTTTAATCTCTTCAGCGGCCCACGCGAACACATCCTTATGGTTTCGCAGACACTCGATGAGACGACTTCTTAACTCCGGTGCGAGGTCGAGGGCGATGCTCGTGCTTCCCCCTCCGCGTTGACGATGGATCTGTACTTCCTCACTCTCGACCTCCCTTCGTTCCTGCTTAGGTCCTTCATCTTCTCGCGGATGAGCGAGGTTCTCTGGCAAGACCTTTTGAAGATCGAAGTCCTCCCCTGTATGGGCACTGGGTTGTTCCTCCAACCCTGCCATCGGTGCTCCTTCGGGTGCTTTGCTAATTTCCCACAGACGGCGCCAAAGTTGTTCCGGAAAGAGTCGACAACGATGGCCAGGCACCGGAGCTTTGCCCCTGTGGTAGTTGTTGAGGCGGGGAGGAACTTAGGGACCTGCAAAGTTAACACGAGCGTTAGGGAACACGCCAGCAGGGGTCCGGCGGAGTCCACGCCGACGCTCAAGTCAATGTCCGTCGAGATGAAAAGGTTGCGAAAAGTAAAGAAGATGTCTAGAGTTGAGAGAGCGTAACCCCTTTACCGGAGGGGTTGGACTACCTTTTATACTGATGTTAACAGATTAGACGTGCCCCCTCTATCGGTGCCACGTCTCCGATACTTAAGCCACGCCCCCCTCTTTCGGTGGTAATGGGATATCCTTTGAAACGGTCTGCGCTGTTATCACGCGTCCGCCCGTTGAGACATTTTTAGGGTCGTGCAGAGCTTTTCTAACGGAGATGATTATCCGTACCGAGAGGGGGGTCAGTACCCGAGGTTGGCCATTGAGGGGACTCCACCTCCCGAGGTGAGCTCGGGGTCTTCGAGCGCGACCTCTCCCGAGGTGCTCTCAGGGCCTAACCTCCCGGGGTACTCCTGGGAGGGGTCTTCGGGCTGACCTTCTCAAGCTCGTCTCCCGAGGAGGACCTCGGGGCCCGAGAGGGAAGGTCACTTCAATCTGTCCCGTCGTGCCCCGCGGCTTCTTCATCCCTCATGCCGGGCACGGACTTTCCAACCCTATCACCGGAGTTATGAAACTTTTCTTTCCAAAATTATCCTCCAATATTTACTTTAAGACGAAAATAACCATTACAATTTATTAACTTCTGGAAGCATTATTCGCGGTCAACGATCGACAACGATGACCAACAACCATCGTCGGCGACCACCGTCGGCGACCGACAACTGGTCACCACTGACGGCGACCAAATTAAAATATTTTTTATTTAATAATTTAATTAGATTTTTAATAAATTAAATTGAGAAAAATTAAATAAATTTAATTTAAATTTTAATAAAATTATCTAAATAAATTCTAAAGGGTAATATGATAAAATATTATATTATGTTATAGACAATACCTCTAAATAAATAAGATTTTATTTGATTACCTAAATTGAACCAAACAACTTCAGGTTATGTTTTATTCCCTATTACCTTGGTTATGTGATTACTTGGTAATCACATAACCAAGGTTATATATGATAACTTAAATCAAACACACCCTAATAGAATTTTATTAGGAAAAATCTTAACAAAATTCTATTAAAAAAATCTTAAGAAAATTCTGTTAAGAAAAATTTAAATCATTTTTTTATAAAATTCATTATTTAAATAAAAGTCACCCGTTAAAAAAAAACTCTTTCTGTTTAATATTTAGTTATTAGTGACGCGTTACAACTTTCATCTTAGCTATGCTGTCACAACTAAAGGAGTTTTGGGAGAACTTTTACTTCTTGAAAAGTGAATCTTGTAAAGATTATTTTAAAGTCAATGAGAAGCTAAAGCATGGAGTATTTGAAAATAGAAGCTAAAAGCTGATACAAGATAAAATTTGAGTGTTTGGTGAATAATTGCTTCCAAGCTTAATTTTTAGTTAAATGACAATAATATCCTTAAACTATATAAATTATTTTTTTTAATTATCTAAATATAATTTTGATACACCATCAATAATATTTTATATATTTATTATTATATTTTGAATATTATATCAAAATTAATTTTTTTAATAATATATATGTTTAAAAAATATATAATTAATAAAAATATAAATATAAAAAAATGACAAATTTATATACATTTATAAAAATTTATAAAAAAATTATGAATATATAAATTATATGAAAATATAAAATTTTATTTAAAATTATGGTGGCAATTATGTAAAATGATAAATTATTAAAGGTATAAATGTCTACTTTTAATTCTAGACCATAAGCAAAAAAGCAGAAGCAGAAAAAAACATCAAATTCTTGCTTCCAATTTTTGGCTAAAAATTATAGAAGTTAAAGCAGAATCTGGTATTCACAAACACTCAAAAGTGCTTCTATATAGCTAGAATCTAAAAAACAGCTAGCAAAAACTCTCCCAAACACTCCCTAAATATATGATCCTCATCGATTTAGTGATCATCGTTGTGTTAAAACCATCAACTTATCTACGCTTTCACTGTTAAATATGTCATCCTTTACTTGAACGGTTGGACCTCTATAATTATCAAGAAATGTATATTTTAAATTTCATACATTTAAATTACTTATTAATATTTAAAAATTTTAAATTTGTAGTGAGTATGAAAATTAATATTTTTAAAATATTGTGTATTTAGGACCTTGATATTAATAAAATCTAAAATATTTTTCAAATACCCTTTTAAGTAATTCCTTAATTAAATTATAAAATTTAATTAACCATTAAAATTTTACATTTTTTTACAAAATCTATTTTTTCAAAAAAAAAATAAAAATGGGTAATCAGTAATTTTAAGGCGAGATGCCTGACACTAACTTTGAGATAGATTGAGCTATGGAGAAGGGATACTTGTCTATTTGATTTTTCTAAAATAAAATAAAAGAATATGTAAAATTAAAAATAAAAAAAATACTAAAATAAAAGTTATATATTTTACTAATATATATACATTTAAGTTTTTTAAAATATTTAATTTATATATTTAAGTATTTGAGCAAAACTTTTACAAGTAGATTATTCTGTACCTGACATTTGGTCACCGAAAAAAAATCTTTTTTTGCGACAAATTTTGGGACAAGTTTTAAAAAAAAATCAGCGCAAAATTTTGGGACAAATTTTCGTCACATATAAGTCATCACAAAATTTTGCAATTAAAATAGCAAATTCGTCGGAAATATATTTGCAACGAATTTCATTTTCATTGTAATTTTTGCAACAAAAAGTAAATTCATCACAAAACAAACTTCAAATTTATCGAAAAATTTGCAAAAAAAAAATATCATCGCACAATATTCATTGACAAAAATCTACGACGAATTTGATAATTCATTGCCAATGTGTTTCAATAAATTCCTGAAATTTAATTAATTCTTTATTTTTTTCCGGATTTTCCGACGAATGTCTAAATTTATCGCAAATTTCTGCTACAAATTCATAAATTCGTCATCGATATTTGCGACAAATTTAGAAATTCGTCACAATTTTTACAACAAATTTAGAAATTCGGCACAAATTTCTATAACGAATTCGTATATTCATCCCAGAATCAGCGACAAATTTATATATTCGTCGTAAATATTTGCGACAAATTAAGAAATTCGTCACAAAATTCTACAACGAATTTATATATTCGTCACAGATTTTACGATAAATTTCTAAATTTGTCACAAATTTGCAGTATATAGGAATTATAATAAATTTTAATATTTTGGCGAAAAATTATTTTTACTGCCAAATTTGTCGCAAATGTTTTTTTAAAAAAAATTATTTACATATATCGTTTAAATATTATATTAACCTGTTTACAAATATTAAAATATAACATCAACTCATTTACTTCACATAACAAACAAATCAAATATGAAAATACACCGCATAACAACCAAACCATTCGATGTATCCATCTACTTAACATATGAATCAAATCAAATATACAATTACATCATCACATAACTATATCTATCCTTACATCTCATAATTTTTGATAGGGATGAGCTTCTCAGGATGGACACGTGGCACGAAGAAGCTATGTGGCAGGGCTAGGGCTGTAAATGAATCAAGCTGCTCGTGAACTATTCGGAGCTCGATTCGATAGAAGCTCGTTCGAACTCGTTTAATAAAGCTCGTTAATATTAACGAACCAAACTCAAACTCAGCAGTATTCAGCTCGTTAGTTCGTGAACAGACTCGTTAATAAGCTCGTGAGCTAGTTCGTAAAATATAAAATTAATATTTAACATTAAATATATAATTTTGACACTTATATATTTAATAAATATAAAATATCCAATAAAGCTCATTTGTAGGAATAAAATCATAGATTTTAGTAAATATTTTATATGTTTTAGAATATATAATTTATTTTTTCAATAAATTGATGAATAATTTAATTAATAATTTATATTTGATAAGTTCGTTTAGGGCTCGATTAGACTCGAATATGCTTGCGAGCCATTACTATATTCGATAAATTAAACTCGAGCTCGGCTCGATAATAAACGAACCAAACTCAAATTCTCAGATATTCGGCTCGGCTCGGCTCGATTCGATTACAGCCCTAGGCAGGGCTCGCCGGATCAAAACTCCGAGGTCAGACCAAGACTATCTCGGGAGAATGGACCAGAGCTCCGAGATTAGATCGAGACTATCTCGGGAGAATGGACCAGAGCTCCGAGGCCAGACCGAGACCATCTCGGAAGAATGGGTCAGAGTCTCGAGGTCAGACCGGCAATCGGACTCCCGAGACTACCTCGGGAAAGTGAAGAACGCCGTCGAGGTTAGGCCGGGAATCAGGCACCCGAGACTATCTCGGGAAAGTGAATGAAGGCTCTGAGGTCAGCTCGGGAGATGAGACTTCGAGACTGACTCGAGAGAGTGGAGCCCAAAGATCAGTATAGGAGTCAGAAAACCCGACTTCAAGTAATCGTTCCTCTTTCCAGAATAGGAAAGTCATCGGATAATTATTGTCCGCAACGCACGACAATTAAGGCCTTAATAATCGCAGCGACCGTTACCAAAAGATAGAATATCTATCAATTAACCTATGATTAAAGGGCGTGGAGGAGAACGTGGGGATACGTGTGACCAAAACCTCAGGTATATAAGATGCCTCGGCATCCAGGTAAGGGGGTAAGTGGTTCGAACTTAGAGAAAACTTTGATTCCTCGTTGTCCTTCGAAAAGAGATGAGATTCCTAACTTGAGCATTGGAGTGAGCTTCATTGGAAAATCTTCCGGTATGTTCCTTTTAACGCTCGTGTTAATCTCGCAGGGCGTGAGCACCTTCTCCCCATCACCGTCGTCGTGGGCTGCGCTTTGGTGACTCGCCATTCGCATCATTCCCTTCCAGAACAAGTTTGGCGTCGTCTGTGAGAAACAATTAAAGCACCAGAAGGAACACCGTGATGGCAACTCCAGAGGTACAACCCATCATCCTGACGAGGGAGGAGTTGGATCGTTTAGTCGCCAACGCCGTCAAAGGAGCGCTGGAACGACATCAGAACAAGCAAGTCCCCTCACGACGAGTGGCTTTGGTGCAAGGCGAAATCCCAAGAATGTCTGCCTCGCACCACCGAAATCGAAAATCCATTTCGCCACCGGCGGGACCGACAATGACAGCTCCAGTGCCCCGACGAGATTCCTTGCGAGACCTGAAGAGGCCACACTCCGTCGCCTCTAGCGTTCTACGTCAGGAGGAAGGACCAGGGAAGATCGAGGCTTCCAAAGTCCTCATGAAGTCACCGCCTACCCGTTTATCTCCGGGCATCATAGCGGATCCTATGCCCAAGCAATTTCGTGGTCCAAGAATTGCTGACTACGATGGGAAGACATATCCAGAGGACCACATCTGCAAATTCGAGAGCGCGACTCTCTTACCAATACACAAATGGTGTGAAGTGCCGGGTGTTCTTGAACACCCGGTCAGGGGCCGCCCAGAGATGGTTCCAGAGGCTGCTCCAAAACTCGATAAACTCGTTCCTAGAGTTTAGAACCGTCTTCATGCACCACTTCGCCAGCAACCGACGATACTATAAGACGACATTGAACTTGTTCGCCCTCAAACAGAAGACGAAAGAACCGCTGAAGGACTATATCAAGTGGTTCCATCGGGTGGCTCAAGATGTGTCAACTGCTACTTCAGAGATCCTCATCAGTGCCTTCACGCAAGGACTCAACGACGGCGATTTCTTTCGGTCACTGGTGAAGAAGCCACCAACTAGCTTCGACGACTTATTGAGGTGTTTCGTTAAGCATGTCAATGTTAAAGAGGTGTAACACGCTCGCCGTAAAGATCCGACGGGAGCCCCTATCCAGATCTCGGTACGATTCGAGACAAGAGAACCACCCACACTAGCCCGGGCAAAAGATCCCCGCTCCAGGAAGGATTACTGGGCTGCTAAGAAGAGGTTGGTAGAGACGGTCGACACCACGGAACATAAACCACCGAAGAAGTACTGCGACTTCCATGGTAGTACGACACACTCTACAGAGGAGTGATACACCTTGAAGTAGAGGAGATTTCAGGACGCGAATACCAAGCCTCGCAAACGGTGGAATAAAGCTGGGTATCGACGGCAATTCCCTCGACGAAGCCCTTCCCCTCGTCGACGATAATCAGGGGAGGATAGATCCAGGCATCGATCCCGGTCACGTTCGAGGGGAAGAGTCGGGAGATACTGCCCCACCAATCTGGCAATCTATCTCCTCTGAAAGAGATCCCAAGAAGGGTATAACTCCAGTGCACGGGCCTCCATCGGGCCATGTGAGAGTGATCTCCGGAGGACCTATTGGAGGAGACTCTCATCGGGCAAGAAAAGCCCACACACGTCGGCTGGAGAACTACGCCATTGGGACGAGCAGCGATATGTACCAGGACCCTGTTATTTCATTCAGCCTTGACGATCTGGAGGACGTGGAAGCCCCCCATGAAGATGTACTGGTAATCCTCGCACGGATAGCTAATTACGTTGTTAAGCACGTCTTTGTGGATACAGGTAGCTCCGTCAATATTCTATATAAGGCGGCTCTGGACCAGATATAAATTGACGAGGATGAGCTGCGTCTAGTCTCCACCCTGCTCTTCAACTTCACCAGATACAAAGTGCAGCCGATAGGGCAGATCTCCCTGTCGCTGTCGCTAGGGGATGACATGCTGGAGGGGACGAGAAGGGCGCCCTTCATGATCGTGGATGCCCCATCGTTCTACAACGCCATCCTGGGGAGTCCGGCGCTCAGCCTATTCAAGGTGATGGTCTCAGTCTACCACCATAAGATCAAGTTCCCGATGGGTGAGCAGGTGGCCGAAGTCAAAGGGGACCAGTTAGCTTCCCGACGGTGCTACAGTAGAGAGGTTAGGACAGAAACTCACAAGAACCTGAAGACACATGAAGCGTTACAAATTGACCTGACCAACCCTCAGGAAGAAGAAGGGCCTAAAGAAGAACGCAGGGAGGTTGAAAGCGAAGAGATCCAGATTCATCCTCAACAAGTGGGAGGAATCACAAGGATGGCGACTGATCTTACACCAGAGCTGAGAAGTTGTCTGATCAACTGCTTAAGGGATCATCAGGACATGTTTGCATGGGCTACTGAAGATATCAAAGGAGTCCCCCCGGCCTTGGCCATGCATCGGTTGCATATAACCTCGGGAGCCCAGTCAATGAGATAAAGGCGAAGACACGTTGCGACCGAGCAGGACAAGATTATCAGGGAAGAGATCGCCAAGCTGCTGAAGGCTGGACATATAAGAGGTTCAATTCCTGACCTGGTTGGCGAATGTTGTACTTGTCCCTAATCCGGGGGGAGGGGGGGGGGGGTAAATGACGGGTTTGTATTGATTTCCGAGAATTAAATAAAGTTTACCCTAAAGACTGTTACCCTTTGCCTCGCATTGATCAATTGATGGATTCTACCTCTAGTTGTGATTTCATTTTGATGTTGGATGCCTATCAGGGGTACCACCAAGTTCCCCTCGCTCAGGAATACCAAGAGAATGTCAGTTTCGTGACGGTAGATGGTACTTACTGTTATAATGTCGTGTCGTTTAGGTTGCGCAATGCAGGGGCAACTTATCAGCGAATGATGGACAAAGTCTTTCACCACTAGATCGGGAGAAACATTGAAGTATATGTGGATGATATCCTAGTCAAGACAGAGAAGGGAAAGATATAATAGCTGACCTAGAGGAAACATTCTTCACCATAAGAGCCAACAAGCTGAAACTGAACCCCGCTAAGTGTTTGTTCGGAGTGAAGAGTGCTGGGTTCCATGAGGACATGGTGACAGAAAGGGAAATTGAGGCTAACTCAGAGTAAGTGCAAGTCATTCTCGACATGTCATCCCCTCGCAATTTCAAGGAGGTACATCGGCTGAATGGCAGAATTACAGCTCTGTCTCGGTTCATATCCAAATCTGCTAACAGAACCTAGATCAGGAGGAGAAAGCAGGTCCTCGCGCTAGCGGGTGGGGCAGAACGGACTCTCGACGAGTTGGATAAAGAAAAAGCGCTCCTTCCATCCCTTATGAGAAGAAGGGAGGCTACCGATGAATTTGTCGCTTGGAGGGCGGTGAAACTGATGGCCCCCCTATAAGCTAGGTTTGGAAGAAAGAAATAATTGGGGGCTGGGGGGGGGGGGGGGGGGGGGGGGGGGAGAGGGGTCAAAGGTATATTGAACAATTTGAAGAGAATGAATGCCCCACCCATCTGGGCGAATGCATTTGGGGCTATCTGATGCAACGACATCAAAGTATTGGTAGATGGCCATGAAGAATGGAGGGATTGGAAAACGGAGGCCGAATTTTACCTACTTTAAGAAAAGAGTGTAAAACCCTAATGGGGGCTCTACGGGAGACTGGTCAAGACGGGGAACCCTAACTTCCAAGTCCACTGGTAAGTCATAGGTCTCGCAGGCAGCTCTAAGGGTGGCAGACTTCAGCTTAGAAGATATGGCCTTGTACCACTCCGGCTGATAAGATCTCTCCTCTCCGGGCCTTCCCTGCCTACCCTGATCACTTTTCCCTTTTTCCTCCTTGCCCATGTCTTCGAATGAAAGAAGAAGAAGAGAATGGGAAATAAATGAGACTTACGCGTGAAGAAGAAGCTCTAGTGAAAGCAGAAGCTAGTAGAGAGAGGCGGGATGCACAATCTCTGATAATCGACGGTGCAAGAAGACGAAGGGCCAACTTTGCCTCCCCTTTTTATAGGGAAGAGACCGCCCTCGTGTGAAAAATAGATGCGTGACGCCTGGACGGTAATGATCGCAAATCTCAAGGCATCACCCCTCCCTATGGTCATCGGTTGATATGGCCCTGCGGCGCATATTAGAAGGAGATCACGAAGAAAAGATCCGACCACATGGCAATATCACATTCGCTAGAGTACTCTTTCGTCATTAAGGCACCCCACGCGCTCTTAATGGGTGATGGACAACTATCATTACCGGACCTCGAAACTCACAAAGACTTATGGACTAATTCAAAGGACCGCCTCAGGCCAAGGGACGAATGTTTTTATTCCTCGGACTCGACAAGCAGCCAAGAGGAAAGGAATAGCCATATGAATCCTGCCGATGCGTAGCTTCCTCTCGTTGTACCATTAGCCTAATCAATCAGACACACTTCCTTCGATTATATTTAAAGGGGGATTGATTTGTGATAGGGATGAGCATCCTGAAGTGGACATGTGACAAGGAAAGCTACGTGGCAGGGCCCGCCGAACCAGAACTCCGAGGTCAAACCGAAACAATCTCAGGAGAATGGACCAGAGCTTCGAGGTCAGACTGAGACTATTTTGGAAGAATGGGTCCGAATCTCGAGGTCAAATTTGCAATCGGACTCCCGAGACTATCTTGGGAAAGTGAAGAAGGTCCCCGAGATTAGGCCGGAAATCAGGCTCCTAAGACTATCTCAGAAAAGTGAATGAAGGCTCTGAGATCAGCTCAGGAGATGAGACTCCGAGATTGACTCGGGAGAGCGGAGACCAAATATCAGCATAAGAGTCAGAAAGCTCGACTTTAAGTAGCTATTCCTCTTTCCAGAACAGAAAAGTCATCGAATAATTATTATCTGTAACGCACGATAATTAATGCCTTAATGATTGCAGTGACCGTTACCAAAAGATAGAATATCTATTAAGTAATCGATAATTAAGAGACATGAAGAAGAGCGTGAGAATACATGTGACCGAAACTTCAAGTATATAAGATGCCTCGACATCCAGATAAGGGGGCTAAGTGGTTCGAACTTAGAGAAAACTTTGATTCCTCGTTATCCTCCGAAAAAAGATAAGATTCCTAACTTGAATGTTGGAGTAAACTTCACTAAAAAATCTTCCGATATGCTTCCTTTAACGCTCGTGTTAATCTCGTAGGACATGAGTACCTTTTCCCCGTCACTATCATCGTGAGCTGCACTTTGGTAACTCGTCATCCGCATCGTTCCCTTCCGGAATAATATCCAAATACTTAAAACATTAACATCCAAATACAATCACATCATCATACAAATATCCAAAGCACATGAACATCCAAATACACATCACATAAATCCATACAATATATAACTAAAAACATGAAATAAATTCAAACATCTATAACCATTGTTTCGGAAGGAATCGATGATGATGTCCAATCATCGAGGCTCTGCACACGTGGAAGTCGCTGTGGCGGGGAGGAACTTAGTGCCCTGCAAGATCAACATGAGCGTTAGGGGAATATGTCGAAGATTGTCCAACGAAGCCCACTCCGACGCTCAAGTCAGTGTATTAAGGGAGAATAAAAACAACGAGAAAGAAAATGTTTGTAGAATTAAGAGAGTGTAACCCCCTGACCGAAGGGGTTACACTACCTTTTATACCGATAGCGACAGACTTGATACGTTCCCTTGATCTGTACCACATCTCCAAGACTCATGTCACGTCCTCCCCCTCTTTCGGCGGTTACCGAATAACCTTTGATACGGTCTGCGCGATTATTATTCTTCATCCCGTTGCGACATTTAAGGGTCGTGATGACTCCGTCGTGATGACTCCCTATGATGGGGACGCGTATCCGTAAATCCGCAAAAAGAGAGGAGAGATCACTACTTGAGGTCGCTCGTTACTTGGGCTCCGCGTCCCGAAATGATCTCGGGGTCTTCTCCTCCTTAGGGTGATTCCGAAAGGGGTCTTCTGGCTCAAGTGAGCGCTATAACTCCCGAGGTGCTCTAGGAATTCAACTCCCGGGGTGATCTCGGGAGGGGTCTCCTGGCTGACCTTCCGGGGTGCGCCCCCGTGGGGGATCTCAGACCCGGGAAGGAGGGTTACTTCGACCTATCGTATCATGCCACACAGCTTCTTCATTCCATATACCCGCCACGGGCTATTCAGCCATCAACCATTATAAGATACATCACTAATGCATAAATATCCTCTACAAGTATTCTCTTCCTCTACTTCCAAAATATTTTTGCTTCCTACGTCAAATTAAACAAACAATATTAGAGTAAACAAAAAAAAACAATATATATCAAACAAAACGTAATACTTACCTTTTCGTGCATCGAAATCACTCCAATTAGTTTTAAAAAAAATTGAACATTATTAATTAAAAAATATAAAAATGACACAATCAAATAATTATTCAAAAATAATACTAACAAATAGACAAATAATAACCATACAAAATCATACAAATCCATCGCCACAAGGGCTTATAAACTGGTGAATATATTGCCCCTCTGAAAATGAATATATGAGAGAAATTTGACTAGATCTTGCAGAGTCGTGTACGATGATGATATTGGGGAAAGCGAATGTGATAGTCCTGCTTGATCGAGGAAGGTCGCAGGTACATTTCTAGGTCCAGACTCACCTTGAAAACTCCGTCTACAACCACAACCCCGTTGAAAGAAATCATGAAAATTCAAAAAAATATATCATTACAAGTAAAATTAATTTGATGCATAATAAATAATATTAAAAAAATTTACTATATTGGTATATAGAATGAGAGAATGTGAATTATGCCAAGACAAGATACCATCTATAATGATGTATAAATAGCAAGAAATACCACCTCTGTACAGAATCATTTCGCTGCACTATAACATTTACGTGTCTAATTGGCTACACATTTTACCTTGGACCAAAAAACACATGTGATGGAAATTTCAGAAAAAATATTAAATAAGAAGAATAAAGAGAGTTAACTAGTAAAGCAAACAAAATTAGTGAGAAAATGATATACATACATCACAACCTATTTAATTTCAAACTAAAAACAGTGAAGGGCAGTTGGGCCCGGCCAAGGGCAGGTGGGGCGACGGGCTAGGCCAAGGCCCATCTGCGGTGGCAAAAATGCCAAGGGCCGGGAGGCTGTGCCGTGTCGGGCCCGGCCAAGGGCGGCCGGCTTAGCGGCCGGGCTGGGCCAAGGTTCAGCGGTTGACCTTGACCAGGGCCGCGCGCGGCCGGTGAAGGCCAGGACCGCGCTCGACCGGCAAGTCAGAGCGGCGTTAGTGCGAGGCCGCGCTCGGCCTCGTCCGGCGGCGGGAGGAAGCGCGCGGAACTGGCCGACCGCAGGAGGCTGCGCGGCACTTCCCCTTGGCTGGCTAGGGACGCGCACGGCCTCCCGCCGCCGGCGCGCGGTCTCCACATCCCTGAGAAGAGGAGGGAGAGGAGGAGCAGACCTTGACGCAGCCTGCCGTCGTCGCCGCTGAAACGATAGAGCGAGAGGGAGGGGGCGGCGGATAGGATTAGGGCAAACACAAATCTGGCCCTCGGCTGGGTAGGGTCACGCGGGAGAGAAGGAAGGGAGCGGAGAAGAGCGAGGGGGGGGGGGGGGGGGGGGGGGCGGCGGAGTCGCCGGCAACGATTAGGGGCTGGCTAGAGTCGCGCGGGAGAGATGGACGGGGGGCGGCAGCAAATTGGCTTGGGCGGCAAATTGGATTAGGGCAAACAGATTTGGGGCATGTATAATTGTAGGGGTTTGCGACCAAAAAAAAATCGTTGCTCTATTTGTTGTAAATTTACAATAAATTTTGAATTCCTCGCAAACTATCCAATTTTACAATGAATTTTCAGATTCATCGCAAAATTTGATTTCTATCATAGATAGATCTAGAAAACTTAGAATTACATTAAATAAGTTTCTATGTATTCGTATCGATTTTTAGATAATATAAACATCCTCAAATTTGAATTTTAACAAATATATATATTTTTAGTTATATTAATTAGATGGGCTAATGATTAGGCTTTGTTTACTTGGGAGGAAGGAAATAAAAATCATGGGAAAGTTTTTATCTGGAAAACTTTTCTATGTTTACTTTGTAAAAAAAAGATGGATTATATTCCTTTCTCTTATTTACTTCAAAAAAAAAAAATAAGAATAGTTATTTTTCTTTATTTTATTTACCTGATTGACAAATGGATTTATAAATTCATCTACATATAATTATTTCATCATTTTTTGCTTCCATCCAAATAGGCAAAAGCAATTGCCCCTTCTTAATTGTTTCAACAACTATTTCATGAGTGTAGCAGGGAGGAGGTAGCCCACCGAGCATGAGCGACCTCGAAAGTTGCTTCTAGTCGAAGGTCATTCGCGCGAGTGAACTAAGCCCCGCAAGCGCGAATGACCTCGGAGGTCACTCACGAGACGAATAGTGGGTGCGATCGGGAAGCTCACCAGGGCAAGCTCTGACTCGGCATCACGGTGTGCCTCCACCTTAATCTATGCCCACAACCATGACTCCGCCGACCTTGACTCCGGTTGAGGGTGTATCTGTAACATCAAACAATGACGTCATGGTGGTTCCCCTGCCCCGTCGATATCCCGATCATACCCTTTGAGAATGCCAGTGTTATTTGTTTACTTTTTCCAACTAATATCTTTAGGCCTGCGATGGGGAGTGAGGGTGAGTGCGAGCAACCTCAGTGGTCACTCGCGGGGCGGTCACACTCGGTCGGAGGTAACACGATTCTTTTTGTTTTTTTTTCTTTGTATTCTCTTTTCCATCTCTTGTCCTTCTTTCCCTTCACAAGCTTTTTCTTTTTTTCTCTCTCTCGGATTCTTTTCTCTTATGTTTCCTTTCTCTTATTGTCCCTAACAAATTTTTCCCGGCATTCAATTTCTTTGATTCCCCTTTCTATCTTTCGAAGTAAACATAGCCTTAGTGAAAAACATTGTTTGAAAATGTTAATGGTTTTTTGATATTAAACTCTCATTTATCTTTAGAGATTTTAATGAAATTCATATTTGAAACCACTAATACAATTAGAAGATTGATATGAACACATAAAAACTTATTACGTGAAATTCTGAAGTCTGTAGGTCAATTTGTGCTATTTTCAACATTTTATAGATTTTTAATTAAATTAAAATTCTGGGATGAATTTCCAAATTCATCGCAGATTTGCGACAACTTTCCATTTTTGTCATAAATTTTGCAATGAATTTTCAAATTCGTCGCAAATTCTACGACAAATTATAAAATTCGTCGCAAAATTTAATTTTTATTAAAAAAATCTATAAAACATTGAAAATAGTACAGATTTACCTACAAACCTTTGAATCCATGAAACAATTTTCTATATATTCGTATTGATCTCATCATCATATTAACAATCTCAAACATACAATTCACCCAATATTTTTACATATGTAAATTTTGATAGAATTTGGGTTTTCTCCTAACCACATGAATTCTAGAAACAAAATAAGAATTCGAAAGAGAAAACACAAGACATATAAAAATAGATCTATTGTTTCTTCGAGTTATGGCGTGACAAGAATAAAATATAAACTGAATGACAAGGAACCTGATTAAAGAGCCATCGTCCTTTATCGTAACGTCGTCGGCTTGATCCCTGTGGAAGAAGATGCAGCGGAAGAAAGAAGGAGAATCTTCCAAGAGGCTTAGGTTTGACGGCGCCGTAAAGTTTCTTGTCAATAGGGAACAAGAAACTAGGTCACAAAGATTACCTAAACCCTTGGGGACCTCTCCTTTATATAGCAATCCAATCTGTTATCAGCCCATAGATAATAACAGATTGGTCTTAAAGGGTTCTATACATTGAACCCGCATCCAATAATCCGAAACCCAATAAACATAAGTTAGATCACTTTAAGGGCTCAGATTGTATTTACTTGTGCAACTTACAAATAAGCCCACATAATAGAGATAATAATAATATCCAACAATCTCCCACTTGGGCTATATGTGAGTTGTATAGTAAATACAAGCAAAACTTTAGTTGATATCAAACTTTATGGGTACAAGATACCCCTATAAACAATCTGGTCCATTAACTTCATTGGTATAGGAATAAAGAGGTCATAGCTACTGTATATGATCGTAACAAGCTCCAACAGTAATCACAATACCAATGTCATTAACGACATAGATCAAGATGCGGATGTATAGAGTTGAAATTACATGAAA
Organism: Boesenbergia rotunda; assembly: GCA_024364735.1. Taxonomy (NCBI): domain Eukaryota; kingdom Viridiplantae; phylum Streptophyta; class Magnoliopsida; order Zingiberales; family Zingiberaceae; genus Boesenbergia; species Boesenbergia rotunda. The sequence goes on from JAGFNQ010003872.1 coordinate 997,405, forward strand.
TGTGATCAGTACATGTCAATTTCCAACTGGTCCAAAGCGACTCAAAAGAGTCTGATCATATTTGCAAACACCTTATGCTTAACTGCAACAGCAAATCATGATCTAAACTTTATGATTCCAAAAGGAATCTGTATCATATTTACAAACACCAAATGCTAAACAGCAGTAGTAAATCATGATATCGTATTCAGAGCGTCAAACAAACATATGAATTCCCATTATTATTTTTGAACTTTAGGTACGTACAATAATCAAAATAAAATGTTTGTCTTTATTAACATAGAGCAATAAAATAAATACAGACTCCCACTAGATGAGTTCTTCTTCCATAAGAAGAACTCCCATATCCACAACATGCGCATGAAACACCTTGGGCACCAAGCCTTTGGTAAGTGGATCGGCCAACATGGAATCCGTGCTGATGTGCTCTACCATGATCTGACGACTCTGAACTCTCTCTTTAACCGCTAGAAACTTAATGTCGATGTGCTTGGACTTCGACGAACTGCGGTTGTTCTTGGCATAAAGTTCTGCAGCTTTATTATCACAGTAGATCCTCAGTGGCCTGTCAATGCTATCAACGATATGCAATGCTGTGATGAAGTTCCGCAGCCAAATCCCGTGATTGGATGCTTCATAGTATGCTACCAATTCTGCCTCCATAGTAGAAGTAGCTACTAGCGTCTGCTTGACGCTCTTCCAAGAAATAGCCCCTCCAGCAAGCATGAAGATATAGCCTGAAGTGGACCTCCTGCTATCTAAGCATCCAGCAAAATCGGAGTCTGAATAACCAATCACCTCCAGATGATCTGACCTCCGATACGTGAGCATGTGTCTTTTAGTTCTTTGCAAATACCGCATCACTCTTTTAATTGCTTTCCAGTGCGACGGTCCCGGGTTATTAACATATCTGCCTAACATCCCAACTACAAATGTTATATCTGATCGAGTGTAAACTTGTGCATACATGAGACTTCCCATTGCTGATGCATATGGGAATTGTTTCATCTCCTTTATTTCAAGTTCAAGTCGTGGACACTGCTGCAAACTGAACTTGTCACCTTTTGACACAGGTGTGTCATCAGGTGTACAGTAATGCATGTCATACCTTATAAGCACCTTCTCAATATAAGTTTGTTGTGAAAGTCCAAGAATGTCTCTTGATCGATCATGATAGATCTGAATGCCTAGAACAAAAGATGCTTCACCAAGATCTTTCATTTCAAATTTACCAGATAGAAATGACTTGGTTTCATGCAGTAGACCCTTATTATTGCTCGCAAGCAATATATCATCCACGTACAAAACAAGTATAACAAACTTGCTCCCACTGAACTTGACATATATGCACTGATCAACGGGGTTCTCTCTAAATCCAAATGAGGTAACCACTTGATCAAATTTCCGGTACCATTGACGGGATGCCTGCTTTAAACCATAAATGGACTTCTTTAATCTACATACTAGGTGCTTTGAGTCTGAGGATTCTAAGTTCTCCGGTTGCACCATATATATAGACTCCTCTATGTCTCCATGAGGAATGCAGTCTTTACGTCCATTTGATGTAGCTCCAAATCAAAATGAGCTACAAGTGTCATGATTACCCTAAGGGAGTCTTTCGTCGACACAGGTGAGAAAGTATCCTTATAATCAATGTTTTCCTTTTGAGTGAATCCCTTGGCAACAAGACGAGCCTTATACCTTTCGATATTGCCCTTCGAATCTCGCTTGGTTTTAAATATTCATTTACAACCAACGGGTTTCGAACCTTCAGGCAATTCGACAAGTTCCAAACGTCATTGTCTGCCATAGACTTCAACTCTTCTTGCATGGCGTTAATCCACCTGAACATTGTTTGACTTCTTGGAAAGATGTAGGATCACTTTCCAACCCTATATCAAACTCATGCTCTTGGAGATAAACATAATCACGAGAATTCGTGCTTCTCTGTTCCCTTGTGGATCGCCTTAAGGGCACTTGTGTTTGAGGTGGTTGAGGTATTTGCTCATCAATATGAGGCAATACTTCAATTTCAGTGGTAGGCTCCTCCAATTGCATTGGAGATGTCATGGGAATATCTTGGTTTACTACGCTCACTGGATGTGCAATATCCATAATGTGTGGTATGGTAACCATACCACTACTGATTGCACTAGTAGTGACCATAAGAGGATTGCCAACGCTTTCCTCAAAAGATACTTCCCTGATTTTATCACTCCCACTGTCCTCAATAAACTTGGCGTTTCCCGTTTCGAAGAAGGATTTATTAGATGGATCATAAAATTTATACCCTTTTGATCTCTCAGAGTAACCTACAAAATTGTAGCTAACAGTTCTCGAGTCCAGTTTCTTTTCATTAGGCTTGTAAGGCCTAGCCTCAGCTGGACAACCCCAGACGTGTAAATGCCTAATGCTAGGCTTTCTACCCGTCCACATCTCGAATGGGGTTTTAGTTACTGTTTTACTAGGTACTCTATTGAGAAGGTAAACTGCAGTCTTGAGTGCCTCACCCCACAAAGACTCCGGTAGAGAAGTGAAAGCCATCATACTTCTCACCATGTCTTTTAGGGTTCGATTGCGACGCTCAGCTACACCATTCTGACTGGGTGTACCAAGTATGGTATACTGAGGCACAATCCCACACTCAGCAAGATAATTTGCAAAAGGTCCTGGACGTTATTCACCTGATCCATCATATCGACCGTAATATTCTCCTCCACGGTCGGATCGGACGGCTTTAATTTTCTTACCTAGTTGAAGTTCAACTTCGGCTTTGAAAATTTTGAACATGTCCAAAGATTGCGACTTCTCATGAATAAGGTACAAGTAGCCAAATCTAGAATAGTCGTCTATGAAGCTAATAAAATATGTGTGTCCATTCCAAGATGCCTTAGGGAATAGTCCACAAATGTCCATATGTATTAGCTCCAAAACGTCACTACAACGGCTAGCCCCTTTGTTCCTTTTGTTAGTTGTTTTCCCCTTAACACACTCTATGCAGACATCAAAGTCTGACATGTCAAGGGAATCAAGAATTCCATGTGACATTAACCTTTCTAGGCGTTGTTTGGATATATGTCCTAAACGCCTATGCCACAACATAGAAGAATTCTCGTTGGTCAATTTACATTTCGTACCTACACTATGCATTATCACGTTGTCAGTCGTAGGAGTAAAGGTGTTTAATTTATAAAGCTTATCAACCAAGGAACCATTACCAATCAAAATTGAATTAAAGAAAATATTAAACATTTCATTTCCAAATGAACAAGAATAACCTGATTTGTCCAAACAAGAAATCGAAATTAAGTTTCGTCTGAAAGACGGTACAATGAATGTATTTTCCAAATCCAAATAGATACCAGTTCCTAAATAAAGCCTAAAAACACCAATAGACTCAACTACAGCCTTCTTTCCATTCCCCGTATAGATGTATCTTTCACTATCAAGCGGAAGTCGGCTCCTAAGGCAACCCTACATAGTGACACTTATGTGAGTAGTAGCACCAGTATCTATCCACCAAGTGTCAGTGGGTACAATAGCTAAATTGACTTCTGAACTAACAAAGTTGAGAAGTTTGTCTCCAGAATCTGCAATTTGCTTTCCTTTTCCTTTGTTATTGATCCTCTTTCGTTTCTTGCTCGTACTTTGAGAATCAAATGCTAAGTGAGCACTTTCAGATATCTCTATAATGTACTCTCTTATGTTTCTTTTACCACTGTACCGCATGGTTACCAACTTCGTAAGAAGTGTAGTAATCTCGACCTTTTCATTTGAGGTGAATCGGTCTGCCAGTTGGTTAAGGAAACTCCTAGCATCTTCACTCTCTGTTATTGAGCCCTTTATTTGTGCCGGTATGGAAAGCTTCATGATGCTTATACTCATGCGATTTGATCTCTCCCACAGCTGAAATTCAGCCCTCTGCTCTATAGTGCTAGCACTGGTCAAAGGTGCGGGACGATCATTCCTTAATGCATAGTCCAAGTCCATGCAGCCTAAGACTACGATCACGTATTCTTTCCATTCAGCAAAATTTGAACCAGTTAATGTTGGGATGTTATTAATGTTGGCAGTTACAGATTGCACTGAAAAAAAAGGTTATTTAAGCTCACGATTTAACTAAAGCCAAGAACATATATATAATAAAATTATGCAAATAAATAAAATTTTAAATGTATTTAAATGGGCTCCTTATGAGATACCAAATACAATATTGTATTTTAGTGTAGATTAAAATATAAATTGTTAGCGGTACTCTCTGATATAACTCAATCTTTAATTGGCCACACAATGTGCCTTCCTTTGGGCCGACCCATTGTGCGCATAATATGACACTTTATATGAGTTATATATTGGTCCATAGCTTACAACAACTTTAATCTGCCACGCAATATGTCTTTCTTTGGGCCGACATATTTTGTGCATGATCAGAACAAAATAAATTATGTTCAATAATTGTAAACTATCTTGAACATATATCTGGCATAATAGTAACCTTCCTTTGGGCCGATCACTCTTAGCATAGATATACGTCTACCAACACAAAATACACTAAACCGACCTAAGGTGTCTTCCTTTGGGCCGGCACAATAGTTCAATTTAGTAGCATGTTGTGTAGATAGACCCAAGAAAATTCTAGATATTTAGTTGAACAGATAATTTCTTTATTAGTCTTGACACCTCAAAATTAAGCTCATTAATCGATTGACACTGTATGGTAATCAAATGGTATGATCCAATTGATTATCCCAATCGATCCAAAAGCTTAATATATACGACTATATCAAATATAGAACCCTCTTTTAAAAATTTAGAGTTTCTTTATGGTTCTATAATTAAATAATATTAAATAATATTATTTAATTCTGGATCATTATGCAATAAAAAAAATTTAATGCATTAGTTTTATATATATATATATATATATATATAGGTTACTATTTATATTATATATATATATATATATATATTTATATATTATATATTATATATAATATATAATATATATATATATATATATATACTAAACTGTAAACCGTGTTATAATATTATTATATACGTAAAACCATTTCTTTTCATTTACCGTTCACGTGGTTTTTTTTTCATTCTTTGAAACAGTTTTATTTATTTTTTTTTCTTTTAACGCGAAAGAAAAATAAATTATTTCCTATGAAAGAACTTTTCATCCATTGTACAAAAAATTAAAAAATTTTAATCGATATAATTCCTAATTCATCTTATCACAAATTTAAGATGATAATCGATTAAAATAAATTTGTACAATCAATTAAATTAAATTTATTCTGTTCATAATTTTAGACATGCTAATCGATTGATTGACCAAGTCAATCGATTAAACCATCATAATTTATTCCAAAAATTAGGTTAAACCTGACGGTTTTTTTTCTACGTTTTCATTTTTCACATAAAATATGGAAAACTTAGAAAACAAGTTTCTCCTAGAAATTTTCTTTTACATGATTTTCGACGATAAAAATTGTATTATACTAGGAAAACTTAATCTAGCATGCATACAATAAATCGACGAAAAAAAAACTTAAACTTTATCGCCATAAAAACGAAGAAACAAAGCCAAGACTCTGATACCAATTGATAGAATTTGGGTTTTCTCCTAACCACATGAATTCTAGAAACAAAATAAGAATTCGAAAGAGAAAACACAAGACATATAAAAATAGATCTATTGTTTCTTCGAGTTATGGCGTGACAAGAATAAAATATAAACTGAATGACAAGGAACCTGATTGAAGAGCCATCGTCCTTTGTCGTAGCGTCGTCGGCTTGATCCCTGTAGAAGAAGATGCAGCAGAAGAAAGAAGGAGAATCTTCCAAGAGGCTTAGGTTTGACGGCGCCGTAAAGTTTCTTGTCAATGGGGAACAAGAAACTAGGTCACAAAGATTACCTAAACCCTTAGAGACCTCTCCTTTATATAGCAATCCAATCTGTTATCAGCCCATAGATAATAACAGATTGGTCTTAAAGGGTTCTATACATTGAACCCGCATCCAATAATCCGAAATCCAATAAACATAAGTTACATCACTTTAAGGGCTCAGATTTATTTACTTGTGCAACTTACAAATAAGCCCACATAATAGAGACAATAATAATATCCAACGTAATTTTTTTTAACATGAATAAATTTGACAATAATTTTTTCCCCAAAAATTAATAATAAAAATATATTTGGTGGAATTCGAGATTGAGGTCATTTATAATATGAAGACAATGATACGGATACGTAGAAATTTGTTTCATGAAATTCCGATATCTAGAAGTTAGTCTGCGTCATTTTAAACTTTTTTTGATTTTTAAAAAAATAAATAAATTCTGCGACGAATTCTGAAATTCATCGCAGAAGTTTGCAACAAATTCCTGGATTCGTCGCAACTCTGTGATGAATTTGAAAATTCATCACAGAATGCTATATTCGAAAAAATCAAAATAATTTTTCAAAAAATATTATAGATAGACCTAGAGAATTCGAAAATACATGAAACAAGTTTTAGTGTGTTCCTATCAATCTCCTGATAATATAAACATCCTCAAATATGAATTCTACCAAACATATATTTTTTTAGTTATATTAATTAGATGTGGTAATGACTTAGTGAAAAAAACATTAAATTTGAATATATTAATGGCTTTTTGATATTAAACTCTCATTCATCTCTAGAGATTTTAATAAGATTCATATTTGTGGCCATTGATGTGATTAGGAGATCGATACGAATACACAGAAATTTGTTTTATGAAATTCCAAGGTCTGTAGGTCAATTTGTGCTATTTTCAACATTTTTAGAGATGTTTTAATAACATTTAAATTCTGCGACAAATTTTCAAATTCATCGTAGATTTACGACGAATTTCCATATTTGACGTAAATTTTGCAACGAATTTTTAGATTCGTCGCAAATTTTATGACAAATTTTAAAATTCATCGCAAAATTTTATTTTTATTAAAAAAATCTATAAAACATTGAAATAGTACAGATTGAGCTACAAACATCGGAATTCTATGAAACTATTTTCTATATATTCGTATCGATCTCATGATCAATTAACGATCTCAATCACAAATTTCACCCAATATTTTTACACATGTAAATTTTTTTAATATGAATAAGTTTGAAAATAATTTTTTTTCTAAAAATTAATAATAATTATATATTTGGTGAAATTCGAGATTGAGGTCATTTATAACATGAAGACAATGATACAGACACGTAGAAATTTGTTTCATGAAATTCCGATATCGGTAAGTCTGTCTATATCATTTTAAATATTTTTTGATTTTTTAAAAAATAAATACATTCTGTGACGAATACAGAAATTCGTCGCAAAATTTGCAACGAATTCCTGGATTAGTCGCAAATCTGCGACGAATTTGAAAATTCATCGCAGAATTTAATATTTGAAATAATCAAAATATATTCTTTTTAAATATTGTAGATAGACCTAGAGAACTTGGAATTACATGAAACAAGTTTCTGTGTGTTCGTATCGAGATCCTGATAATATAAACATCCTCAAATATGAATTTTATCAAATATATATATTTTTAGTTACATTAATTAGATGTGCTAATGACTTAGTGAAAAACATTAAGTTTCAAAATGTTAATGGCTTTTTGATATTAAACTCATACATCTCTAGAGATTTTAATGAAATTCATATTTGAGGCAACTAATGTGATTAGGAGATCGATACGAACACATAGAAACTTGTTTCATGAAATTCCTAGGTCTATAGGTCAATTTGTGCTATTTTCAACATTTTATAGATTTTTTTAATAAAATTAAAATTCTGCTACGAATTTGTAAATTCATCGCGGATTTGTGACGAATTTCCATATTTGTTACAAATTTTGCAACGAATTTTCAGATTCGTGAAAATTCATCGCAATTCTACGACTAATTTTAAAATTTGTCACAAAATTTAATTTTTATTAAAAAATCTATAAAACATTGAGAATAGTACAGATTGACCTACAAACCTCGGAATTCTATGAAACAATTTTTTATATATTCGTATCAATCTCATGATCATATTAACGATCTCAAGCATAAATTTCACCCAATATTTTTACATATGTAAATTTTTTTAATATGAATGAGTTTGAAAAAAAATCCCAAAAATTAATAATAAAAATATATTTAGTAAAATTCGAGATTGAGGTCATTTATTACACGAAGACAATGATACGGACATGTAGAAATTTGTTTCTTTAAAATATAATTTTGTTGCTTTAAAATTATTTAATATATTATTTACTTAAAAAATATAATTTTGTTGCTTTAAAATTTTTGAATATAAATATATTGGGTGAATTTAAGTTTAACATGAAAAAGAAAATCGCTAAGAGTACGAAACTTATTCCATAAATTCCGAGTTTTGTACATTTATTTATGATTTTTTGAAAGTATTTAGGTTTTTTTTAAAAAAAAATTTTGCGACGAATTTCAAAATTCGTCCCAAATTCAGCGACAATTTTTAATTTGTTGAAAAATTTATTGTAGTATTGAATTATATTTTTGTGATGAATTTAAAATTTATTGCTAATTTGCGATGAATTTGAAATTTGTCGCAAATTTTGCAATGAATTTCAAATTCGTCGCAATTTTGCAACGAATTGGCAATGAAAAAACTTTCGTTGCGAATTTTGCGATGAATTTTTTTTTTCGTCGCAAAAGTGCAACAAATTTTGCGACGAATTATATTTTATTGCTAATTAGCGACAAAAAGTTTATCATCGCAAAAGTTTTTTGGTGATCGGTGTGTACGACTAGAGGGGGGTGAATCTTCCCAAAACTTTCTGGTTCGTATTTTAATTTAGCTGAATCTAACAATGCTCTACCCTGAATGAACCGTTACTAGTGGACTGGTGCCAACACCAGAACGCCAGTCGACTGCCCGCTATTGAATTCGAACATTACAGCCTAATGTTTGAATTCCAGCCAATAGTAGTTGACTGCACAGATGATCAGTCAACTGATCTTTCTGTGCCCAACACCAGTAGACTGTTACAGGCAGCAGTCGACTGATCAAACCCTAAACCTAGGGTTTTAATCCCGAGTACAATCACTCAGCATTTGTCCTCACCCCGACCAACCTAGACCTAGCCTTCTAGCCTCCTCCATCAGACTTGTGTCCCTTGGATACCTCTCCATCCTTCACGCCTTGTCTTCTGGAGCTTCCATCGACCTTGGTCCTTGTTATCGGGTCTTTCCTTGCAAAGATGCTACTTGGACTTTTCTCCTACGTACCTGTATCATGTATTCTCACAATGCAACATCAAATACAATAATAAACCTAACTTAAACATTTGCCCAAACATCAAAACCCAAAGTACCTAGATTGTTCTAACAATCTCTCCCTTTTTGATGTTTGACAACCCATTTAAGTTAGGGAAATAACATATCATGCATAAATCAAGGAACCTAATCTTAGGCTCCCCCTTTACCTAAACTCCCCCTTGAGTAGGTTTTCCTTGCAAAGATACTTTTCCCCCTTTGCCAACAAATGCTCCCCCTTCACCTAAGCTCCCCCTTGAGCTTGGATTTCTTGCAAAGGTATGTTGGTTTCCCACTAAAATCCAACACTTCTCCCCCTTTGCCACATATCAAAAAGAGCTCCAATAATATCCTAATTATTGAATTCTTTAACCTTAAGAGACTACAAACCTTGTGTATTAATCACCCATAAGGTTATACGCCAATCCAACATCATCAAGACACATTTCGACTTTACTGAAAATAATTTCAGCCTGTATCAGTTAACTGAGACAGTTACCAGTCGACTGACCTGGTCAAAAATCAACCCCACAGAATTATCAGTCAACTGACCTCTGCATCAGTCGACTGATACCCTGATATCAACCCATTTCTGTATTTCAACCCAATTTCATAAATGCACCAGAAATTTCACAAGTCTCTAAAAATTCCCAAATTTTGTGGAAAGGTTTGTAGTACCCTTATCTACTTGGGAAAAATATATTTAAAAATGTATATATCTCAGATCCCAAGATAGACACAAAACCCAAAACCCAAAACCCAAAACTATCTAAATGACTCAATAGAACTTTGACCTAAAGTCCTAGTTTTGGTTTCCTCTTGATGAATCTACCCATACTAAACCACAATGCATCCTTAGCATTGGTTTATATGATATCTATACATCAAAAAATTAATTTTCATGCAATATAACTCCAATGTCATATTTTCATGCATGAAACATAAACCCAATGTGTCAAAACCTAAGGATTGAGACTCAAATCTGTCTCTAAACCTTTTGTCACACTCTATAGTCTATCTTGTTGGGGCAATCTATGGTCCGGAGTGACCATGTGTTTTGATGTTTCAGCAAAGGGTTTAAGTTAGGATCACCCTTGTATTTCATATGTGTATTTGAGTGTGCAGGTTTGCAGGGTACACATGGACTTAGCTGGACGGCTTCGGGTCCGGTGAAGGATGGTGTGAGGAAACAAGCCGTGGGCTTGTATGCATCCGAGGGACCGTGGACAAAACAGGGACGATGAGCCGAGAGAAGCGAACTTCGAGGCATACGCGAAGGATGGCATGGGGAGACGAGCCGCGGGCTTGCATGCATCCGAGGGATGAAAGCCAAAGTCGAAGAAGGCTTGAAGGCAACAGGTCCAGGTTGCTGGATGAAGAGTCAGCTAAGTCGTGAGGGTTTGAATGCTGAGAGAAGTGTATTCGGGAAATCCTAGGGTTTGAGTGCTGAGAGAATTGTACTTGGGAAGGGAAACCTTAGGTTTAGGAGTGGACCAGTCGACTGATGCTTGGATCAGTCGACTGATGAAGTCCATAGAAAAACCAGTTGACTGATCCTTGGACCAGTCGACTGATGGCGGCTAGAATTCGAACATTCGATTGTAACGTTCGAATCTAAGTGGGACCAGTCAACTGGTGCTTGGACCAGTCGACTGGTAACGGTCAGAACAGTATCGAGCACTATTTAAGAGAGCTCGGTTTTGGCTGAGAGTTCTTGATGAAATAAGCTTGGTTAGAGCATATTAGTAGTCTTCTAATGCTTAGGTATTGTCGAGGGTTTGTGGCGAGGTTTCTCCACCTACAAGGAGCGACAAGAGCTAGCCGAAGGTCTTCCGGGGACTCATCCACCGACGGATCGGGATCGTCCACCTTACGGACAGCCGTGGAGTAGAAGATTTATCTCCGAACCACGTAAACGGTTTGTGTTAGCATTGGTTTTAATTTATAGTTTAGGTTTCTGCTTGTGCATGCTAACACTTGTAGGAAGAAACCGTAAATCAAGTGGGTGATCGACTATTCACCCCCCCCCTTTAGCTGTACGACAAGGTCCCAACATATCTAGACTTCCGGAAGAAATCCTCCCGAGATCCATTTACCATGGATCCCAATTTGATTTCTACAGCGCTCCCCCTTGAGCTCTTAACCATAGCCACCTCCCTAGATGACTCTTCTACAATCACTAGGCCATAACGGTGTACCTCTGGTGATTCTTGACCTACAAATCTAACTTCATTAACCTTGGACACCTTGTCCTTGGTTAAATTCTTCTTTCCCTTAACTTTAAATGACTTATCCTTGCCATTTTTGGATTTCCCATCCTTAGTATAGCTATATGCTACCCTAGTATATTTCCTTTCATTAACCTTGGATGTATCCAATTTGACATTTTTGGATTTTTGAACACTCAAACACATATCATGTCCCCTAGGTCCAATAATAAACCTATCTAGGACTCTCTCCATTTCTTCAAGTCTTGCTTTCAAGACTTGATTTTCCAACTCTAAAGCTCTAACCCTAGAATCAACATGTCCATCTTGGACATTCTTAGACCTACTCACCTTTCTAAGCATATGTCTTTCCTTCTTAGGATTAATACTTTGCTCATTTACTACCTTCCATCCCTTAGGCATGGTAGTTTGGGTCATATTTGGTCTGGCCTTGGGTAATGATTTCCTAGGGTTATCTATCTTATTAACCCTGTTCCTTTCATTATACCTAAATCCATGATTATGCTTGGGTAAATAATCTACTTTATTTTTAACAAACATATATGTATTAGAAATTGGATTGAATTTCAAATAAGGGTTACCTTCCCTTTTACCTTTGAAGCTCCCCCTTGATTTGAGCTTCTCTTCTTCTCAAATTTCTTCAAATGCCTTAGCTTCTTGAGCTCTTATTTCCTTGAGCATTTTGTGTGGTAGTGGCCCCGCTCATCACACGTGAAGCAAATTATATGCTTCTTATCTTTAGTTCCATCCCTACAACCCTCATTAGTTTTTAAATGAACTTTACAGGGTTTAGAGTTTACCTCTTTTACCTTCTTGAATGAAGGACACCTACTCTTGTAGTGTCCCATTTCCCCACATTCAAAGCATTTGATGTGAAATTTTCTACTTTTTTCGGTAGTTGAGGTTGAGGGTTGAGCTTCCAAGATCTCCTCCACCTTGGATTGCTCTTCTTCTTCCTCACTTGAGGATGTGGACGATTCCACTTCCTCTTCTACTTCGGATGTTGAGCTCGATTTAACTTCCGATTGGTCTTTCTCCTTCTCTTGGACCAATGGGTCATTATCCTTGGGCTTCTCTACTCCTTGTCCTTATGTAGAATCCTCATGAAGAGCTATGACCTTCCTCCATAGCTTATGAGCATTCTTGTACTCACCTACCTAGGACACAATAAAAGAAGGTAATAAATTTAACACAATTCTCGTTACCTTCTTATCTGACTCCGCTTCCTCCTTTTGATCCTTGGTCCAATATCGAGGTCGGAGGCATTTTCCCTTCTTATCCGTTGGAGCTTCGAATGAAACCTCCAAAGCGGTCCAATGATCCCAATCCATTTGGAACCAAGTCTTCAACCGCTTCCTCCAATAATCAAAATCATTTCGATCATATGGAGGTGAGATTCGAGTATCCCATCCTAGCAGACCTTCCAAATCCATCTTCCTTTAGTCCTTTTGCTCTTTTAGCGGTTAGTCCAACAAGAACGACCCCGACTCTGATACCACTTGTTGGTGATTGGTGAGTACGGCTAGAGGGGATGAATAGTCGTTCACCCACTTCAATCGTGATTTTCTTCCTACATTTGTTTGCGCACAACGGAATACAAAATAAAACTAAAACTAACAAGAATCACAAACTGCTAACACAAAACCTTTAACGTGGTTCGGAGATAAAGCTCCTACTCCACGGCTGTCTGGTAGGTGGACGACCCCGATCCGTCGGTGGATGACTCCCCGGAAAGCCTTTGGCTAGCTCATGTCGCTCCTTGTGCGTAGAGAAATCTCGCCACAACCTTGCAACCACACTTAAACACTTGTAGACTACTAATAAGCTTTACCCAAGCTTATTTTGGCATCCCTTGCTCAGCTAAACCGAGCCCTCTTAAATAGAGCTCGACCCTAAAACAACCGTTACCAGTCGACTAGTGCCAACACCAGTCGATTGTCAGCTGTTAAATTCGAACGTTACAACCCAACGTTCAAATTCCAGCGGATATCAATCGACTGCACAGAAGATCAGTCGACTGATCTTTATGTGCCTAACACCAGTCGACTGCTACAGACAGCAGTCGACTAATCAAACCCTAAACCTAGGGTTTCAACCCTGAGTACAGTTACTCAGCACTCGTCCTCGCCCGATCAACCTTGACTTAGCCTTCTAGCCTCCTCCATCAACCTTGCGTCCCTCGGATGCCTCTCCATCCTTCATGCCTTGTCTTTTGGAGCTTCCTTCGGCCTCGGCCCTTGTTGTCGGGTCTTCCCTTACCAAGATGTCACTTGGACTTTTCTCCTATGTACATGTATCCTGCATTCTCACAATGCAACATCAAATACAATAATAAACCTAACTTAAATCTTTGCTCAAACATCAAAATCCAAGGTATCTAGATTTGATCCAACAAAATTGTCACAAATTAGCAATGAAAATCCATTTTGTTGCAAAATTTGTCGCTAATCAGCGATGAACATTTTTTATCTCAAAAATTCATCGTAAAGTACTGATTTTTTTTAGTGAGTTGACGCTCAATTTAGGACCAAATCATTGTCATCATTAATTGCCAATTAATAGTTTTCATATGACATTAATTTGAAACCCTTTATTTATAGGCTATAAGTAATTATTTGATTTCTTTAAAAATTCTAGTTATTAATTGAATTACATAAAATATTATTTTATATTAATGACTTGTCAACTAATAATAAAACAATTTAAATATGTAGTCACAATAGGAAAGACAATTTAGATAAATATAAATCGTATGTTTAATATATATTCTTAATGACAACTAACTAACTAACTAACTAACTAACTAACTCTATATATATATATATATATATATATGATCCTGTCGCGAAGTGAGTCAGACGCCCCTATAGCTGGACGAGTCTCCGAGGAGAGTGAGGTCGCTGGAGTGGCGTGACGAGCTGGATCGCTTCCAACTTGCAAGACAGGGACCGTTAGAACCCACCGGGAAAAGTCCCCGGCCAGGCACTCCGACGGTCAAGTCAGTCTCCGACGATGGCGATGGAAAGCAATAGAACAGTAGTCAAATTGTACTATCACACGTACCTGGAAAATGCGGAGTGAGAAGTATATGTAGCCGGGGAAGTTGACAGGTTTTGCCTCACCTGCCACCTGCTGTCGCGAAGTGAGGACAAGGTAATGCGCGTCCAGGGGTGGCAGGGCAAAGCGGCACATGCTGTATTAAGGAAAGAGGCCCTATCAATTTAAGAGTTGGCGTCGTTGGACGCCGCTCGGTCTGACATCAGGGCATGTGGTCGAGGTACGAGGGACAAGATGTGTCAGGCATATCAATGCCTCAGCGAGATATCCGCCATTGGCGGCCAGGGCGACCAGGGTCTCGTGCCGACCCCGTACAGTTTCTGGTGACCCGATGTCAGGGAGTGGTTGTGCCGACTGGGGGTACAGAGGTAAGGAGGCCGGCTGAGGGCCTAGTAGGGTGCCGACTGGGGGCACAGAGGTAAGGAGGTCGGTTGAGGGCCTAGTAGGGTGCCGACTGGGGGCACAGAGGGGATAACTCGTTCGGCCTGATCCTATCTGACTCAATAGAAAGCTATTATAGGCCTATATGGCCTTGATACGGAAACCCAAGGGGCCTAAGCCTGCGTGCCCCTGGTCTAGCGGGATCGTCCCGATCACTAGCCACTTTGCCTGACTGAGCACTAGGCTGTCGGGCCAGGCTACACGCAAATTGGCCCGGGATCAATATATATATATATATATATATATTATATATATATATATATATATAATTCTTGCGATAAATACTTTTTAGTTACATAAGCAATTAAATATGATGAAACTAAAAGGTTTTATTATTTTGAAGTTAATATTTCTTCTACGATATATATATATATATATATATATATATATATATATATATATATATATATATATATATATATATATATATATATATATATATAGGATTGATCTCCTGCGGGACAGAGAAAACGCGACTGTACGCGTCGCGTGGGATTTTTTTTCGGACTTCGCGTGGCTTTAATAAAAAAAAATGAAACCTTTTCCCTCATCTCCCTCGCGTTTTTTCCCTCTTCTCCCTCGCGGTCAAGGCTAGGGCGAAAACTTTCGGCGCCGATCTTCCTCCTCTCTCGCCGAGTTCGAATCCACGCACGCCGGAGGCAGAAGCCACGCAGAGCCCTCCTCTCTCGCCGCTCCTCTCTCACCGAACGCCGAATACACGCAGAGCCGCTCTTCCTCCTCTCTCGCCGGAAGCCACGCAGAGGCTCTTCCTCGAACGCCGAACGCTCAAGGCCACCCTCCTCTCTCGCCGGACGCTGAACCCACGCTCTCTCCGAAGCCAAGCTTGGTCGCTCTTCCTCCTCTCTCGCGGGAAGCCACGCAGAGCCGCTCGCCGGACGCCGAACGCCGAAGCCACCCTCCTATCTCGCCGGACGACGAAGCCACCCTCCTCTCTCGCCGGACGCCACGCCTTTAGAGGCGCTCTTCCTCCCTCTCCGAAGCCACGCTCTCTCTGAAGGCAAGCTACGCCTTCGAGTAGCTTCGCCGCGCCGGAGGCCACTGCTACGGCTTCGAGTAGCTTCGCCGCGCCGGAGGCCACTGCTACAGCTTCGAGGAGCTTCGCCGCGCCGGAGGCCACAGCCACATAGCCCTATTCTAAAGGTTTCGCTCGTTTTCCATCCTCTAAATTTCTGTAATATACAGTGATCTAGTTACCAGTTTATTACAAAAATTTATCAATTTATTTTCCTTTGACATCAATCTTTTCCGTATGTTTGATCTTTCTAAATTTTGTTTTATTTCGAATTCTGTCTGCTTGATAATATGCTTGTTCTTTTGATATGGTTAACCTTATTTCCAGTGACTACTACTAATTTGACTTATTAATTTCTTTCTTGTTAATTTATTTGCTTATTGGATGAGTTATAAATCCTTGTTACTATAAGTGTGGTTGTTGTCAACATATGTGTCTCCTTTACAGTGTTTACTGAGTGTTTTTACAGTGTATGCTATTTTTTTACAGTGGTTGCTGACTGTTTTTACAGTGTTTTTACAGTATTTTTATGCTGTGATTTTTTTTTGAAATGGACATTTGATTTAAAAAGTTATTTCTTGCAATATCATCATAATATGCAGAGTTTCCTACCAATGGATGAAATTTGCAGTGATGATCAGCTATATATTCCTCAAGTTGCAGATGATAGAAAGCCTAAATATGGGATGGAATTCTCATCAATAGATGAGACATTTTCATTCTATAACCAGTATGCACGTGAATCTGGATTTAGTGCTAGGATACATAGTAGCAAGAAAAATAAGATGTCAAATGAAGTAGTGTGGAAAACATTTGTATGCTTTAAAGAAGGACATACAGATGACCGCCGAAATAAACAAGCAAAAGGTGATCACTCGATAAAGGAAAGAGCACGTGGCGAAGTTAGAACTGGCTGTAATTCAAAGATTTCATTTGTCAAGAAACAAACTAGACCCAATTGGGTTGTCACTAACTTCATGGAAGGTCACAATCATCCACTCTCGACTCCTTCAAAGGTACATTTGTTACGATCACATCGTAAAATAACAGCAGCCAAAAAAGCATTGACTCAACAGTTTTCAAACGCCAATGTGCCAACTTGCCAACAAATGCGATTATTGGAGATAGAGTATGGAGGGCCCGAGCGGATTGGTTGTTTAGAAAGAGATATCAGAAACTTTGAGAGAGATGTAAGGGATGAACAAAAGGGTATTGATGCAGAGACACTAATTGAGATATTTGCATCCGAAAAAGAGAAAAATCCAGCATTTTTCTTTGAATATGAAACTGATTCAGATAGAAAATTTAGTAGGTCTTTTTGGGCAGATCATATATCAAGGACCGCTTATAGTGTATTTGGTGATGTGGTTGTATTTGATACAACATATAACACCAATAAATATAGATTGATTGTTGCACCATTTGTAGGAGTTAATCATCATCATCAGACAATTATTTTTGGTTGTGGCTTCATAAGTGATGAGAAATTTGAGTCTTTTGTTTGGTTGCTTACCAAGTTTTTAGAAGCCATGCCTAAAGGTGCACCAAATGTAATAATCACAGATCAGGATCCTGCTATGACAAAAGCTATTGCTCAAGTTTTCCCTCATACAGTGCATCGATATTGTTTGTGGCACATATTGAATAAATTTCCAGATAAATTGAATCCTTTGACTTTTCGTGACCACTATCATAGCATTAAGAATGTCATTAGAAATTCAACAACACCTGATGAATTTGAGAGTTCATGGGAGCATGTTATCAAATGTGCTAATTTAGAGGAAAATAATTGGTTATCTTTGATGTATGAATTGCGACATAAGTGGCTGCCAGCATATTTTAGCCATATTTTTTGTGCTGGAATGTCAAGCAGTCAGAGATCTGAAGGCTCACATGCATTTTTCAAGAAATATGTTTCAAATAAGAATTCTTTGATGGATTTTATCACCCGTTTCAATAGGGCATTGAGACACCAAAGGCACAATGAGTTAGTTGCAGATCATATTGATATAAATGAGCATCCCAGGACTAAGACAAACTGGCCAATGGAATCTCAAATGGTGAAATTGTATACAAAAAAGAAATGGGTGGAGTTTCAAAGCGAAATGAGTGAGAGTCATGGTTATTATGTGCAACAAGCTTCTTTAACAGTTAACTCAGTTGTACCATCTATGAGAGCTGACTTAGTGGTTTATCATGTAATGAATTTTCAAAGTTGTTGTTCCTCCAAACCAAAGGTTCTAACGCACGACAAACAGAGGGATCACATATCTTGTAGTTGTAGAAAATTTGAGTTTGATGGCATTCCATGCAGACATATGTTAGTTTTTTTTCGTATCAATCAAGTGTTTCATTTGCCAGATAAGTATATACTCAAACGATGGACACGAGATGCAAAGGTTGGAGCAACATATAGTTTGGGGGAGCAAAATTTTATTGATGATCCTGAAAGGGTTTTGATGTCAAGGCATTCTAGGTTATCCTATAAAGCTTCACTATTAATTGATGATGCATCTTTGACTGATGAGGGGACAAATTTCTTGGATGAACAATTGGATTATATCTACAGCAAAATTAAAGAGATGAATATTAATAGAATATGCGACAATGGAGGTCAAAGGAAGAAATCTATGGATGGGTCCCCTAATATTATTGATCCTTCTTTAGTAAGAACAAAGGGATGCGGGAAAAGATTGAAATCATCAAAGGAAAAGTCAACTTCAAAGTCTCGTCTATGCCGTGGATGTGGGCATCGAGGTGTGTCACATGACAAGCGCAACTGTCCAAATTTACAACAACGGTATGTGTTGGTTGATTCTCCATTTGGATGATAATTGTATTTGCACATCAATTATTTTTATTAGATAAATAAATATGACAATGGGTTGGTTGTATTTGTATGTCAATTGTCAGATCAACTATCGATAATCAACATAATAGCGATGATGACACATATGTAGAAGAATTGGCATCTTTAGCAGGTACTATCAAAGTTTAATTTTATAAAATTAGTGCTTGATTGATTTAGATATTACAATTAATAATTGTCTTTATTATTGTAGATTCTAACAATATGCCCTATTTCGGATGAAACTTTTGTAATTTCAAGAACAAGAATTAGATTGGATTGATTGGTATATTCTTTGATTGCTATTATCCGTATATTCATTTATTGCTATACATGTTTAACTGCTATACCTTTTTATCTGTATAGGTTCAAAATCGCCATGTTATTCAGCAGATGAAGTCAGATGAAGTCAGTCTTCTTGAAGTCAGATGAAGTCTGTTGAAGTCAGTGTTCTTGCTATACCTGTTGCATCTTTGATCTGTGATTTTGGAATTGCTATGGATGTAATTTTGGAATTGTGATGGTAATTCTTGTAAGTCTGTGATTTTGAAATAGATATGTGATTTTGGAATCGAGATGGTGATATGTTCTGTTACACTGCTATGGATGTAATTTTGGAATTGTGATGGAAATTCTTGTAAGTCTGTGATTTTGAAATAGATCTGTGATTTTGGAATTGAGTTGGTGATATGTTCTGTTACACTGCCAATTCTTTGCTTTGCAATAGTTGCTGTCTCCAATTACTATTGTTATTTTATATATATATAAAATACATTGAATCCACGCATTTCCTCTTCCTGAGTATATTCTATATTCTTTATGTAAGAACTCATGTCCTCTATTCTTTGCTCATGTGTGGGGTCTTGGAGCAGCCTTGTTAAATATATATGTTGTAGTCGCATGCTGTGAAGAATTGTCTCTGCCTTGTTAAATATATATGCTGTGGATTCCAATTTTTTTTTCTGTTTTAAAATTATATTAATATATAAAAAACCTTATCAAAACGCGTAATTTTATATTAAAACGCAGGGTCTGAAGTCACGCTAGGAGGGCCTGAACACAGATCCTAAGGAGGGTCTGAACACAATCTTCAAATGATATTAGGTTTTGATAAGTGAGCAGTTTAGACCCTCCTAGCGTGACTTCAGACCCTGCGTTTTAATATAAAATTACGCGTTTTGATAGGGTTTTTTATATATTAATATAATTTTAAAACAGAAAAAAAATTGAAATCCACATCGGGCCTGAATACAAATTGTATTCAGGCCCGATGTGGATTCCAATTTTTTTTTCTGTTTTAAAATTATATTAATATATAAAAAACCCTATCAAAACGCGTAATTTTATATTAAAACGCAGGGTCTGAAGTCACGCTAGGAGGGCCTGAACACAGATCCTAAGGAGGGTCTGAACACAATCTTCAAATGATATTAGGTTTTGATAAGTGAGCAGTTTAGACCCTCCTAGCGTGACTTCAGACCCTGCGTTTTAATATAAAATTACGCGTTTTGATAGGGTTTTTTTATATATTAATATAATTTTAAAACAGAAAAAAAATTGGAATCCACATCGGGCCTGAATACAAATTGTATTCAGGCCCACCTTAGGCCTGAATACATTTGTATTCAGGCCACCTTGGGCCTGAATACAAATGTATTCAGGCCTAAGGTGGGCCTGAATACACAGAGATGATCCCCTAAAAGCCGTTCGAGATTAATATATCATAACAACTTTTTCTTGTTACGTACTTTTTCACAATTCGTTTCTAATATAAAGGTTCTCTTTTTTTCATAAAGCAAAGAAACAGTTACGAGAATGCAAGCATAGGGAGTAAACGTTTTTATTCGTAGGTATCAAGAAATGATAGTGGTCCTGTACTTTTTTATTACAAGATACCTTGGCAAACTATCTGATTTTATCAACAATTATCAAGAATTAGTCCCTATATTCAAGAGGAAATGATATGGTGTTCAAAGTAAAGCAGAAGTTGAAGGCAGATTTGTTTCTCTTCTTTCAGAAAGTTTGCTTCTTGTGTTGGATGATATATGGAGCGCGAGTGTATTGAGAGATTTGCTCAGAAATCCCATTTTGAATTGTTCCTGTCGAGCTGCTATCTTATTTACCACTAGACTTGAAGATGTGCCAACAGATATAAGAGCTGATTTTGTTCACCATGTTGAGGAAATGGATGAAGACAACGGTTGGGAATTAATTACAAAGATTGTTTTTGGAGATGGGGAGGATCAAATAATTTCTGAATTGAAAGAAGTTGGTATGGAAATTGTCAGAAAATGGGGGGCAAGTGGAGGTAAATAATGCCAGATGGTACAAGATTAGAGGATCATTCAGGGTTGAGAAAAAAATATCCAAAGTAGTAGTTCATCCAAAGCTTACAAAATACTTGCTAGTGATATGACAAAAAATACAATCCACAGACAAAAAGCAGACTTCATCTGACTTCATCAAAACAAGTCAGTCGAGGTATCTCAGACAATCCACAGACAAGAAGCTGAAAATATAATCCACAGAAGCTGAAAATACAATCAACAAACAAGAAGCTGAAAATACAATCCACAGAAGCTGCTTCACATCTGACATTTCTTCCATTTCTTCCATGTTCCATTATACTGAATAGCAATCAATGAATACCTTTATATAAGCTGCTCCATATTCCATTTCTTCCATATCTTCCATGTTCCATTATACAGAAGCTATTCAATGAAAATGCTTCATCTATTGATGAGAATTCCATCCCATATTTTGGCTTTCTATCATCTGCAACTTGAGGAATATATAGTTGATCATCACTGTAAATTTCATCCATTGGTAGGAAACTCTGCATATTATGATGATATTGCAAGAAATAACTTTTTTAAATCAAATGTCCATTTCAAAAAAAAAAATCACAGCATAAAAATACTGTAAAAACACTCAGCAAACACTGTAAAAATCACAGCATAAAAAATCATAGCATAAAAATATAAAACACTGTAAAAACATTTAGCAAAAATTGATACCATAAAAATTGGTAGCATAAAATTTAAAAAAATCACAGCAAGTTGGGCCCTGCGTAAAAATTGATACCAAAAATTGGTAGCATAAAATTAAAAAAATCACAGCAAGCTTGACTCAACTTGCTCACCAAAAATTGATACCAAAAAAAAATCACAGCATAAAAATTGGTACCATAAAATCCATCCCATGTTTTGATGTTCAATCATACAACAAAAGGTTGGACAAGGTAAAGGATAAATTGTAAATTGCTGATTCAGATTTCAATTGCTGCAATGGATGTATAAGATCTAAGATATTAACAATTTTTGGGCTACGCCCTTAGAGGAGGGAAAAGGAGGACCTTTAGAGCGAGGGGCTATGCTTGGTTGTGGCCTCCAGTGCGGCGAAGCTTCTCGAAGGCGTAGCTGTGGAGGCAATGGTGGGCAGCGAAATCTTCTCAAAGGTTGGCTCTGTTTGGCTTCGGCCTCCGGCGAGAGAGAAGGAAGAGCGACGGCGAAATGGGGAAAAGGCGTAGCCCTAGCACGCGAGTGGGGAGGGAGTTGAGGGAAAAGACGGTAGGGGCGGTGGAGGCAATGGTGGGCAGCGATGCGCGAGGCCACCGGCGAGAGATGGCTTCGGTGTTGGCCCAGATCAAAGAATAGCGCACCCAAGAACCACACCAATGCAAGAGGAACAAAAAAGGAAAACGAAGAAACCGAAAAACGAAAGAAGAACGAACGAATTTATTTTTCTGGAAGAAAGCAAATTTACAAAAATACTGAGACATTGTTTCACATGCCTCTAGGACCCTTTAAATACACCATGAATAAGACTTAGTCATGGCTTATCCCAATAAAATAGGAATAAAAATAGGGAGACTAATTCTCTAGTTATCCTATTAAAATAGGAAAGGCTAATCCAAGACTAAGTCATCTAATCCAAGACTAAGTAATAAAAATTATCAGAATAAAAATAAAATTAAAATATGAAAATGTCAGGATTATTTATTTATTTTCTCACATTGCTCCCCCTAATCCTGACATGGCTGTAAATCACGGACGCCTAGTAGTTGTCTCATGGCAGCTAACTTCACTCCTGGCAATGCTTTAGTTAATATATCGGCTCGTTGTTCTCCGGTATTAATGAATTCAATCACAATCTGTCCTTTCTCAACACATTCTCTGATAAAATGAAATCTTGTATCTATGTGCTTGCTTCGACCATGGAATACCGAATTCTTCATGAGAGCTATAGCAGATTTGTTGTCAACAAACAAAGTTACCGGCTTTGGCTTTACACCGGTTAATTCGCTGGCAAGGCTCCTTAACCACAAGGCATGGCAGGCCGCAGTTGTGGCTGCCATGAACTCTGCCTCACAAGATGAAAGGGCCACTGTCTTCTGCTTCTGTGAATTCCAAGACACCAAGCTTTCATTTAAATAGAAAGTCATCCCACTTGTGCTTTTCCTTCCATCAAGATCGCCGGCTAAATCACTATCTGAGTAGCCGAATACATCAATTTCCTGGGGTCCCTTTATGTAAACAAGTCCATAATAGATTGTACCTTTTAAATACCTGAGAATCTGTTTGACCACCTTTTGATGCATGATTGTAGGCCTCTCCATGTATCTGCTCGCCATTCCGACAGAATATGATAGGTCCGGCCGTGTGTGTAACAAATATCTCAAACACCCAATGATGCGCCTATACTCCGTGGCGTTAATTGGAGTCCCTTCCAAGTCTTTATGCAGCTGTGCCTTGGGTTCCATTGGATGTTTTGTGGCATTACAGTCTGCCATTTTGAACTGAGATAGAATCTTCTTGGCATAAGCTGATTGTCTAATTAAAATTCGGCTCTTCTGTTGCTCCACTTCAATCCCTAAGTAGTAAGAGAGAAGACCCAAATCACTCATCTCAAATTCTGCCATCATTTGTTGTTTGAACTTGTTGATTTTTTCTGTGCTACTTCCTGTCACGATGAGATCGTCGACATACACTCCAACAAGTATAGTTGCTCCTCCTTCACCTCTTGTATACACTGCATGCTCTTGAGTACATTTTTTGAAACCGAGCTCTTCCAAACTCCTGTTCAGCCGTATGTTCCAAGCTCGTGGGGCCTGCCGCAGTCCATAAAGAGCTTTAGATAACTTGTACACCATATGTTTTTGATTATGTACCTCAAACCCTTCCGGTTGGTTGACATATATTTCTTCTTCCAACTCTCCGTTAAGAAATGCCGTCTTCACATCTAGATGGTGTACCTCCCAGCTTTGATTTGCTGCAAGTGCAAGAATAACTCGAATAGTGTCAAGTCTAGCGACAGGTGCAAATACCTCTTCGAAGTCGATGCCTTGTCTTTGTACATATCCTTTAGCCACTAATCTTGCTTTATGCTTGACGACTTTCCCCGCTGAATCTTTCTTTAATTTGAACACCCACTTTAGACCGATAGGTTTGCGGCCTAATGGGAGCTCAGTTAGAGTCCAAGTCTTGTTCTTCTCAATAGATCTCAGTTCTTCCTCCATTGCTTCGTACCAGCAAGTCTCAGTTGCAGCTTCTTGATAACTTGTTGGCTCATCAGACACCACCATCATCAGCTCTTCATCAATACCAACCACTTCCTCAGTGTTGGCGTAGATATCGGCAAGAGACCTATAGCGGACTGGACCTTCATAAGAATCGGGAGTGTTTGTTACCGGAGGCGAGGTAGTTGCACTGGCGTTCGATGATGGTGTAGATGGACTCGAGTTCGATGATGGTGTAGATGGACTCGAGTTCGACGATGGAGTAGATGGACTTGATGCTCTTGTCATGGGTACCATGGCTGCTGCTAATGGTATGGCATTTTCCGCCCCTGCCTCAACGTCTGCTGCAACAATCGTCTCGTCGCAGTAAAGCGGATCCAGCATCATAAAACTCGGCAAGTTTTCTTCATTGTTAGCACCTGCATTCCATGTCCATTCAGAATTTTCTTGAAATATGACATCTCTACTTACTTGTAGCTTGCCATGGCTTGGATCAAACAACCGATGAGCTTTGCAGCCTTCCTCGACACCCAAGTATACCATGGGTGAGCTTCTGTCGTCAAGTTTCTTCAGATGAGGGGTTGTGTTTTTCACATATGCAACACAACCGAACACTCTCAAGTGGGCGACATGTGGCTTCCTCCCCATCCAAGCTTCAAATGGGGTACGCTCTCCTAGCGCCTTAGTTGGGAGACGATTCAGCAGATAAACAGCATGTCTAACTGCTTCTCCCCAGAACCTCGCCGGCATATGTGTACACTTGAGAAGAGATCTTGCCATGGCCATCACAGTGCGGTTGCGGCGTTCGACGACACCATTCTGTTGAGGAGTGTAGGGAGCCGTGAGGTGCCGCTCGATTCCTTCATTTTCACAGAATCGAGTAAACTCCGTGGATAGAAACTCGCCGCCTCGATCTGTCCGGAGTGTTCTGATCTTGTACTCAGTCTTGTTCTCTATCAGGAATTTGAACTTCTGGAATGCCTGGAATGCATCACTCTTTGCTGCCAATGCAAACACCCACATCCACCTAGTGAAATCATCTACAATTAGAAGAAAATACTTGTTACCGGCAAGTGTACATGGTGAGATTGGCCCGCAAATATCAGCATGGAGAAGTTCTAACGGCTTCTTTGCTCTAAAGTTTGCTTGGTACGGGAATGGCGACCTTGCATGCTTGGCGATCACACACACCTCGCAAAGCTTGTTCGGTTGGGGCAGTAGTGGCATATCAACCGCCAATTTCTTCTCCCCCAATAGCTTCAGGTCATGGAAATTGACATGCCCGAGCCTTGCATGCCACAACCAAGTTGGGTCTTCTAGGCTTGCTAGGAGACAGACTTGTTTGAATGTCTTCAAGGTTATCTTGTACAAGCGATTTTGTGTTCGCTTTACCAGCATCAAGAGCTTCCTGCTCTCATCAATCACCTTCATGGTATCTCCTTCCATGTGCACCTCGTTCCCAGTTTCTGTCAATTGACCAAGACTGATGATATTACTACAAAGTTTTGGAATGTAGTATACCTCATGGAGAGCCTTCTGATCGCCGTTCTTGCATTCGAACACAACCGTCCCTTTGCCCATGATCTCTATGGTTGATCCATCGCCAAACCTCACCCTCCCGGTGATAGTTTCATCTAGTTCTTGAAACTTCTCGCGATGGCCAGTCATGTGGTTGCTGGCACCGTTGTCAAGGTACCAAACGTCTTTATCTTCTCCTTTCTTCACGCTGCGATACATCTCCGGTAGGAACCTTTCTTCACTGAGCAAAATGATATCTTGCCGCTCACACCTTGCGTGAAACTCCTCATGGGACACGGTCATCATCAGTGCTGGCTCTTCCTTGGTGGCGCAAGTGAGGTGAGCCTCATCATCTCGACGCTTGCTGTAGCATTCGGACGCATAATGCCCCATCTTCTCGCAATTGAAACACTTTATGTGTTTCTTGTCACGAGTATTATTGTTGTTGCTGCTAGTGCCTCCTGCACTGTCTTGTCGCTGCGTACCACGGCCACGACCGCGCCCTCGCCCACGCCACTTGCCACGATTAGGGCCGCTGGACCCGCGCCCCTTGTCTCCTGACGGAGTGTCCACGCTACTCCCTTTTTGTCGCTTTTGCCATTCGGCATGAGTAAGCAGGAGCTCACCTTCAGTGTTGTTGGTGTTGCCTCGTAATCGCTGTGTTCGTTCCTCGTATGCCTTCAGTCGTCCGATAGTCTCCTCAAATGGCATAATTTCAAGGTCGTGAAACTGCTCAATACCGGCAACAATAGGGAAGAATTTATCAGGGACAGAATCGAGCAACTTCTTTACCAGCGAGGAATCTTCAAGCGTGGCACCAAGAGTGGAGAACTTGCTGCTCATAGCGCTGAGTTTGCCAGCAAACTCATCAATCGTCTCGGTCTCCTTCATCTGAAGGGCGTCAAACTCGCTCTTCAACGTTTGTACGCGAGCCTTCTTCACCCGATCACTACCAAGGTACCTCATCTTGAGGCTGTCCCAGACTTCTTTCGCCGTCTTCTTTGTTGCGATTTGGAGAAGAATATCTTCGGGGACACACTGCATGATGTATGCACGTGCCTTTTTGTCCTTCTTTGCATCCACCTGGGCTTCTTTCTCTGGCTCCACCGCCTCCCAGACTCCCTGGGCATCGAGAATTGCCTCTGTCTTTATTGCCCACACAGTATAATTGTAAGGGTTTAGCATCGGATAGGGAAATGACACTCCGCCGTTCTCCTTCGCTACGATGCTCGACATTTTTGTGGAAACGAGGATTCTTGGCTGCTCTATACTACCAAAGCTCTGATACCAATTGTTGGCCCAGATCAAAGAATAGCGCACCCAAGAACCACACCAATGCAAGAGGAACAAAAAAGGAAAACGAAGAAACCGAAAAACGAAAGAAGAACGAACGAATTTATTTTTCTGGAAGAAAGCAAATTTACAAAAATACTGAGACATTGTTTCACATGCCTCTAGGACCCTTTAAATACACCATGAATAAGACTTAGTCATGGCTTATCCCAATAAAATAGGAATAAAAATAGGGAGACTAATTCTCTAGTTATCCTATTAATATAGGAAAGGCTAATCCAAGACTAAGTCATCTAATCCAAGACTAAGTAATAAAAATTATCAGAATAAAAATAAAATTAAAATATGAAAATGTCAGGATTATTTATTTATTTTCTCACATTCGGGCTCCGGCGAGAGAGAGAGAGGAGGATATTTGGAACCTGGTTTCGCCGTTTCGCCGTAGCCCTAGGACGCAGAGTCGGGAGGAGGGAACGCAAAGTCGGGAGGAGGGATGCGCAGGAAAAGTTGGGTTTTTTTTAATTAATAACACTAAGTAAACGAAGAAAAAAAAAGCGCTCACGTGAAAACGCGTCGCGACGCGCACAGGCGCGCGTATTTGATCCCGCAGGAGATCATCTCTGTATATATATATATATATATATATATATATATATATATATATATATATATATATATATATTATATATATATATTATATAATATATATATACGGATTTGCACTCCTGCGGATCGCGTACGCGACCATGGCAGATCGATCACGGTGACCGATCACTATAACCGATCAGGCTATTACCTGATCGGCCACCGGGGCTCGGGAGTGTCTCCGACTGGTTCACCCGTCCCTCGACGGATTCACCGTACCCTCTAGGGTTCATCGCTCACCTCTTAGGTTATAGTTTTGTTCGGGGGCGGCGGCCAAAGGCCGCCGCTGGAGTCTGATCGACGCTCCCAGCGCACGCCATGCGTGCCATGCGTGATCGATCAGGGAAGTCCCTGATCGATCGTCCGCACGCGGTCCGCACCCCACGATCCGCAGGAGAGCAGAACTCTCTCTCTCTCTATATATATATAATCAACCCATACGAAATAAATTATCTTCCTTATAAAAAATTATTTTTAAAATTAATAAAAAAAAGATAAATATACAATTGACAGCTCATACACAATTGAAACCTAACTTTAAATTATTTTTTTTATAGAAACTTTAATGATTTATTTAATATTTGCACTTCCTTATTTAGAATAAAATGCTATAAATAGCCTTGTAATTCCACTAGCTTGCACAAAGCATCGCGTAAATAAGCTAGAGATGGCTACTAAATGCTTGGCAATGATGCTTTTGGTTCTTGCTAGTCTGTTCACTTTAAACCAATGTAAGTATTATAATTTTAAACCAATGTAAGTATTATATAAATTTGATGCATATTTAGATCATTTACAAGTGCATATCTTTAGCGGCATTTGATCTTATATTGTATACTTGTTTTGCATATATATATAAAGCTCGCGATATCACAACTATGGAATATAAGCAAATGGATGCGAAGATACAAGTTCCTTGTGTCAAGTCGACATGTTCCGGTTCTACTTGCTATTGCTGCGGACTCACAAGCAAGTGTTGGGAATCAGTCAAGTTGTGTGTTGACAATTGTCCTGTATGCGATCCTAAATGTCCTCAGTCTTTACATTAATGTGCCGGCCACATGCACAAACCAAAATAAATCATATTTGTCATACCATTTTATTAAAATTTCTCAAATAAAACTATATATTATATTTAAATTTCAATGTTCCAAGTTATATATATATATATATATATATATATATATATATATATATATAGATATTATAACTAGATGAGCATGTGTGTAAAACTAAAAGACATTAATCACTCAAAATGAGTAGTTGATTGATAGGTATAGGGAAGTTTAGTGAAGTATTAGCATGAAATTTGTATCCAAGCAGCAAACAGAAAAGCTTTGGACAAGTTTTTACAAAAATAAAATAAAAAGAAAGGGTAGAAAACCACAGAGCTAGCAAGCAGCTGAGTTCAATTACATGGTGATAAGATTGAAGCATTTTAATTATCATTAACATGTTTTACCATTCGGTAGCATTAGGAAAAAATATATATACGACATGCAGCAAAGTCTTAGCAGGCTCGACTCCTTAATGCAAATTAAGATCATGACTTAGAACCACAATATAATCAGATAAGGAAGCAATCCGAGTATGAAGCTAACATCTGACCAAAATCTTGGTTATTTACATGACACCATTGTTTGTTTAGGTTGATTTAGGTGCATTTAGTGTTTCTAGAAAGTCTGGTTGTCTCAATTAATCAGAAAAATCTGGATGATTCTTGACGAAACCACTGCCGGAAACCAATATATTCATTTTATGCTTTCCTAGTCTCTCTCTCTCTCAAAAATGGGTGTAAATTGTTTTATTTTATATATGCTTTCCTAGCGTCAGAATAAAATTCAGATCGTACGCAGAAGTCCAACTTATAATAGAGCAAAAGTGAGATTCTAAACTGGTAGCCTTAATCGATTGAAGAATATGATAAGTTACATTTCGCCATCCTATAAGCTGGTAGCCTTAATTGATTGAAGAATAAGAAAAAGTGAGATTCAGGCGCCCAATACACAAAACCAATAACTAGGCCTCCTCTAATGACCAGTAAACAATTAATAAACTATTAGACAGATGGTACCTCGGCTGCGCGCACAGAGTAGCCCAAGCTCATTTAATTAAGAAGTACATAACCTTAATTCCCCCGATAATTGGATAAGCTTTTCCTTGCTGCTTTTAGTATCTCACTGTTATCGCTAAACTGATTGGGTGGTAATTCTTCTATACAGATTAGTGAACTATCTATCAACCTGTAAAGACCAAGTTATCATAAATAAAATGGCTTCAATCAGAATCTCTGCGTTATAAAAAATCTTAAACAAGCAACAAACCTGTTGCCTCAGTGAACCCAAACTAGATTGTTAAATTTTGTTTGGAATTTCAAATTTATTGAAGGAAGTTTAGTCCCACATTGCTAAGTTATCGGAGTTGGAATGCCTTATATATGAAATCATTCCAACCATGCTTAGATGACTTAGGGGGACCTACACGCATGAGCGGGTTGAGCCCAAACTAGGGGGTCTGGGTCGGAAATCCATAAACCGGGCGCGACGCACGCGATTATCGCGCGCAGGGGGTCTGGTTTCCTAAACTGTTTTTTTTGAGAAACGTGTCGCCATCAGGAGACACACCCGGAAGGTCAGTCTGAAGACCCCTCCCGGGAGCACCCTGGGAGGTTAGGCCCGAGAGCACCTCGGGAGTTATAGCGCCCGAAGACCCCGAACTCACCTCGGGAGGTGGAGTCCTCAGTCCTCGTAATGACCGACCTCAGGTATTGACCCCCCCTCTCAGCACGGATAAGCATCCCCGTTAGAAGGGGGCCTCACGACCCTTAAATGTCGAAACGGGTAGAAGCGTGATAACGACGCAGATCGTTTCAAAGGATATCTAGTAACCGCCGAAAGAGGGGGGAGAACGTGGTGTAAGTACCGGAGACGTGGCACCGATCGAAGAGACACGTCTAGTCTGTCGCCATTGTTGGATCTGGGATGACTAGAGAGGGGGGGTGTGAATAGCCACCCACTAAAAGTCTTTTGCTTGTTTTTCTTTTTGCACTTAGGTTAGTAGCGGAAAAACAGAACAGAAAGAACAAACAACAGAAAGGAAACAAACCAGACGATAACACAAGAGATTTACAAGGTTCAGGGATAACTTGCCCCTACTCCTTGGCGTGCCCGTGAGGTGGCCGATCCCTTGATCGTCTGCAGATCAAGCCCCGGAACTCCGGCTAAAATCTTCTCCTTCTCGATGGAGTAACCTCTCCACAAACAGTCTCAGAAGTATATTAGAATAAGCACACGAGACTACAAGAAGGAAGCACACCAGATGTAGAAGAAAAGCTCAAGCAAGAAGAATATACAGAGAGAACTCAACAACTCAACACAAGACCCTTCTTTGTTCTCATTGTTGTCTCTTATTTGTCTCTTCGCCAGCCTCTTCTTAAGCCTTCCTTCTGCACATCAACAAGCTTCATCACCCACTGACCCACGGCTTCGTCACCCACTGACCTACTGACCCCTTCTGAGCTCACTGAAGTCATCTCTTTAGCTGAAGCTTCAGGTCAGACGCCATTGAAACCTGCAAACGCGTATCAAACAAAATAGCACAGGTAAAAGTCACCCTGAACCCTTCTTCTTGCTCCTCTATAGCCCTGTATCATCTACACACTCACAGGTTTATTAGCGAAGCAAATCGGAATCAAATCAGAAGGAAATCAGAAGTCTGACAATCATTTGAATTAAAGTCCTGAGGGGTTGATCGATCACCTTGACCGATCAGACTCCCTCCTGACTGATCAGACTTCATTCTGATTGATCCAGTGAAGTTCTGATCGGTCTTACTGACTGATCAGAGATTAGGGATCGGTCACAAGACCAATCACTTAAAACCCACTGAATTCTGACTCAACTCCCCTGATCGGTCACCTTGACCGATCAGGGGAGTGCTGATCGGTCAAGCTGACCGATCAGCAAGGAACCTGACCGATCAGGCTCTTGCCTGATCGGTCCAGGTCACCCTTGATCGGTCAGCTTGACCGATCAAGGGTCTCGTGATCGATCCATTGATCGATTACCAACCTTTCTGCGACCACACAGAAACTTTCTGATCGTTTTCTGATCGGTCACCAGACCGTTCAGAAAACCCTCTGTTTCATCAGAAGCTTTCTAGATCGGTCAACAAACCGATCAGACACCCTGGATCAGTCCTGTGACCGATCTAGAATCAAGGGAGTTTGTGCCAACTCCCTGATCGGACTCCAGACCGATCCAGCCACTCTTTTAGACCCTGAGTCCAGAGAACAGACTCCCTTGCCTTCTCTGACTCAGTCTGATCCCGGAGAATGAGCTACCGAGCCCTGTCTAACTTGTACACTTAATGCTCAGTCCCCCGGACCAAGACTTCATGCCCAACTTCACTCACCGGGACTTAGTCCAACCTAGATTCACTCACTAGAACCCAGCTTCACTCACCAAGATTTACTTCACCTAGCATCAATCACTAGGATTTCCTTCACCTAGCTTCCCTTGCTAGGACCCGGCTTCACTCACCAGGATTTCGTGTCCAGCTTCACTCACCAGGACTTTGTCCAACCTAGCTTCACTCACTAGGACCCAGCTTCACTCACCAGGATTTACTTCACCTAGCTTCACTCACTAGGATTTCCTTCACCTAGCTTCCTTGCTAGGACCCGGCTTCACTCACCAGGATTTTTGCCCAGCTTCACTCACCAGGACTTCTTGCCCAGTCCTTGACCAGGACTTCGTGTCTAACTTCACTCATCAGGCCTTTTGCCCAGCTTCACTCACCATGACTTCGTGCCCAGTCCTCGACCAGGACTTAATCCGAACATAACTATCGAATCTCACTCAACTAAACTTAAATCAGTGTCAATACTAAAACAATAATCAGGTCAGATTGCATCAACAACCATCAGTATAAAAGGTAGTCCGACCCCTCCGGTAAAGGGGTTACGCTCTTTCAACCCTACATACATTCTTTACTTCTCGCTACCTTTACCTTTCGAACGATACACTGACTTGAGCATCGGAGTGGACTCCGCCGGACCCCTGCCGGCGTGTCCCCTAACGCTCATGTTAACCTTGCAGGGCCCTAAGTTCCTCGCCGCAGCAGCTTCCATAGGGGCAGAACTCCAGTGCCTGGCCATCGTCGTCGACTCTTTCCGGAACAAATTTGGTGCCGTTTGTGGGAAACTAGCAAAGCACCTGAAGGAGCACCAATGCGAGGATCGGAGGGACAACCCCTTGCCCTTACAAGAGAGGAACTTGACCGCCTAGTGGCTAACGCCATCAAGGAAGCGCTGGAGCAACACCAAGTCGAACAGGCTGTCCCGCGACAAGGGGATCCGGCGAGGGAGGAGATCCCCAGAGTCTCTGTCTGGCATTCATGGAGATCCGTTACCCCGGTGGGTCGATAGGACGGAGCAGCCCTGGGCCCCTAGAGAGAATCTCCCGGAGACATTGAGAAGACCCACTCGGTGGCCTCCAGCGCCCAAAGGCACGAAGAGGGGCAGGGGAAGAAGGATGGACCCAAGACCTTCCATAAGGTTCCCTCTACACCTTTCTCTTCCAAGATTGTCGAGGACCCCATGCCAAAGCAATTACGCGGGCCGGGGATCCCCGATTATGATAGGAAGACGGATCCAGAAGATCACGTCTGTAAATTCGAGAATGCTACACTCCTGCACCAGTATACAGATGGTGTGAAGTGTCGGGTGTTCTTAAACACCCTGTTTGGAGCAGCTCAACGGTGGTTCCAGAGGCTGCCACAGGGTTCCATCAACTCATTCCTGGAGTTCAGGACAACCTTCTTTGACCATTTCGCGAGCAACCATCGCTACTAGAAGACATCACTTAATCTATTCGCTCTCAAGCAGAAGCCTAAGGAATCACTCAAGGAGTACATCCAGAGGTTCAACCGGGTGGCGCAAGACGTGCCCAGTGCAACATCAGAGATACTCGTCAGTGCCTGCACCCAAGGACTCGCTGAAGGGGACTTCTTCCAATAATTGGTAAGGAAGCCCCCGCCAGTTTCGATGATTTGCTGGGACACTCTGTCAAGCATGTCAATGTGGAAGAAGTACAGTACGGCCGTCGCAAAGATCCAGCTGGAGCCCCCCTCCAGCGGCTCCCCGATTAGACAGAAGGGAGCCCCCAGCCCCGGCGCAAGGAAAGGACCTTCATCCCGGGAAGGACCAGTGGACTGGTAGGCGCCGACTGGTGGAGACGGTAGACACCGAGCAGTCGGAGCCATCGCCGAGGTACTGTAGTTACCATGGCAGCTCGACTCATTCCATGGAGGAATGTCATGCCTTGAAGAAGAAGTTCAGCGAGGAGGCAGACACCAAATCTCGAAGAAAATGGAATAAGTCAGGGTATCACAGAAGGTTGCCAAGGCGAAGCTTTTCCCCTCGGCGACAGCATGCCGGGGAAAACGAGGCCCGACATCGGTCTCGATCACGATTGCGAGGTAGGAGTCAGGGGCCCGCACCCCGAAGATCCCTCTACTTAGAGAGAGATACCCAAAAAGACAAAGCCCCCATGCGTGGTTCGCCCTCAGGTCATGTAG
This sequence comes from Boesenbergia rotunda, assembly GCA_024364735.1. NCBI lineage: Eukaryota > Viridiplantae > Streptophyta > Magnoliopsida > Zingiberales > Zingiberaceae > Boesenbergia > Boesenbergia rotunda. Next base: position 1,031,880 of record JAGFNQ010003872.1, read on the forward strand.
GAGTCATCTCCGGAGGACCTACTAGAGGGGACTCCAACCGGGCAAGGAAGTCTTACACACGGCGATTGGAGAACTACTCCATTGGGACAAACTGAAGCCGGAGCCAGGCCCTACAATCTCTTTTGGGCAATCCGATCTGACCTCGAAGAAGTGGAAGCTCCCCATGAGGATGCCTTAGTGATCGTAGCTCGTATTGCCAAATATGAGGTGAAGCGCATCTTCGTAGATACGGGGAGTTCCGTGAACATCCTGTACAAGGCGGCTTGGGAGCAGATACAGATAGACGAGGATGAACTGCTCCCGGTTTTGACCCCACTATTTGGTTTCACGGGGTATCGAGTACAACCGGTAGGGCAAATCACCTTGTCACTCACGTTGGGCAGCGACAAGCTCGAAAGAACCCAGAGAACTCCTTTCTTGATCGTGGACGCGCCCTCCTCCTACAATGTCATCCTGGGCCGCCTAGGACTCAACACTTTTCAGGCGGTGGTCTCTGTTTACCACCAGAAGATAAAGTTTTCGGTAGGCGACCGGGTAGTGGAAGTCCGAGGAGACCAACTAGTGTCTCGGCGGCGCTACAGCGGAGAGGTCAGAACAGAGTCTCGGAAGAACTCGAGAGGCCTGGACGACTAGCTGTAGGAGAAAGGCAAAAACTCGGGAGGTCCAGGCTGACAGCGGTCTCGGACCCTTTTGGTCTCGGTAAGATTTGCGTTTTATTTAGAGTTTCTGTCTGTGTATCTCTGTGCCCTCACAGAAAAAATCAAGCAATAAAGAGAGATGCTTTCCCCCAAAATAACAACGCACTACCGAGGACTTAAAAACCCTAATACCTCGCGGTGCAGCCGATGCTTGGGGTACTTAGGCTTGGTCTGGGACATACGCGCCCGAACAAGTATCCAAAACCTTAATACCTCGCGGTGTAGCAAAGGCCCGGGGTACTTAGGCTTGGCCTGAGACATGCGCGCCCGACCAACTACCCAAAACCCTAATACCTCGCAGTGCAGCCGATGTCCGAGGTACTTAGGCTTGGTCTGGGACATATGCGCCCAACCAAATATCCAAAACCTTAATACCTCGCGGTGCAGCCGATGCCCGGGGTACTTAGGCTTGGTTTGGGACATACACGCTCAACCAAGTACCCAAAACCCTAATACCTCGCGGTGCAGCCGATGCCCGGGGTATTTAGGGTTGGTCTGGGACATACGCGCCCGACCAAGTATCCAAAACCCTAATACCTCGCGGTGCAGCCAATGCCTGGGGTACTTAAGCTTGGTCTGGGACATACACGCCCGAGCAAGTATTCAAAACCTAATACCTCGCGGTGCAGCCGATGCCTGGGGTACTTAGGCTTGGTCTGGGACATACGCGCCCAACCAAGTATCTAAAACCCTAATACCTCGCGGTGCAGCCGATACCCGGGGTACTTAGGCTTGGTCTAGGGCATACGCGCCCGACCAAGTATCCAAAACCCTAATACCTCACGGTGCAACAGATGCCGAGGTACTTAGGCTTGGCCTGGGACATGCACACCCGACCATGTACCCAAAACCCTAATACCTCGTGGTGCAGCCGATGCCCGAGGTATTTAGGCTTGGTCTGGGACATACGCGCCCAACCAAGTACCCAAAACCCTAATACCTCGCGGTGCAGCCGATGCCCGGGATACTTAGGCTTGGTCTGGGACATACGCGCCTAACCAAGTATCCAAAAGCCTAATACCTCGTGGTGCAGTCGATGTCCGGGGGTACTTAGGCTTGGTCTGGGACATACGCGCCCGACCAAGTACCCAAAACCCTAATACCTCGCGGTGCAGCCGATGCCCGGGGTACTTAGGCTTGGTCTGGGACATACGCGCCCGACCAAGTATCCAAAACCTTAACACCTCGCGGTGCAGCCGATGCCCGGGGTACTTAGGCTTAGTGTGTTGGGACCGGGTGCATGTCGACAAGGATACGGGTTCGTAAAATTTTAAATTTTTACGTGCAGCGGAAGAATTAGCATAAAATAATTTCCTAAATTATTTTAACCACGTATCTAGCATGCAACCTTATGATGTGTTGACATAATCATAAATTAAAACTTTGCGGAAAAAGTAAACTAATTTACTAAGTACCTCTCGTAACTCGAAGTAAGGGACGAGATCCAACCGTAGCGTCCCTTGGAAGCTCCGCCTCTATTCGCGTCCACGCCGAGTTCTCTTCGGGATGACTTCGCAAAGCCACGAGTTTTGTGCCGACGAGAACTACTAGATTCTCCGAAGACACAACTAGAAGAACAAGAGAAAAGATAGGAAACTAACCACCCGAGAAACGGAATCGAATTCCGAGAAGGAAGGAGATGTGATCCGCTTCTTCTTCTTCTTGGTTGGCTTCTCCTTGGTGTAGATTGCTCACGCCAACTCCTTGGAGAACAATGAAGGTGCGCCGGCCCTAGGAGATCTAGGTTGGGCGCCGGCCCTAGATGGGAGGGAGAAGGAGAAGAGAATAAGAGAGAGAGAGGGAGAGGATTAACTCTTAATCAACTCAATTGATTGGAATTGAAGGCTAGCCTTTGGTTCCTTTATATAGCAACCTCTCCCTTGCTAAGTCTCCTCTTTAACGGAATTAACGGAATTAATTTTCATAAGAAATTTATCTTATAAATTTTCTTATAAATTATTCCGTTAGGCCTAGTTTTATTATAACTAACTTTATAATAAAACAATTAATTCTCTTCTTTAATTATGGAATAAATTTTATAAGAAATTTATAATTTTTCTTTTAATGGAAAAATCAATTCATAATTGATTTTATAAAATTAAAATAAACCATTCCACGGATTATTTTAATTTCCAAAAAAGAAATAAATTTCTATAAATTTATTTATATAAATTTCTTTATACAAATTTATTTATCCATAATTTATAAAACAAATCGCGCTAGATTTATTTTATTAATTAAACCAAATTAATTGGTTTTCTCCCTTTTAAGTGGCCGGCCAAACCAAGGGGGTTTGGCACCCTCCTTGGCCGGCCAATCAAGCCGCATCCATCGCGAATTAAACTCATTTAATTCGCCCAATAAGCCTTCAAAAGACTTAGCCAATTTTAGCTTCCATTGCGCCTCTGATTAACTCAGATTCGACTTATTTCTCTTGATCGGAAAATTCAATTTTCAACTCGTTTTAAATCCCTCGGATTACTCGTAGTGCGTGTGACTAAATAGGCTTTCGATTTATGTTGGCTGTCTATAATCAACCAATTATAGAACGGTCATGAGTGGCACCTAGTAGTACATCATGACCCCCAATTAATCGAAAGATCAACGGTTTGACCTCAGAAGTAATTCTGAAACCCTTCAGCAGCTCTAATGAGTCGTGCCTCATTCCCTTCACCACCTTATACCCACTTGGTTCAGGACACGGTCTATATGTGTCAGTCCCCACTAGGCTGACTACGTCACACCTAGCCCAAGTAGTGTCTTTCTCGTCCTTTGGATTTCTAATTACTCTCATGTATTTAAGAGACTCGCACTCTAAACATGATATACTCTGGCCAGAGGTTTTGAGTAACAATCCGACGATAGGCCTGGGTATACATCTCCTCGCAAGGAGTGGTGAATCCTTTGTAGGCTGTTCAAACATCTTCGGGCACTTCGGCTTATACCCAATCATCCTGGGTCCACACCTCCTTGGAGATGCTTGCTTAAGATGTTAAAGTATAAGTCTCCATGACCAAGATGACTTGAACACCGCAAGTCAAAGGAACATCGCACTTAAGCTGCAGTAAGAACTTCATTGACATATCTACATGTAGATTCCCATATGAAGTCTTACAGCTAGTCACTCCAATGAACTAGTTCCCTTAACTAGCATCCATGTTTATCTCCGGACATCCCAATGTCACCAGCCAGTGAGAATCAGCTGATTAGAGAATAACCCATGCTAGTCTCAACAGAATTGATAGTGTCCGTATTTATCAATTCATCGACTAGGGATATTTTCAATACTTCACAATTGCACATTTAGAGATAGTCACTAGTTGTGATCCCATCACAAATTCTCTTATGCTGTGAATTGTATTGCGGACATTCAGTAGATGAGTTCAAGATCCCAATCAAATACACAAAACATGTATACTCAAATAGTGAATTATCATTTATTAATATAAATGTTTACATCATAAGGCGATTGCCTTAGGACACTTCTCTCATATCACTAACAAACTCCCACTTGGCCTAATGCCAATCGCTACGGTATCCAATACCATAGGCTCTAACATGTCCCTCAAACTTGCTTTGAGGCAAGGCCTTAGTTAAAGGATCCGCTATATTCCTTTCAGTGGGAACCCTCTCAATTTGTATGTCATTCCTACTTATAATCTCTCTGATCAGATGATAGCGGCGAAGCACGTGTTTGGATCGCTGATGAGACCTTGGTTCCTTCGCTTGTGCAATAGCTCCATTGTTGTCGCAGTAAACCGGCACTGCTTCATCAATGGTTGGAACCACACCAAGTTCTGAGACAAACTTCTTGATCCAAACTGCTTCCTTTGCTGCTTCCGAAGCTGCGATATATTCTGCTTCCGTGGTAGAATCCGCTACGGTGTCTTGTTTGGAACTTTTCCAACTTACTGCGCCTCCATTCAAAGTAAATACGTATCCAGACTGCGATTTGGAGTCATCCTTATCTGTCTGGAAACTGGCATCTGTATACCCACGTATTACCATATCTCCTTCTCCATATATTAGGAACACATCCTTAGTTCTTCTTAAGTACTTAAGGATTGTCTTGACAGCCGCCCAATGATCCATTCCTGGATCCGACTGGTATCTGCTTGTGACGCTCAAAGCATACGATACATCGGGTCTAGTACATAACATAGCATACATGATAGATCCTATTGCGGATGCATAGGGAATCTTATTCATGCAAATCCTCTCGTCTTCTGTGCGCGGACACATAGACTTTGAAAGGTTGATCCCATGCCTGATGGGAAGGTAACCTTTCTTGGATTCCGACATGCTAAACCTTTTTAGCACTCGGTCTATATATGTAGACTGCGAAAGACCAAGCAACCGTTTTGATCTATCTCTATAGATTCTAATCCCAAGGATATAGGTTGCTTCTCCCAGGTCTTTCATGGAGAAAGTTTTGGACAACCAAATTTTAACTGTCTGTAAAACTGATATATCGTTTCCTATAAGTAAGATGTCATCGACATATAATACTAGGAATACGACTGCACTCCCACTAACCTTCTTGTACACACAAGGTTCGTCAGGATTTTGTGAGAAATCAAACTCTTTGATTGTCTCATCAAAACGGATGTTCCAGCTCCTTGATGCTTGCTTCAGTCCATATATGGATCGTCGAAGCTTGCATACTTTGGTTTTATCAACCGATGTGAAACCTTCAGGTTGTATCATGTATACATCCTCAAGCAGGTTTCCATTAAGGAAAGCTGTTTTCACATCCATTTGCCATATCTCATAATCATAATGAGCTGCTATGGCCAGGAGCATCCGAATGGATTTAAGCATAGCTACTGGCGAGTAGGTTTCGTCATAATCAATTCCTTGTTTTTGACGATATCCTTTTGCCACTAATCTAGCCTTAAAGGTAACTACATTACCTTCCATGTCGGTTTTCTTCTTGAAAACCCACTTGCACCCTATGGGCTTAATCCCTTCAGGTGGGTTAACCAAGTCCCATACTTGATTTTCGTACATGGAATCCATTTCCGACTTCATGGCCTCAAGCCATTTGTCCCTTTCTGAATTTTTCAGAACATCTTCATAACTGATAGGTTCATCATCGCTTATGAGTAACACGTCGTTCGATTCACTTACGAGAAATCCGTATCTCTCTGGAATATTGCGTGTCCTATCAGACCTACGAAGAGGTGGTGTTGTTTTAGGTTCAACTGATAGCTCATCACTATGAATTATCGGTTGCGGGTCTAGACTAGGTGTCTCTGTAATGTCTATTGGAGTTTCTTGAACTTCATCAAGTTCAATGCCACTCCCACTGTTTTCTTGTAAAAGAAATTCTTTTTCTAGAAATACAGCATGCCTTGAAACAAACACCTTTTGCTCCAAGGGATGATAGAATTGGTAACCCTTCGTTTCCTTAGGGTATCCAATAAATAGACATTTATCAGACTTAGCATCCAATTTGTCTGATACAATCCGCTTCACATAAGCAGGACAACCCCATATCTTAAGGTGAGTTAAGTGAGGTTTCTTACTATTCCATGTCTCATATGGAGTAGTAGAGACTACCTTGGTCGGGACTCTGTTTAGCAAGTAAACAGCTGTCTTAAGTGCATAACCCCAAAAGGATTTTGGAAGAGTTGCATGATTCATCATAGACCTAACCATGTCCATCAAGGTTCGGTTACGCCTCTCAGATACACCATTATGCTGTGGTGTATACGGCGGAGTCCATTGAGACAATATCCCATTGTCCCTTAGATAATCTTGAAATTCTTGACTCAAGTATTCACCACCCCGATCGGATCGAAGTATTTTAATACTTTTGCCAAGTTGTTTCTCTACTTCATTTCTGAACTCTTTGAATTTCTCAAAAGCTTCAGATTTGTGTTTCATCAAGAACACATACCCGAATCGTGAGTGATCATCGATAAAGGTAATGAAGTAGCTATAGCCTCCTTGTGCAAGAGTTGACATTGGTCCACATACATCAGTATGTATTAGACCAAGCAATTCTCCCACTGGATTACCCTTTCCGGAAAAGGGTAATTTGGTCATCTTGCCTTTTAAGCAGGATTCGCATGTATCAAATGAACCGGGTTCAAATGATTCCAGAATTCCACATCGGTGCAATTCGGTCATGCGTTTCTTGCTTATATGGCCAAGACGACAGTGCCACGTGTAGGAGTCTATTCGATTATCTATTCGAGCACGTTTGTTGCTAACTTCGATATTGAAAACGTCACTGGATAAATCTAACGTGTAGATGCCATTGCACAAAGTTCCATTCCCATAAAGAACGCCATTTAAAGTTATGTAACAACAATTGTTACTAAAAGTTAAATGATAACCTTTTTCATTCAAACATGAAATAGATACAATGTTCTTTATTAACGAAGGAACGAAATAACAATTATCCAATTCTAAGACACGTCCAGTGGGGAGCTTTAGCAAATATGTTCCGATGGCAACAGCAGCAATCTTTGCTCCATTCCCAACTCGCAAATCTGCTTCTCCTTTGACGAGTCTTCTTCTATTCCTTAGCCCCTGTATGTCATTACATATATGTGAGCTACACCCAGTATCAAGTACCCAGGTATTTGAGGAAATAGAGTGACATTCAATAACGAAGATACCTGAAGAGGATGGAGCATCGGATGCCTTCTTCTTCAAGGACTCAAGATAAACCTTGCAGTTTCTTCGCCAGTGACCCTCCTTGCCACAATGATGGCAAGTTCCTTTTGGTTTCTTTTCAGTCTTCTTGGCCTTTTTCTTCTTCCCTTTGTTCTGTTCCTTGGCCTTCCTCTTAGAACCTTTCTTCGAGGAACCAACTAACAGTACCGCCTTTTGATCCGGCTTTACAGAAGGCTCTACAGTCTTCAGCAGGTTGAGCAACTCAGGAATGGTGGTCTCTAGTTTGTTCATCCGATAGTTCATCACAAATTGTGAATAACTCTTGGGCAAACAACTCAGAATTAAGTCAATACTTAGTTCATGATCCATTGCAAAACCGAGTGCGCTCAGTCGCTCAATGTACCCCAACATCTTTAACACAAACTGCGAGGCAGAAGTGCCTTCCTGCATCTTAGTGGTGAAGAGGAGTCTGGAGACTTCGAACCTTTCGGATCTCGCCTGCTCTTCAAACAACTCATGAAGATGGAAGATGATGGTATAAGCATCCATATGCTCATGCTGCTTTTGCAGCTCAGGTACCATAGAGGCTAGCATGATGCAACTCGCAAGTTCAGAATCGGTCACATGTTTCTGATAGG